>CAJQUN010000005.1:8961082-9561082 GCA_907163345.1 Haberlea rhodopensis | reverse complement strand
TCGAATTCGGCTTGAATCAAGCTCTCTTGGGAAGGATGACTATGAGATGATATATACTTCAGTGAATGATGCTGTAGATATCCTAAGGGCGTGTTTGCTTGCTGTGCTAGGATAAGTGATGAATAGACTAAAAAGTGGATAATGTATTGATTAGACAAAACATGTATATGTTATATTGTGGTTTGTTCGTAGGATTAGTAAAATATGATAAGTAATAATGTATTTGATTTACTTGATAATATGTGGTATATATTAATTTTATTCATAAAATGACAAAAATACCCTTAAATATGTTTTCACTTATTTCTATTATTTTAAGTCAATTTTGCTATAATTACCAGCATTGGAAACAACAAGAAACACAAAATTAATACAAAATAATGTATTTATTAATTCACGACAAAATACGTTTTTTTTAAAATAAGATAACTTTATTAATATGAGTATAAGGGGTATTCAAACCCATAGACAAATCGTAAATACACTTGTAGAGTATCATTTCAATAATTGAAGACAAGCCAAGAGTCACCATTTCAATAAGTTTAAAGCCAACATATATGCAAATTTTAAGTCATATTCATACAAAGATTCACAATGTAATGAAAGAAGATCAATTTTTAGACAATCAAAACATCAGCAGTTATTATCAAACTAAAATTTGGAATGAATCAATACCTTATTTCAAATTCAAGAATAGCGTATGGGAAAGTATATTACAGTAGAAATCAAAGGGAAATGGGATAACATGTAATTTTCCTTAAAAAAATTATATTTCGCTCCACCCAAAAATTTGAAGGAAAAAAAACACGGGACTAGCATGCCAGAGGGTTGACAAGCCAAAGCAAAAACGTAGCAGTATCCAACTGCAATTTGAACCACTGGAATATTTTCAAGTGCCTTCGGGCTCCACGTCACTTGGCTCTGTTTGATGGTCAAGTTTGTTTTTATTTCCCTAAGAAAATGTGTAAACCCGCCTTCTGTAGATAATATGGCAGTAAAGAACCCAATAATCCTCACTTAGCTCACATCCTCAACCCTTGTCTTAATCCTCGCCACAGGAACAACCTAAAACTCATGAGCATATAATTATCCACATTCTAGATTAATGATGATCATATAATAAATTGCATAATACGTTAGTACAAAATACTCCATTTATTCAATGCATTTAACATGTTCTCCTTAGTTGTCCCTGTTTCACAACTCACATTTCGTAATCGTTAAAATGATAATACAACTCCTCAGATTCCAAAAAATTTTCCGAATGTCATGACATATATCAACATACTATATAAAATATAACATCTACATTATTGTTATAATAGCGGTATCATATTACCCCTCGCTTCGACATAACAACGACATTCCTAATAGCCATCGATTCGACATATCTGCGACATTTGTAATATCACTCGCTTCTATATGATAGCGGCACGCCCATCGTTTCGACATATCAACGGCAAGTATTATATTCTCATCGCTTCGATAGACAGCGGCAAGTATTATATTCCTCGCTTGATATCACAACGACACATAACATTTTCAATATATCTACTCATGTCAACATACATTCACATAATAACAATTTCGTACTTTACCATTGTTGAGCCTTAAACACATGGTTGTGTTTAATGCTTAATTTATCTCCGAATTATTTATTGATTTTGATGATCAACAAAACTTGCATTTGTTGTACTAATATGTCTACTTAGTGTACAGGGTTATATTGATAAATTGGTTGGGAAGACCAATGGAAGAGAACCCAAGTTATACAATAACATATGCGAGTTCATAGGACAAGCAGTGATTTTTATCAAGGAATCTATTGAGCTTGGACGAGAAGGAATGTCATCTATGAACAACCAATTTAAGTGTTCAACATGTGTGGAATGATGTTGGAACAATTTCTTATGATGGGATGAAGACCCACAAACCAATGGTCCGTTGGTGGGCAAATTCGTTTAGAAGCCAATTGGAGCGCAGTGCAATGTTTTGATTATATCTCTTGGCTCAATGCTCCGAACAATGTGAATCTAAAAAGGTTGGAAAGCCAACTCAATATGCTAGATTTCATATTCAAACATCTCAGTCCAATTCGGATTGCATCATGGAGCAAAATGTCATGGAAGTCATAACAAGTGCAGATTGTAGCAAGGTTTGAGCGACTGTAGCATTTTAGGCATAACTTCTTCATACATTAATGAAATGCAATGCACTTTTGTCCACACCTAGATAAGAGGAAGGGCTACAACTTTCATGTTTACCACGTTTCCCAGAAACGAGTTTAAGATGGTCGAAAAGTACAAAGGTTGAGAGTGTTGAAATCTGGGAGATAGTATGAGGCGATCCGAGCCATAGTTTGAGGGGATCCGAGCCATGTTGCGCACCATCGACTGAAGCGATGGCACGATGTGCACGCTGGCGATCAGATCGCCCTAGGCGATGGTCAAGCTCGCCCCAGGCGATCCAGAATGCTTCCTAGGCCATTTTTTTAGGGCGATGCACGGAACGCCCGAGGCGATCCAGAACTTTACCTACGGCCTTGTTTATCATTGATGATCGCCCCAGGCGATGGGGAGATTGCCTGAGGCGATCTGGGCCAGATTTGACCGTTAAAGGGTGGCGATGGGTGATCGCCCGAGGCGATTTCCGAGGCGATGTCCGAGTGATTCAAACCTTATGTGTAGCAACGGCTAGTAGGAGCTTTGGGGGCCTCCTACACTATAAATATGGATCTTTTGGAGCTTTTTGAAGGCAAGAAACAAGACTATAAACTACAAGAAAGCCTTGATCAATTCAAATTACTTTAGCATTGCAAACTTCATACATTTGTGTGTATTGGAGTTTGTAATTCATTTCTTGTTGTGTGAGTTTTGATTCTTCGTATTGGTACACCGTGAAGGTGTTTGATTGAGTTTCTTGTAAAGGTCCTCCAACACCAAAGCAAGTTGGAAAATTGTAAAGTCGCCAACAAGTAAAGTTGGTGCATGTGTTGTGGCTATCCTTGGAGCCCTTAAGGCCAAGAATACTCGTGAAGAGTGTTGGTAGCTCGTGAAGAGCTTTGTATACTCGTGAAGAGTATTGTGCTCGGGAAGAGCTTTGTAAACTCGGGAAGAGTTGGGTTGTGGCTAACTTGGAGCCCTCAAGGCCAAGATCATTTATTCTAGTGGAACCTCGGTTGGAGGTTATCTAACCGGGAAGAGGAGACGTAGGCGATTCATCGCCGAACTTCTATAACAAATATCCTTGTCATTTACCGCTTTATTTCTTTACGTATTTATTTATTTGTTTACTTCTTATTTTATTTTATTTATCGATTGACTTAAGCCTTCCGCAAGCGCAAACTCTTTTAGTTTTGCAAACTCATTTTAAAATGCTAAAGTAGCCAAGGAATCTCTTCACCCCCTCTTCGATTGCAACAAGTGGTATCAGAGCCATTTGATTTTTGTTTTTAAATTAAAATATTTTTATGGCTAATATAGCAAATGAGTTTGCTCAAGGTCAATCGACAAATCACCCTCCGCTCTTCACGGGTGATAATTACGGCTATTGGAAAAATAGAATTTCTCTATACATCCAATCCGTGGATTATGACCTTTGGAATATCATAGTGAAAGGTCCACATATTCCTTTAAAGGACGTTTGGGGAATTAGTGTTCCCAAAGAAATGGACGATTTCACTAGAGCGGATATGATTTTAATTTATCAAAATGCTAAAGCTATTAATATTTTACATTGTGTTTTAGATATGAAGGAGTACAACCGGATCTCGATGTGCTCAACGGCAAAGGAGATATGGGACAAATTACAAATTTGTCATGAAGGAACAAATCAAGTGAAGGAGACCAAGATTGATCTTCTACAACTCAAATATGAGACATTTGAGATGGAGTCCGGAGAAGAGGTGGATTCTATGTTTAGGAGGCTCACCCTAATTATCAACGAGCTTGCTCAACTTGGAGAGAAGTACCCTCCAAAGCAAATATGAAGGAGAGCACTAAGAGCCTTGCCTAAAAAATGGGACGCAAAGAGGACGGCCATCATCGAGTCCAACAAAGGGGAAAATGCCTCCTATGACCTTGATGAGCTCCATGGCACATTGGTGACTCATGAACTTGAAGTTGCAACAAGGAGAGAAGTAAAGGAGGAGGATAGATCCAAAAGCAATGGAATTGCCTTGGTTGGAAGGAAAGACCATTCCGATGATGAAGAAGACGATGATGATGAAGAGATGATCTTGTTCACAAAGAAGTTCAAGAAGTTCTTCAACAAACATAGCAAGTCAAAGCCCTCCAATGCTACCAAACAAGAATCCAAAAATGAGGTAACTTGTTATAATTGTCAAGATAAAGGCCATTATGCTAACAAATGTCCTATGAAGAAGAATGAGGACAAAGGGAAGAAGAAGGCGTTTATAGCCACATGGAGTGATAGCGACTCAGATGAAGAAGAAGCCACAAATCTTTGTTTAATGGCTCTTGGAGATGAAGGAGATGAAAGCGACGATGAGGTACCTTCATTTAATGAATTATTAGATTCCTACCATGAACTTATAGATGCTCTTGGCAAATCCAAGATGAGTAACAAATTACTCAAACTTGAGATTGCTAAGAAAGATGAAGAAAATAATTCATTGAAAAATGAATTAAATTCTTTAAAGGTATCATTTTGCAAATTTAGTGAAAGTAGTTTAAAAATGAATGAATTGCTGATGCGTGTGAAACGTACCGCAAGTGTACAGTGTCAAGTTTTAGTATAGGAAAATTAAAGTACGGATGTCGAAACCACAGGGATTGAAAATTAAGTTACACCAAGTACTGTAATTAGAATAGTCTCGACTTTATTTAGACAATCGATAGCAGAATTATTAAATTAATCTACTAAAATAAAATAATAAATGAACAAGATGAAAATTTAAGTGGATAAAATCAATGAGAACGGATTCTAGAGGTTCGACTTCACTCAACTATCCACTATGTCGTGTTCTTCTAATTTATTAACCACGAATCCTATGTTATCTATTACCTCTCCCGAGTGTTAAATAGAAATAATCATTCAACAATCACCTTGATGTGCCCACCTAAGATAAATTATTAAACAATTTCAATAGCGCTAGATTCGTTCTATGGCTTCATTGGAGTTATATGTCTCCCGACTATATAAACTTCCAACGATGTATATTCCTACGGTCCTATTCAAAACCCCCTCTCCCGAGTGATAGATTCTAAATAAATATTACGAATCAACTAGTGATCAATTAATTGAAACGCATTCAAATCAGGAATCACAAATAAACCAAACGAAAAACCAAATAATATTCAATCAATAATCAACGACATAGGTTCAAGTCAAGATCCGTCTAACTCTAGAATAATAAATTAGTTCATGAATACATTAAATAAACACATAGACACGTTCTTAATCATCATAAACATAAAGGAAAAGATAATCAAATGAATTGGATGATGGCCCTCCGTCCCCGGTAGTCGCCGTCGTCTTCTTCGCTGTCAAAATCTCTACCCTTCGGTATAAGCGCACCGCCTCGATTGATCTCCTACTCTTTCACTTTAGCTCTCGGTCGTGTGCTTCTTTTCTGAATTTACGTGAGTGTATTCACGTCAATCTCTCACTGTACGCCAATTGCTCTCCAGAAAGATACGTGAATTCTTGTCCTCTTTCTCTCTCTGTTCGTGCTCTCTTTTATCCTCTTCAAGATATCACTCTTCAATCCCCCCACAGAATCCTCACAACTTACGTAAATATCTCCTTTCCTTTCACTCCCCTCTCTTTTCTGATGATATCTCCGTACGTATCCTTCTTATCGTTCAGTCTCCTCTCCGTAAATATATTTGTACGTGGATTCTTTTCTTTGTACACGTCTATCTTCCTTTTTTAATTCTGAATTGTTCCCCTAAATCTTCTGTACGTGAATATCTATCACGTTTTCAACTCTCCAATCTCCTTTTTGTCAAATGTCCCTCTCGCTTCTCTTCCCTCTGGACCTTTATATCCTTCACGTGAATGTTACTTCACGTCAATTAATCCCCTCTAAATTAATCTGTACGTGAATGTTTCCTTGTCTATCGTGAATTGATCAATATCCTCCTTGGTCAATATCCTCTGGACCCACTTGAACAAGTAATCACCATATAATCTCCCAAAATCTCACATGATATGCTGAATAATATATTTCCTTGTTGAATTTTATTTCATCTTTCTTCCATAATCGTGAATTGCACGTCTCATGTGCATGTATCTTGAATCCCGGTGTATGATATTTCCACTTTCAGTCCCAAATTGAATTCTTGTCACATTTATGCATTTTCACAATATTTTAGTAATAAAATGCTTAATTCCTTGGATTCCTACAAAATATCAAAAACGACAACAAAAGACGTAATTCTGCTCGAATATCAAAACAAAAGTGTAAGAAAATAGAATAAAATATAAGTGCAATTATGCACTTATCAGCAGCGCTGTAGCTTTGATAAAGCCGGTTTAGGCTTCTCAAGCAAATCAAAAACATTTTCAAGCTTGTTTGCCAATGCTAAGCATGATTCTCCTACTTGTAACTATTGTTGTAAAAAGGGTCATACCAAGAACAAATGTAGATTTGCTAGAATCCAATACCAACCTAACAAAAGGTGGAAATGGATTCCAAAGGTGCCAAAGGAAGCTAACCCTCTAGGACCCAAAAATCAAATGGGTACCAAAGATCCTCCTATTGGAAATTTATTTTGTAGGAACAACCATGGGAAGGAGGATGAAGGGCCAAGCAACTCAAAGGAGGAGTTTATCTTGTTCACCACCATAGAAGAAGCAAGAGGCATTGGACCAATGACAAAAACGAACTCTTGTCATCGAGGGTAAAATTTATTTTTACATGTTATAAGAGCAATTCAAAATTTAATTGGCAAAAATTAATTGTGACCAATAAATTATGAAGCTCAATATTCATTGGAGTAAAATGCATAACCCCTTAGCATAATTGTTTAATGCATGATGTATGCTTATCTTTTTATAGTAAGTAACTTGACATGCCATGTATTCAAATTTGAATTTGCTATGTGGAAATGTGCTATTATATGTTTTAACAAACTTATCTAATGATGCTTGAGAATTATCTTTTTTGGCATAGGTGCATGAACTCTTGGTAGAACATATGAACACTTTGCAAAATTTAGAATTCATTGTTGATTGCCTTAAACACATGTTTGTCTTTCTCTAAATGATCTTATCTTATGCTTGTTATGGCTATTACATACTTGATGAGGAACATGTGTAAAGTGTTAAAATATGACTTTGTGTCAACATATACTTGTGATTATTTGAATTTTGTGCTTTTTGATTATCACAAAAAGGGGGGAGAATTTTGTGATAAACTTGAAGCTTTATACATGCATGGTTTGAGGGGGAGAGTTGTTTGTTTTATGCATTACTTGGTTTAATCTTGTATGTGCTATGCAATTGTTAAGGGGGAGTCTTGTCTACTCACATTTCATGCATATTACATATTCAAGTTTATCAAGTTTTGTGATCATCAAAAAGGGGGAGATTGTTGAGCCTTAAACACATGGTTGTGTTTAATGCTTAATTTATCTCCGAATTATTTATGGGTTTTGATGATCAATAAAACTTGCATTTGTTGTACTAATATGTCTACTTAGTGTACAGGGTTATATTGATAAATTGGTTGGGAAGACCAATGGAAGAGAACCCAAGTTATACAATAACATATGCGAGTTCATAGGACAAGCAGTGATTTTTATCAAGGAATCTATTGAGCTTGGACGAGAAGGAATGTCATCTATGAACAACCAATTTAAGTGTTCAACATGTGTGGAATGATGTTGGAACAATTTCTTATGATGGGATGAAGACCCACAAACCAATGGTCCGTTGGTGGGCAAATTCGTTTAGAAGCCAATTGGAGCGCAGTGCAATGTTTTGATTATATCTCTTGGCGCAATGCTCCGAACAATGTGAATACAAAGAGGTTGGAAAGCCAACTCAATATGCTAGATTGATAGACTTATGTAAGGTGGCACGCTATATCTTTCGAAAATGGGCGTTTGCACGCAAAGATCATATTCAAACATCTCAGTCCAATTCGGATTGCATCATGGAGCAAAATGTCATGGAAGTCATAACAAGTGCAGATTGTAGCAAGGTTTGAGCGACTGTAGCATTTTGGGCATAACTTCTTCATACATTAATGAATGTAATGACATTTTGTCCACACCTAGTTAAGAGGAAGGGCTAAAACTTTCATGTTTACCACTGTTCCCAGAAACGAGCTTAAGATGGTCGAAAAGTACAAAGGTTGAGAGTGTTGAAATCTGGGAGATAGTATGAGGCGATCCGAGCCATAGTTTGAGGCGATCCGAGCCATGTTGCGCACCATCGACTGAAGCGATGGCACGGTGTGCACGCTGGCGATCAGATCGCCCCAGGCGATGGTCAAGCTCGCCCCAGGCGATCCAGAATGCTTCATAGGCCATTTTTTTGAGGGCGATCGCCCCAGGCGATGCACGGAACGCCCGAGGCGATCCAGAACTTTACCTACGGCCTTGTTTATCATTGATGATCGCCCCAGGCGATGGGGAGATCGCCCGAGGCGATCTGGGCCAGATTTGACCGTTAAAGGGTGGCGATGGGTGATCGCCCGAGGCGATTTCCGAGGCGATGTCCGAGTGATTCAAGCCTTATGTGTAGCAACGGCTAGTAGGAGCTTTGGGGGCCTCCTACACTATAAATATGGATCTTTTGGAGCTTTTTGAAGGCAAGAAACAAGACTATAAACTACAAGAAAGCCTTGATCAATTCAAATTACTTTAGCATTGCAAACTTCATACATTTGTGTGTATTGGAGTTTGTAATTCATTTCTTGTTGTGTGAGTTTTGATTCTTCGTATTGGTACACCGTGAAGGTGTTTGATTGAGTTTCTTGTAAAGGTCCTACAACACCAAAGCAAGTTGGAAAATTGTAAAGTCGCCAACAAGTAAAGTTGGTGCATGTGTTGTGGCTATCCTTGGAGCCCTTAAGGCCAAGAAGACTCGTGAAGAGTGTTGGTAGCTCGTGAAGAGCTTTGTGTACTCGTGAAGAGTATTGTGCTCGGGAAGAGCTTTGTAAACTCGGGAAGAGTTGGGTTGTGGCTAACTTGGAGCCCTCAAGGCCAATATCATTTATTCTAGTGGAACCTCGGTTGGAGGTTATCTAACCGGGAAGAGGAGACGTAGGCGATTCATCGCCGAACTTCTATAACAAATATCCTTGTCATTTACCGCTTTATTTCTTTACGTATTTATTTGTTTGTTTACTTCTTATTTTATTTTATTTATCGATTGACTTAAGCCTTCGGCAAGCGCAAACTCTTTTAGTTTTGCAAACTCATTTTAAAACGCTAAAGTAGCCAAGAAATCTCATTCACCCCCCTCTTCGATTCCAACAACCATCAATGCTCTTATGTCTCCATACGTACCGTATTCCACCAAAATAAGTGATAATTCAAGGATTAAACTCTTCGTTGTTAGGCTGCTTGGAAAGGAATAGTTCATGATTAATAATCATAAAAAGCCCTTCCCAAGAAATTACCACATTTAAAAAAAAAATTATAACCCGTGAGCAATCAGTCGTAGCTCGAGATCGATCGCGAGCTCTACACAATTTTTTACAATTTTTGTGATCCCGTGATCGGTCGCCAATTGCTCGCGATCTATCATGGGTACCCTGCATCACCCAATGATCAAGGCTAAGGTCGCGATTGGTCGCGGGACCCTATAATAGCCAAAAATGGCGATTTTCTGCACAAAAACCAAAACCAATATCCACATGTTTTCTTCCAATAATTCAACCCATAAACACTTAAATATCACCACAAGAAAATAATAACTTTGATTACTTCAATCCACAATAAAATTACTAACCCAACTCCATAATCCCACACTTTACCTACAATCCAAAATAACTAACAATCACAACTCAAAACTTCACAAAAACACTCATCTTCTTTACTTCTTTCAATCTTCCACAACAAGTTCTTTGTGCTAAAACTAGTAAATCCAAGCTTTACAAAAGTTGAAGAATAAAAGGGGAAAATGGGAAGGGTTTGGAGTTTGTAGATTTTTAGGTGAAAAGTGGTGTTGGTGTGTGTTTTCGTAAGATTTGCCACCATTAGTTTAATTAACTCATCAAGACCATTTAACCCACTTTTTTACACATTTAGCCAACTTATTTAAAACTTCATTTCACCAACATGTAAATTTACCTTTTAATTCATGTCATAAATCATTACATCCTCATTTATTTCATCCATTTAAAATTAAACTACTCAATGAGTTCATGCTTCACATTACATAATCAAATCATACTCGGTTATCCCAAAATCGAGCCCAAACACACTTCTGTAACTAATTTCATAATTACCAAAATCAAATCATAATGCACATAATTATTTACGAGTATCACATAATAGTTGTATCACCAATGTAGTTTAAGCAATAATGAATTAACCTCGTATATAGTATTTGTATCACAATATCATCACATTTAGTTTACAAAAGATATAAGAAAAATTACCAGTCCCTTTTTGACATAAAAATACACTGCAAGGGTAAATATACGTTATTTTTTAAACTAGAAGGTCTAAAATGATAATTATGAAAACTAGAGCTGTGTATATAATTCACCTTATGATTATTGTCTCTCTGAAAATGTGATTTTGTTGGGACACTGGTACAATGATATTATTATTGTAGACTTATATTCTTAACGTTATTTAGTATAAAATATAGATTATGTAAAGATTTATTTTAAATTAATATGTGGATCATATTTTAAATAATTTTCAGAATCATAATGCACATAATTATTTTAAATCGAGCCCAAACACACTTCTGTAACTAATTTCATAATTACCAAAATCAAATCATAATGCACATAATTATTTACGAGTATCACATAATAGTTGTATCACCAATGTAGTTTAAGCAATAATGAATTAACCTCGTATATAGTATTTGTATCACAATATCATCACATTTAGTTTACAAAAGATATAAGAAAAATTACCAGTCCCTTTTTGACATAAAAATACACTGCAAGGGTAAATATACGTTATTTTTTAAACTAGAAGGTCTAAAATGATAATTATGAAAACTAGAGATGTGTATATAATTCACCTTATGATTATTGTCTCTCTGAAAATGTGATTTTGTTGGGACACTGGTACAATGATATTATTATTGTAGACTTATATTCTTAACGTTATTTAGTATAAAATATAGATTATGTAAAGATTTATTTTAAATTAATATGTGGATCATATTTTAAATAATTTTCAGAAATTTATTTTATGAACAACAGATAAAACAATAAAATTGAAATAATATGGTAAAAGAAATAGGAAACAATTAATTATAAAAAAAGTAAAATATATGGTGGCTGTGGGGTTCGAACCCACGCGCACTTATGTGCAGAAGATCTTAAGTCTTCCCCCTTAACCACTCGGGCAAACCACCCATATCTGACTACTTATAGTATTAATTATTATTTAAACTTAATAACCTAAACGATGTCGTATTACTATAGAGCAATCCAGATTCCAGAAGCCTATCTTATAAGAGCTAATTTTCCTCGAATCTCAATCCTAAATCGGCACTGACCAAAAACCCTAAATCAAACCTTCCTGCGTTATTGTTATCATTATATTTCTTTGAATTTTGCGTTAATGGCGGAACACTTGGCATCAATATTCGGGACGGAGAAGGACAGGGTGAACTGTCCGTTTTACTTCAAAATCGGCGCGTGCAGGCATGGCGACCGCTGCTCGCGTCTACACACGAAACCTAGCATAAGCCCTACGCTGTTGCTCTCCAACATGTACCAGCGTCCCGATATGATTACCCCTGGAGTTGACGCTCAGGGTCAACCAATCGACCCTAAAAAGATCCAGGAACATTTCGAGGTTTGCCCTTTTTCGATTTTCTCCTGAATTAATAATTATATCTGGAAAAGCCTTTATAGATAAGTTATGCGTGTAATTTCAGTTTTCTGGAGTTTAATATTGGTTAGGCATGTGTTCTTTTTTGTATTTCTTGACTTAATTGGGTGTTTGTTTTTTGAAGAAAGGTTTAGAAATAAATTCTACAGATTTGTTTTGATTTTGCTTATCTGTAATTAATAATGTGCTTGTGATGCACCACCGCCATAGAGGCCATGGCGGACTATCCTCCGGATCAAATTATTGATGGCTGGGCTTTTTAATTCTTATCCACAAGCGAGAATAAATAAAATTGAGATTTCACATTATAAGTTAAACTCATAAGTTGTTTAAGTTGCTTTCTTAATTTAAGTGGAACTGAAACAATCAATATCCGCAAGCACCGCCTATTTACTGGACAAATGGTTGAGATTAATGTAATATAAGCAGATCAGAAAAGAATAAGCAGAATATAAATTTGAATGTGGAAAATGAGACTTATCTAGTCCATAAATCAAGGAGAGATAAATAAACCAAGACAGTGTTCTGTATGTTGCCAATGAGTTGTCTTAAACATTTTATTCTGAAACAAAACTCTCAATTCTTGTTCCACTCCTCTAATCAGACTTGTGAATTACTGAGATCTGGATCTGCTCTTCTGACTTCATATTTGAAACCATAATGACAAATTGTGGTTCCCCAGATTCATACTTCCTCAAAGTGATTGTATCATGAGTTCTCATATCAGATTATACCCTAGGTTGTAATAGTGGTCCAGATATTATGTGCTTATTTAACCTTGCCGGTTATGAGTGGGGAACAGAATTAACCCCAGTGTCCTCAAGTCTAGAACAGGCTTTGAATCGCCATTGAGGTTCAGAAAGTTCGTAGTCGCAGCTCAACTCGTCATGTAAGGTAACCACAAATATTTTCATAATCTTAAATAAAATTTAAATAGAGCCCTACTCAAATAAACTTAAAAATATATGCAGAACTTGGCTATTTCAGAATAAAATTGCCATGTCAGAAAATTGTCTATTTCAGAACAAAACTGCCAGGGCAGTTCTCATAAGAAGTATTTTCGAAGAATATTTTCCTTCTGAGAACACTAGTTTTACGGAAAGTGTTTAAAATTTTACTGGAGTGATAACAAGTATTTACGTTATATTTACGGATTTCGGCTGGTTATCCGCGACTTCACTAATGGGATATACCCCTGTTTCTTGATTTCTTTCTTACAGAAGTCTTACGTGTTGAAAAGTTAAGAATGATCATGACCCTCTGAATCTATATATATATATATATAATTGTAAAATCCTAAGGGATTCACCCCAACAAAATCTGCAGAAGAGCTGGCAAAATCCTAAATGATATTTTTTTCATACTAATGGAATCTTACATATGATAATGTGACATAGCACGTGCTTGGTTCCGACTGCGTGCAAGGCTAAGCCACCAACCTCTCAACCCTGCTACTTCTTCCTGCCTATCTTCAGTTCTACCAGCTGAGTGCCTTAGTTGCTACCTGTAATAGTTGGTTGACATCTACTCTGCTATTGCCATTCTTGTTGTTTTTTCTGCTGAATTGTTTTGCAATACCTTTTTTGGGCTCTCACCATGGCATTTCACTAGCAAAAAGTTTAATCAGTGACGGTTATCTGTTGCTGTTTGAATTTTCAAATTTTATTTTCAAAATTTAATGTGATTTAATAATGTTGAATATATATTCGGGGAGTGTTATCTCACAAATTGTTTTCTGAAAAAAATTGTTTGCCTGTTCCTGAATGGTGGGTGTGATTTGTCCAAATCAGGTACTGTGTAATGTGGTACAAGGAGACAAAAGGGCTTTATGTTAAGGTTGAATATATATATGGATTTGTGTGCTACTAAGGGATAGAAAGTTTTTAAATTCTCGCCAAATTATTTGTTAAGAGATGCATACAGATTTTTATGTTCCTTCATGTTAATTATTAAGAGATTGAGCTTTCAAATTTGACGTTTGGAGTTTAGTTTTTATTTTGAGATCATTAATTTGTTTTACTCTATAAGTGTCATCTATAACATAGTTATTAGAAGTGCTCTAAGGTGCATAGGTATAGTAGAACCTAAATGCAAGGCACAAGGCTAGGCACTGTCAAAGGAATGTATATGCTAGAATTTGAATATTTCATAATTTTCAATCAAATATATATTTCACTAGTTATTAATTTATTATTATACAACAATAGAACAAATAGTCATTCATCTATGAGCGAAAAGGAATTTTCTATTGTCTTACATTTCATTTTATATTTACTATCCCTACATTTAAAGTGTGCTTATAAAGCATCTTGAGCCTAAAAAGCACATCAAGAACGGAGCTTTAACGTTAAGGCGCAAGCCTTATCAAATAGCTCCACCTTAGCTTGTGTCAAGGCGCAAAGGCTGAGCATTGCTGAGCCTTGGGTCTAGGCACACCACTTGTGGGTGTTTTATAATTTTGATCTATATTGACTGTGTCTTAGCCTTTCATGAGATTTAAATTTGGATTTAACATCCCTGCATTCAAAGCGTGGTTATAAGGCATCTTGAACCTTAGAAGCATATCAAGGATGGGGCTTTAAAGTTAAAGGCTGCGCTTCGTCTAACGTTTGCACCTTAGCTTTGTAGGGATGCAAAGGCTGACCCTCATCGAACCTTGAGCCTAGGTGCACCGCTTTGCGGGCTTTTAATAATTATGATTTATAGTTGTTAAAATTTGTATTCCCTATCATGTTGTGCTGCAGGATTTCTATGAAGACCTGTTTGAGGAACTGAACAAGTATGGAGAGATTGAAAGCCTGAATATTTGTGACAATCTGGCCGACCATATGGTATTCTTCTGCTTCATCTGGTGAAAATTTTCTTTTCCCTGGATATTGTGTTTATTAATAGCAATTTTATGTCAGGTTGGCAATGTTTATGTCCAATTTAGAGAGGAAGAGCATGCTGCAAAGGCTTTGAACAATCTGACTGGAAGATATTATGCAGGTTCTATCAATTATATATATTTTTTCATATCCCAGTCATTTTATTTAATTGAGCTTGTCAGAGTTCCGATTTTTCCTAATGTCTTATCAAATAGGACTACAATTCATCGTGATTGTTGACTGAACGTTTGTTTCTATTCATAACATTTTCAGGACGGCCCATAATTGTTGATTTCTCTCCGGTGACTGATTTTCGTGAAGCAACCTGTAGGCAGTATGAGGAAAATACCTGCAACCGTGGTGGTTACTGTAACTTTATGCATCTGAAGAGGATAAGCAGGTAACTCAGTGTGAGTTTTCCATAAAGTAAAACAAGTAGAGCATAGTTAAGTGGTACAGAATTGTTTAATTGTGTGACATATGATAATGCATAGGGAGTTGAGACGTCAATTGTTTGGGAGTTCTCGGAGGAGGCGTAGCATGAGCCGCAGCAGAAGCCCCTACAGGCACCGTAGCCATGAAGAGCGCTCTCGTGGAGGTCGTAGTCACAGTAGTAGGGATGATGATCGAGATCACCGTGAAAGCCATAGCAGGAGGCGCAGAAGCACAAGTCCCGGCCATGGGAGTGGTAGAAACAGGAGCCCGGGTGGCAGGAGGGATCGCAGTTCTGTTAGGGAAGGAAGTGAAGAGAGGCGAGCTAAAATTCAGCAGTGGAACAGGGAAAGAGAGGAGGCAGAACATGCCAACAAGGCTAATGATGGAAGTGCTGATGATAGAAATGCAAACAACCACCATGGCAATGTGAAAATTGGAGCTCATTAAGGCCAGGAGCCACGGAAAATATATATGGGTATTGATTATTTCAGCAAAGGTTTGTGCTTTTTCTAAGTCAAACATCGCTCTCTTTTTTGTTTTTCTTAAACTTCTACTAAGAAAGGACACACGTCCTGAATAAAGCTTACTGCGCATTTTCCACTGTGCAGGCGGTGTGCAGGCTTACCATCCTGTCATGTGGAATATGATAAACATATTTTCGTTTTGTTTATTTTCAACTTCTGATCAGCATGCTTGTTTTGTGTGCATGACTTTGCTACTTGACTTTTGAGTAGTTAGTTTTTCTCCATACTACATTCTTCCAATTTTGCAAGTTCTGGTAATCTATCTTAGTGGGTTACCCTTTCCTTTCTGTTTTCCTCTCCACCTCCTGCCTCCCTGCGTCCCCCGTTGTGGAACTTGTCCCATCACTAATGCATAGCTACTTGCTAATTTCCAGACCAATCTTGTGTTTTAACACCTGTCTCTATTCATTCCTTTCAAGATACTTCTTTTTCTGTTCAGATGGTTTCTTAAATTTCTTCAAGAAACGAAATTGGCCGTGCACACAATTGAATTGTGTGTATTAATATTCTCTTCATCACGATTTAGTTGCGGTTTTTCTTAACATATGCATCAAGGATTTATAACTCAACTATATCAAGTATCAATCATCAACTGCATATTGGATCTGAGATATATGACATGCAGCCAATTGTCTATATAAGGCATGTGAATATAAATTTTGCCCACCACATAGGATGCATGTTCTTGGGTTCATGACTTCTGTTGACTATAGTAGGTTCAGTATCTCACTTTCAACTTGCTATATGCACTTTGAGCTACGTCTCTTGAGAAATCTCTTTTCTGCGCCAAACATATGTCTCATCAGCAACCTTTTATCAAACCACACAATAATTTTCAAATGCATGTTTGATTGTTTTCTTTTTATCTGCTAGTACTTGTGTTTTTGCATGTGCAGTCAGGTATCCTGTAGTAACCACATTACATACCGGGCTTGTGAGTTTCCATGTACCTTTCCAATGTCTTTTCCATAAATTTCACAAAGTTTGACGAAACTCACTCGAATAACTAGTTTTGCAGGTGCAGGTTAGGTGCTTGATTGTAAAGACTGACAACTTGTTTTAACAAAAGCTTACGATGCAATTTGCACAGGTTCTTTCCGTTTCTAGTCGAAGTTTGGTTCAACACTTCTGATCAAGCTGGAATTGGCAGGTCTGTCTAGGGGCGACGGAGTCAAGGATTCTGTGGAAGGCTGAAAGCTTGATTCTAGAGTCATTCAAGTGATTTTTCTTTTAAACAAATTTAGTAGAATTATGTGTCAAAACTTTGGTACTTCGTTATACTGTATGCTGTTACTTGGGATGATACCTGGTATGTTAAGGTGGGTAAAACCCTCTTTTCATCCTCAGAGAGTATGCGTCCTAATGGATGGGTACTATTTTTCCTTTAGAAATCTCTAATCAAGGGTACTATTTTTCATTTAGAAATCTCCAATCAAAGACTAAACAAGACCGGTTTTAAACTGAATCAAGCTACGAGCAGCGGGAGAAGATATTCGTGTTCCTCACATTGTTTCATCTCTTTTTATTTTTGGCTGAGTTTCTTCAAGATAGGAATCCTTAACAATATTGTCTGTGTAATTAAAATGTGTGGCCTTCCCATGGTTACGGTGGGTTGAGTAGTTATTCGGTCGGTATCCCGTAGGTAGCTATCCTTGATCCCGTAGGTATCCTTGATCCCGTAGGTAGCTATCCTTGAGTGAGAATATTGTCATCCAATAGGAATGAGAATAATTTCATCAAATAGTTGTTCCGGCACCTACGGTTAAATTGATAAAATAGTTGAATGATTGTTTCTCAAATAATAAATGAACAATGTGGTGGAACAAACCAAGATGTACGATAACTATCAATGACTTTAACAACCAATTTGCATGATTGGCATCTAGATACCTGTCCCCAAGTTTACAGCCGATTAAACAACCGAACAATGAATTCGATTTTCATAGAAAGCTATAATCTATTCTTAGATGGTTTATATAAAGAGCAATTAGATGCGAAGGCTTTTCTTGATTTTGTGGAAAGATTTCTACTTTATATAGATGGATAAATTTGGTTTTTGAATGATTTGATGGTATGTGGGAAATTATTTAGTAGTATATTTACTAGTATCATAAAGTTTAGCAATGTGTCAACCAATTAATATGTGGAACATGAAGTGTTGCATATTGTTGGAGCAGAGGAATCATAGCCATTCTTTAACTCTTGTATCTCAACTTATCCTTAAAAATTTATTTATTCACAGTTAAAAGTTAACTTTCTTATAATAATATAATGATAATTGTTTTGATGATGAAAATTAGGGGTGCTTAACGGGCCAGGTCAATCCGGACCCAGCCTGAAACCGGACCAGTTAGCCCGGTTTGGAATCGAAATCGGGCTAACCGGTTTCGAACCGATCCGAAACCGGTAAGATACCGGTCCGGATCGGTTGTAACGTTCCGGAACTGGTATCTTACCGGTTCCGGACTAAACGGATCCGGTTCCAGATTGAACCGGAACCGGATCCATTTTTTTTAAATTTTTATTTATTTATTTAAGGTAATATAAGTTAGATCAAAAAAAAAAATCAAACAAAACAGTCCAACCCGGAACCGGTAGAACCGGATCCGATCCGATTTCTTACCGGATCGGACCAGTTCCAGACTTAGCGGATATGGAATTGACCGGTTCCGGATCTGGTTGGATCGAATGGGGCCAATAAACACCCCTGACAATACTAGCTTTTTAACTACTAATTTATTTAATTAAATATAGAAATATAGCGTATTGCTTATTCGAGGAGTAGTATATCAAAATTTGGTTATAATCATTTTTTTATTATAATATTTACTATTAATTATTATTTTGTGAATATATATCTATAATCATTTACATATTCTTTGAAAATTAATTATTTGAAAGATTTATTATCCTTTTCTCAAAAAACAAAATTTATTTTTCATCCCCCTAATTTTTTTTCCTGGTTCCGCCCCTAAGTATAACCTCTTCCATTTTGAGATGATCATGAAATCCCCCCTCCTCATAAAATAAAAAATAAAAAAATAGTTATGCCAAGAAAAAATATAATTGCCATTTATTACTTTTTTAATAAAAATATACTGTTTTTTAAATTCAAAATTTCACTACACTTCAAAAGTACTATATTAATGTATTATATGGTAACCCAATGGAAATACTATAGTACATGCGGTATACCAAACACCAACTCGCATATCAACCTATACACATATACATACACAAGTATCTTTGGTGTTTTGGTGTACCGGGTGCAACTAAATATTTTCTGGTAACCCAACGCACCCTATTTTTAAATTCAAAACACCCATAAATACTATGAAAAATCATATATATTATTCCAACATCACTATAAAATTACAGCCTGAAACGTTTTATATAATATTATATGATGTATTTAAATGATAATTAATGTAAAGTCGTGTAAGAATTTGTTTACTTATCATTGTCAAATAATATATATTTAATTAATTTAATCATATATGAGATATTTAAAAAAATAAAAAATTTATTGTGTTTAGTACTAAAACTATATTATATTCAATATCAAATTTCAATATCCCCATTCACATTAACCACTAGTACCAGAATCCATCAAAATACACACACTTACCTCTGATTGTGTGCAAGAAAGTGATTGTCGGTGTATTTCAAAATGGGGTTCAAACTATATTATTGAAAAGGGACAAATGAAAAATGGGTATTCAAGAAAATTTGATGAAGTTTTCTGAATTTTAGGGTATTCACGAAAAGCTGATGAAGTTTTCTGAATTTTTTCATAAAATTCAGAAACTATGAGAATATCCTAAATTTAAAATATTTGTACAATTTCATTGTATTTGAATAGATTATTATTCATTTCGTTACAAAAAATTTGCAAAATAATTTCAGTGCTTGGGTTCAGAATTGTTCAATGTTGTGAATTTAGAAATTACATTAGCTCTTTATAAGATACACATATTAATATTTAGAACCCCGTTTTTTCTTAACATGTTACTAGAACAGGCTTTTCATGACTATTCCACCCATATAATTGGCAACCCCGTCCGCAAGCTCACCGTGACCCGCTTTATCAGTTCACGTGCTTGACTTATATAATGTCACACGTGAGGGAGCCTATTGAGAATTGTCCACATTGAATGTTTAGAAGTTATGCTATCATTTTGTAAGATACATAGGTTACTCCACTCATTGCCAATTGGATTTGAGTTGGAACCTCATGTATTTCTTAACAGTTGAAAGCAAGTTAAAAATATTTGTGAGTCTGCTCGCGGATTTTGTGCGATTCTATGGTCGCTCTTTGGTACCAATTGCTCGTTTGCCGTTTCTTTATAGTCGTGGTGTTCCTCAGACTCTGCTGCTGCTTTGGGGCGCTCTCGCTTCGTTTCTCCTGGCCACACCTAGTCTCCAGGGTGTGTTGGTGCATCACGGATGTTTGGTGGAGTTTTCCTCTTCCATTCCTTCCACGCTGCTCCTTCGAGTGCCTACGGTATATTTCTTCTGGCCTTCGGCGGTGGTTACACGGCAACCACACCACTTGCTACGAGTCTTCCTTTTTGGAATGCTCGGGGATTAGGAGAATCCCGAGCATTCAGTGGCTTTACATATGCCTATTCGTGAGTTTTCTCCATTTTTGTGCTAATATATATTAGTGTGGTTGGTGATTATTTTGTGGAAGCTTATTCGTGGCTTGCGGATGCTTTTGGTTCGTTTTATTTGGTTATGGTTTGTGGTTATTTTGTTATATTTATTGTCGGTCCATCGTTTGGCTAAATCTACTGGTTTTTAGGTTTCATGCCCATTCAATGGTGTTAATTGGTCGATGGCTTTCAGCTAGAGATTTGGATATGAGAGTTTCTCGTCTTTTATCAGTTAATATCTCTCAAGTATTCTTATTTGTTCCTTCAGTTAGTATGAAATGTAGTTCCTTGTTCAACCACGCTCTGGGATTTATGATTTGAGGGGATTTGGTTTGGCTTGGATGGACGAGTCAGGTTATTGTGATTCTGATGTGATTCCCACTATCATTCCACCCTTTAGTTATTAATCGGTGTGTCTTAGTTATTGTCCAAGTTGACATATGTATTTGTTGTTGTCCTTTGTCTGTTCACTTGCATTTAGTGACTTTTGGTCAACTATGTTTGTATTTGTTGTTATATATATGTGTGTGTGTGAGTGAGAGATTGCAAGACTTATATATTTAAATTTATCTACAAATAATTTTCCTAAAGCAAAACTATAATTTCAGTTGCACTTGTTAATTTTAATAATAATAAGATATGTGGTGAAATACCATCGTCTTATTTTGATCAAATATTTTTCTTACCTCAATCTAGATTGAGTAGTTGCTACCTATAACATTGTCATGTGAGGGTAATCAACTTTTGAACATGAATCATTGAGTTGCCCCCCAAGTCAGCTTCAACCAAACCTTGAGTCTCAATTTTTTTCACCATCTTTGTTCTATAATGTCCATCAGAGTTAGAAGGAGAGAAACAAAAATAGTTTCTCGGCGGATTGCCTCCAACAATGATAAAAAATGATGGGTTGTGCCCCTTTATGTGATGACTGAGTTGGTGTAGTAGGTGAACATATAGACTTTTGGTCACGAGTTCGTTTCTTCATACCAACATTTTCTCGGTCGAGCTTATCGTATCGGGTTTGCCTAATGTACTTTACCTGACAGACGTGGCTTGCAGACTATCATGTCAGTCGAGCGTTATAGCGGTTCCGGTCATTTAAAAAATGGGTTGTTTTGAATTTTTACAGTTATTTTATTTAATCCAAGCAACTGCAGGCAGTTCTGAGTGAAAATAATGCACTCATTTATTTCTGTACCATATAGTATAGTATTTCTGCAATTGGTTCTGCCCCATAGTTGTTGTGTGTCAGAGCTTCTCAGGTCTGGGGACCCCTGTAATTATACCAACGACTCAGAATTTAGTAATTATTTCCTGTCTATTTTCCCTTCCATTCCTAAACCTTAATCTAAAATTTTCCCATTTTTTCTCTTCTCCTTCTGCAGGCATTGTGTGTGGGTGTTTCTTGGGATCCATTCACTGTCTTACTGTAACATGCACAGTGAATACTTTCAATCTGGGACTTTAACTTGTTGCCATTTTGTGCCAGTTTGAATGGGTGATTTCATATGTGAATGTTGAGATAAAAAAAAAAAAAGTGTAGGAAATTTTTTGTAGAGATGTCTGGTTTAAGGGGGAATGGCTCTGTGTCAACACTGCCTCTGCCGCGGCCTAAATCACCTCCCAAGTACCCCGATTTGTACGGGAAGCGGCGAGAGTTGGCCAAGATTCAGATTTTGGAGAGGGAGATTGGTTTTCTTGAGGTGATTTTAAAGATTTATATGTGCAAATTGCTCTTTTTTTTGTTATTTTCTTGGTTCTATTCTAATGTGAGTTCGACTAGTTGACTTTATTTTCATGCTTAAATTCTGCTAGATTTCACTTGGGTTTGGACTAATCTATAAATATTTAAAGTGATTTGGTAAAAAATTTTGGTTGGTGCCATCTGTAAATACATTTCAATGTTGAACTTTCAAGTAATTTTTTTAGTATACTTTTTATGATACTTATGTAGTCTTTTACTCTTTTTCAGTATACTTTTTATGATTATTAATGGTAATTTTTTTAATCTTACACCGAGGATCTTATAGTTTTTTTCTTAAATTTGTATGAGTAGGTAGGTGGGATAGAGATCTGAATGAGACTTTAGTAAGGTAGTATGGTGATGACATTGACTGTTAATAATGTAGGGAAATATAAAGGGCCCTCATATGGTGTGGTGTGTGTCATGATATAGCATAAGGAGCCCAAAAATGAATTATTTGTAAGAAAAAAACTTTAATTTAAATGCTTAATTTGGAAATGAATGGACCCCATCAATTTACCTGTTTTCTTTGAATGATGATTCATGGGGGAGTTTTAACTAAGCTGTCTAGATCTACAAAATGACTTCCCAAGCTATTTAATGATGACAAATTGAAAAATTAATGAGAGCCAAAACCATCTTATATTTTTAAGAGTCGGTGACAATTTAACCACTGTAGAAACAACCTCTTACATTGAAAAGAAGTCATGCATACATTAGGTTCAAAATTGTCCGACCGGTCTAGGGCTGCTTAACGGACTCGGCTGGCCCGGACCGGTTTGGAACCAAAACTGGGCCAACCGGTTAGGAACCGGATCCAATCCAGTAGTTACCGGATCCGATTGGTTCTAATGGATTGGAACCGGTGCTTACCTGTTCCGGGTTAAACTGTTCCGGATTGGAACCAGAATCGGTAGATATTTAAAATATAACTTGGCTAGAAAAAAATGATTTTTTTTTAAAATATTTTTTTTATTAATAACCGGTTCCGGGTTGGAACCGGTCCAACCCGGAACCAGATCCGATCTGGTTAGAAACTGGATCGGATCCAGTTCCGGAATTATCGGTTTATCGGGCCTGGAACCTTTCGGTTTCGAACCGGGTCAGACCGGGTTAATCTGTTAAGCACCCCTACCCGACCTCTTTCTGGACCCCACGCATAGGGGTTGATCTGTTAAGCACCCCTACCCGGACCCCATGCATAGCTGGAGTTTCGTGCACCTGGGTTTGCCATTTTGGCAATTTACCACTCGGTTTGAAAATAGACCGTTACCCTCATGTTTTCAAAACATGTATTTTACCCCATTGTAGTTTGCAAAACATAGCACACTGCCCTTACATAGATGGATGTTTTGCATCTATTTACAAATAACATAAGGTAAACTGCTTATTTTTAAAACATAAAGGGGTAAACCGTGTATTTTCAAAACACATGTGTGTAAACTACCTATTTTGAAAACCACATGGGGGTTCGTTAAAGGCTGCATAATGGGCCAGGTCCGGAACCGAACTGACCGGTTCCGAACCCCTCCGGAACCGGTAGAGCCACCGGTTCCGGTGCTACCGGTCCGGTTCCAGTTCCGGTGCTACCCGGAGTTGGGTCCGGGACCGGATCGGACCGCGTCGATCTGGTAAGCACTCATAGGGTTCTTTGACAAAAACCCTATTTTTAACTATCAATTAAAACTAAAAGGAGTTTTACTTGAACTTTTATGGAGGGGTTTTAGGCTTTTACCCATACTACCATGACACTAAGGGTTAATTTCTAATTTATGATGAGCCCTTTTTATGCTAGTCGAATGTTAGAATCCTAATAATCCAAAATCTCTAGCTTGTATTAAAGGACTAAAAGTGTGTTTGCTGTTTTAACAATATACATGTCGATATATGTATAGTGAAACTGCCCTTTAATTTGTTTAATCAGGAAGAATTGAAAGCTGTTGAAGGCCTTCCACTGGCTTCAAGATCTTGTAAAGAGTATGTTAGTTTCTGGAACGCATCATCTTTTAAACCAATTCGAAATAACACAGCTAGTTTTGTTGTATGTGGTTTTGTCTTTCCTCAAATGATACAAATCATGCACCTATCCTGATACCGGATTGCATTGGCAGGGTTGCAGATTTCGCGGCAGCGAATGCAGATCCTCTAATACCTACGTGAGAACATACACGATCATCATTCCCATTGCATAGTTCTAGTCTTTTTTCCTTCAATTTTTGTCTTAAAATATTAGTCTTAAAAACAGAACAAAGAAGATTAGCAGATCACGCCGCTTCTGGAAATGGTTCTGGTATGAGGTTCTGAACTGTCATCGAAAATCTAAAAAATGCACAACACTAAAATATAATTTGAATTTTTCTCACTATCCCGCTTTATGTTTTTCATTAATACTCGAAGTATAAATTCAATTTCTTGCAGCGGATTATCATGTTTCAACATGACATGGATTTTCTGTTGCTGTCGCCACTGCACGTGCAATCTCGAGATGCCACATTGCCCCAAATGCAATGTGTGTCATTGCAGAAACACATGCTTGAGCTGTCGTATTCCAAAATGCCGATGTTTTTCGTGCTGGGATAGCCGATGTTTTGATGACTGTACATGTAGGTTGTGTCGCTGCTACATTCCGGAGTTTACTTCGTGCTTAAGTTGGCCTTCGTGTTTATCTTGGCCGTCGTGCTTAACTTGCTCGTGTTCTTGCGCGAGCCCTTGCTCTAGCCCGTGCTCTTGTCCGAGCATCAAGTGTAGATATCCTAAATGTCTCAACATAAATCATGTGTGTTCATGTTGTTACAAATACTGTTGCTATCCTTGCTACTTTTGTTATTAGAGATAGTTAATAATGTCTACATATTAAATCCTTGGTTTCTCACAAGTTTCGTTTCTTTAACTTTCATAAATCTCCTCTTTAATGGTCTATCTCCGCTTTGATTTTCTGTGGATTATATACATGTCACACAAATTAGAAACAATATAGCAAATACCCTATATTAGTATGTAGATGTAGACGAAACTAAGGGTACGCTTGGTTTGAATGATTATTTGGTTTGAATGATTATATAATAGAGTGATAAATCTACTGATATGAAATGAGTTATATATGGTAAGAAAATAGCATGATGTTTGGTATGATTTTTATAAGTAGGATATATGTAAGGATTTTGTGGTGTAAAATCCAAAATGCTTCTCATATACAAGGCAAAAATGCACTTGGGTTACACGTTAGCCTCCAGAAGTCTCCTTTGATTTCTCTTCTCTCTTCCAACAATCTTCCGAAATCAATTACCGCAGCTTCCCAAAATTCTTTCCTTCATCCTCCAATTTTTTTTCCAAAAATGAACGTGCGAAACTCTCTTTTGTTCCCAAAATGTCTTTGGCGTGATGATTAGGTGATTGTTTCCTTCGTCATCCCTTTTTTTCTTTCCTTCCTCCTCCAAAATTCTTTCCAAAAACCTTAGTTTGTGGTGTGATTCTTTCCTTCATCATCCAAAACTCTTTCGAAAATGTTTTTATTCCCAAATCGTGCGATTTAGGTGACCTTCGTGGATTTGGAAAATCATAATCAAGATCTAGTCGGCGTGGTAGACGAAAAAGGTACAGTTCTCTGCCGAACTGCATCAGCACCAGTTGGGGTGGCCGAAAATGGGTAGAACATGTGCTAACATCGGCCAAACCCCGGGAAGAAACCGGCCATTTCACTGTCCTCATCACCGGCGCCGTCTTGTTCATTGGATCCCATGTCTCCGTCGCGCTGAAGCTAACTTCAACGATTATTTGGGTTGAGGAGGGTACAAGGGTAAATTTTGAACATAATCATTTGTACTATACAAATGTGTTTGTTAAACCCAAGGGGGCTGGTGAGACAAGAATCAAGCTTTTAAACCCACTTTATCACGGGCCAACTGGACAATGTGGGTTTACTAAAAAATCAACCAAACATGTGATTAAAACCATAACCTGCCACAATCACTCCTAATCAGGCCTACCAAACGGGCCCTATAGAGCTGTCAATTTGGATTCGGCTCGTTGGGTTAGCCCAACCCGCCACACAAAATATGTAAGTTTTGTTTAATTTTCCCAACCCATTTGAAAGGGTCAAAATAGGTTATTCCTTTTGGGTTATGTTTGGGATGGGTTGAGTTGCGTCGGGTTAGCCCATAAGTTAAGTTTAGAAGCTAGATCTAGTATTTTATATGTAGATAATAAAGATAATGCAAGCATTAAAACAACTTTATCCGATGAGGGATTAAATATTCTAGAGATTATCGCAAAAAATAAAGAGATGAGAGATGGAGAAGGAGAAGAAGGATTTAGATGAAATAGAATTTCGAAAAACTTTCTATTATTTATTTAGGTTTGTTAGATTTTGTTATATTTATACACTTTTAAGTTTTTATATTAATGATATTGATTGCTAAACAATCTGTTCAAATGTTGTAGATAATATATTGATTATTAATAATTTTCATTCACTAAAATTTAATAAAATTATAATTTTTTATCGATTTTTTTTAATATTTTGGCGTGTTGGCCCGTCTAACCCGCAACTCGTCTCGGGATGGTTCGCGTTGGGGTTTTGTCTAACCTACATGGAGATGGGCCTAAACGGGATGGTCCGCTTGAGTTACGGGTTTTAGCGGGTCGGGTCGGGTTGGGTTGGGTCGACCAATTTGACAGCTCTAGGTAGTTGGAGTTCTGAAAAGAGCTTATATTAGCTATTTCACGCACTTCCCAACCAGGTTTGAGGAAATTTTCCATCCATCATAGTTCTAAAATTTCATGCAATGTAAGATTATTTTTATTATGTTATGGGAAAATTACTGTAATGTGATCTGAAAGTCACGAGTTCAGTCGCGGAAAGAAACTTTTTCAGTACAAGGGGAGCTTGTGTACAATTAGGCCCAAAGTGACTCGATCCCTTCCCGAATTCCAAATTTTGCATATAACGGGAGCTTTATATATCGGTTTTACCCTTTTATCCAAGTGCTGACTTCCACAAAAAGTTGTTACTTATATCGAGTGCTGACTTCCGAATTCTCGACTGGCCTAAATGCTCTAGATCCGACCAGCTGTAAATCCAACATTCTTTATGTTTTTGAAAACTCATTCCTAATGGCTGCAATTGATGACTTTTTATCTTGCGGGACAAGGATCGTTTCACATGGCCATAAATTATTCCACAGTTTCCAACCAATCATAGTTCTTCATTTCCCTGGATGTGGATTTTAGTTCAAATTATTATAGAGATAATATTAATTACATGTATTATGAGATAATATTAATTACATGTATTATGGATAGGGTGTAAATGAACCGAATTGAGCCGAATATGAAGAAAATTTTAAGATTCGAATTCGACTCGAAATAGATATATTCGAGCTTGAGTTCGATGCAAAGTTTGAATAGTTTAAAAAAGTTGGCTCGAGTTCGAATTCGGCTCAAAATGATTTGAACATGTTCACGAGCTATTCAAACTATTGCTTGAAAATAAATACCAAAAAAGTTTGAAAAATATTTATTCAATATATTATATCAAGAGGATTAAATAGGATATATTGACCGAGAAGCATTTGGAGAAGACTGACGCACATGTCCGACCCGACTTGATTCTCTCTATTGTTCATGTAGCCTACCCCAATTCATTGTGATTAAAGACTTAGTTGTTGTTGAATACAATATTAAAGTTCGCGAGCGGCTCGCGAACTATCGAACAAAGTAATTTGGGCTCGAGTTCAACTAGAAAAAGTTTGAATATGTTCGAGTTCGTCTCGAATTCGAAAATTTCGAAGACGACTCAGTTATTTTTCAAGTCGGTTCGAAAATTTAATGACCATACTCGATTCATTTACACTTCTGATTATGGGTAAAATTATTATCAATATGCTTATAATTATTAATTATGGTGGCATATCACGTGGTTGCAGCATTGTAATGTGCATTTAAATTTCATATATTTTTCATATCGTACTATGAAATTTATATTGTATTAAATACTATTTATTATGGTAACGTATACAACAACCATAACTTTAATTTTAATGGGTTGAGTTGTGAACCAAATAAAGAATTAAATTGGGTTACACACATACGTTATTTTTCTCCAAAAGTCATTCGATCAGGATATTCTTATTAATCTATTCGGACCCCATATCTTTGTATATAAATTCGAACCATTCACTTATAATTTTTTTTTTATGGACTGGTACAGAACTATATTCATTTTTAATGTTAAACTGTAAAATAAAAAAATGTTTTTTTTGTGGTTCAGTTTTTCCTTTGAAAATGGTAGAATAAATTTAAAAGATTCTCCTGTTAATTAATTTTCTTATATCTTGTGATAAAACTTTGAAGAGAACATACATGTATTATAATCTTTGTATCGGTCGTAAAAACCCACTAAAACTTCATATACTTTGTCAATTGACTCAAATAATGTAAAATAATAGTATTGTATCATATATAGACAATTTAGAGGGAGAAATTTAGAGAGTTTTTCATATCTCTTTCATTTCATATTATGAAATATGTTTCATAATAATTAATGCATGTGTTAATGAATGTTGTGAAACGTAAGATTAGTAAATATTCATAACTGTTATGAAACGTATATTTGGTGTCCATTTACATTCCACCTTCCACCCCCATGTAACTCATAATCTTAAGCTTATAAATAGAAGCTTAAAATGAAATGAAAGAGATATGAAAAACTCTCTAAACTGTTTCTCTATATGATACAATATTATTATTTTATAACACGTTATCAGCAGGAATTATCTGCCAAACCGCGGGAGATAACCTTTGCCATAAATTGCTTCATGAAAAGTACATTGGAAAATGGAATTTCTTGGACTCCCCGAAATATTTTTCTGGTTGCTTGTGGACTATGAGCGATATCTTGCACTGTCGTGATCTCATTGTTAAAGGGATTGTTTCAAAATTGGTTTGAACTCCAATATCCGCACTTGGGAAGACCCCTGGATCCCTTCGCTCCCAAATTTCAAACCTCCATATAATCACCTTCATTGTGACACAGTTGTGAAATTTGTCAAAGTTCGTCCCTTAATGGTGCCAGGTCTTCTCACCTGGAATTATGATCTTCTTAATGCTCTGTTTGACATTGAGACCCGTAATGCCATTCTTCGTGTCCATATTCTTCAGTCTGAAGAACAAAATGCTTTGGTGTGGACTCCCTCGAGTAAATGAGTCTTTTCCACCAAAAGCACCTACCTTACAAGCTCATAGATCTGTTTCGTTGGGTAATTCCGACACAGCTAGGAAAGCTTCTATTTGGAATCTCAAACTCCATGAAAGACATAAACTTCTCTTCTGGAAATTAGTTGCCAATGCTTTCTCAGAATGTTCACGGACCGGATCGGATCGGATCCACACCCGATCCATCCGGTCCCGGGTTCAATTTGAGTGAAATCGGACCAATCCGGTTCTGAACCGGATTGGTCCATTTCCGGTTCGGAACCCCTGATCCAAATTTTTGGATTGATCCGGGGTGAACCGGTTTCGTTCCAACCGGAACCGATTCGGCGATCGATCGCCAGAACTATTTTTTTTTTTAATTTTCATATTTGCGTTCAACCCAAATCGTAAAGGAAAAATACATCATTTATTGAATATGGAAAACAATATAAAAGATACAACATTTAAAATTTATATAAAAAAATACATTATTCATCATAATTGATTAGTATAGTCTTGGCAAATTCTTCTTCTTCTTCGGAAAGTTCATTGTCGAACTCGTCGACTCCTCCTTGTCTCTTATTTCTTATCTCAGTATCGAACCAATCTTTTAGCGTAAGCATGCACAATGATTCTGGTTTTAGAGAAACTCTAAAGTCTCCAATGAGTCGAGCACAAGTTGAAAATGCCGACTCCGATGCGACACTGGATGTTTGGACTGCAAATACATCTCTAGCCATTTTGGCTAAGACTGGATATTGTCTTGCGTTTGCTTTCCACCACTCTAGTACGTCAAAATTTTCATCTGTAATGAACATTTGATCCATGAAGAACTACAACTCATTTGAAGAGGTAGATGACACTCCGCTTCCTCTCTCATTCTTTCTTCCAAGGCTCCTCAACAGAGTAATTCCTCAGCTTCGTGACTGACTAGCATCTTCTTCTTCTCCTCCTCCTACACATGACGATGAGCTTTGTCCCTGTTCACTATGGTACAATCCAAACATATTTTGGAGAGAATGCATGATTGACGTCTTTTGATCGTCAACGACCTTATCCAAAAGCGTACTGTAATATTCAAAGAAAGTATTGAAAGATCCTACACCCTGACTCGGGTCTAACAATGTAGATATACAGTGCACGTGTGGAATTTGTTCCCAATATTTTTTGAACTTCTCCTCCATACGATAAACGAACGACGACAATTCAATATCATCTCTAAATTCAATAACTTTACAAAACATGTTAAATAAGTGGAAGAAAATAATGAGAAGTAGGATAACAAACACCGAAGAAACGATCTGTTGCTTCTTTAAAAGTTGATAACAAAGCAGTTAAATTATTAACAAAAAACCACTCATTATCAGACAATAAATAACTTTCATCACTTTCAGGCATCTGATAAGAGTTATACAAAGAAGTTAAAGCATCTTGATAAGGTAACATCGATTCTAACATTTTGTGCAAATAATTCCATCGACTTACAATGGGCGGTGGAAAAAGAGTAAACCGAAGGTTCTGACTTGCACACGTATGTTTCCATTCACGCTTAATACGTGATTGTCGTATCCACTGACAACAGTTTTTAAGTTTATCTATGCTACTACATTCAACATCTTCATAACCATCTTTTACTGCTAAATTAATTATATGACATGAATATCTAACATGGACAAAAACATCATTAAGCATTTGTCGTAAATATATTAAGTTCACGCATTGCCGCCGTATTATTTGAAGCATTGTCAAGTGTAATCGAACAAATTTTATCTGCAATTCCATAAAATCTACAAACATTAACAATAAACTTAGCAATTTGGGAACCAATATATGCAGATTTTAATTCATCAAGTGACAAAATTCTTTTTTGCAAACACCAGTTATAATCAATCCAATGACAAGTAATAACAAGAAAAGAAAATAGTGCGGTGTTCGTCCAAATATAAGTAGTTAAACTTAATCTGCAGTTAATAGAATAAAGATGATCAACTAAAGTTTTACGGTAATCAAGAAACGCACCCACAAAATTTCTTTTCAAAGTGTGTCTAGAAATATGTCTAAAACATGGTTGGATACCAGAAGAAAATTCAATAAAGCCATCTTTTTCAGAAAACAAAAAGGGAAGTTCACATCTAACAACAAAACGAACGAATAATCTTTTAATTTTTTTCCGGTGTTAAGATAAAATTAGTGCTAGATTGAGGATTAATTTGAAGTTGGGTTGGTTCTCTACCTAATGGTTGTAAAGTAACATCATCAAAATTATGTTTTTTAACTACATGTTTCTTAAAAGTTTCGGTACCGCCTGCAGAACCACCTGTTTTATAATTATATGTGGTTTTGCATATTTTACAAACAACAGATTCGTTTGTACCTGGTTTGTATCGACATCAAAATGATCCAAACATTGCTTCGTTTGCGACGGTTACTCGTGCGACTCCAAGCAGCAGTAGTTGCGGATGACCCGCTGGAGGTCGGATTTTGGGGTGCCGAAGGTTCTGCAACGTGTTCCGCTTTTCAACATCATAAGCATTATCGAACTAAGCAAAAATATCATAATTTTCTTGGAATAAAAGTGGATTTGAGGGACCACCACGACCAGTAGAAGAGGATGCCATCATATTAGTGGAAATATGGGAAAATGAGATAATTGAATAAAAGTGTAGAAATGTAAGAGTAAGAGAGTTGGAGATGAAAAATTGGAGAGGGAAAATGGGGTATTTATAGAAGCCATTTAAATTTTTTTTTTAAAAATATTTATTAATATTGCCGTTGGGCAATGGCAGGTGGCCAACGGCTAGACAGCCGTTGGCCATCATTTCATTTTTTTTAAATTTTTAATTTTTACCGCTTCCGGTGAAACCGTGACCCTTGGTACCGAAACCGTCGGATTGGCGGTTCCGATCCAAGGGAATCGATCCGATCCGGGTAAAATTCGGATCGGATTCCGGTTCTGAACCGATTCTGGTTTGTCCGGCCCAATAAGCACCCTGAACGCTTTCCCAACACGCTCTCGCCTTCGCATGATTCTTTCCATTGTCGACTATGTGGCCACTTTGAAGAATCTTTCGACCACCTGTTTATCCAATGCCCTATTCCGCATCAATTGTGGTTTTTGTCCAAATGAAATTTTAAATTATCTTCGTTTTCTGGTTTCACCCTTACGAATTGGCTCAGTTTTTAATTAAGGGGGAAGATACCCCTTTGGGCGGCTTGATCTTTCTTGAATTCTTGATTTTCTCAGTATGTGTCATGGAGGAAATTTGGAATTTGCGTAGTGACATTAGATTGAACAATAGTCATGTTGATATCCATAAGCTTGATAAGATAAATAATGTTAAAGCTATTTCATTTCAATGTGCAAGCTTCCCTTTTCAAACCTAAAAACAGTCCCCACACGGTTTTGTCCCCCCTGCTTTTTGGCTCATTTAAAGTTAACTCTGATACAACTTTGTTTGCAGGTAACTCTGTGGTTGCCTGGATTATGCGAGATCACCAGGGATCTGTTGTCCGAGCAGAAACTACTGTAACCTGGACTTCGGATGTCCTTGCTGCGGAAGATAAAGCTTTGTTCACTGCCCTCAATTTGCTCATGAGCCTTCGTAACATCATCTTTGAATCCGACTATGAGGACACGGTGATGCAAGTTCTCAGGATTGATCATATCCCCAGCTGGATGGCCCTATCGGACATAACTGCTACTCAGAACCTTTTGAATATAAACCCCTCTTGGAACATCTCGCATATCCCAAGAGGAGCCAATGAAGTTGCGTACAATTTGGCTAAATGGTCGCACCAAAAAATGTTTTGGGTGTCTCGCTGCTGACTCCCTTGTGTGGGATCGATTTATTTTTCATACCCTGAAATTTTGTTCTTTATGTAGGTTTGCGGTAGATTTACTGCTTTTGTTTTGTTTGAACGAGACCCTACCGTGTTATGTTTCTTTAATGGTTTAATGCATTCATTTTACTTACGAAAAAAAAATATGGAGTAGTACTTTTCTTAATACTTAATTATTAAGTAGGATTTCAAGAAACGGCCCAACATTTTTAGGTATAGTTTAGTTATTTATATTATATTTATATATAATAAAAGTTGTGCCTAACTTTTTAAATATGAAAAAGTTTTGTTAATACACAAACAAAGTATTACATTTAAGTTTTTGGGGTGACGAAATTTATTATAATACAAGGAAAATAATTAATAACGATAATATTGTGAAACTTTATTGGACCCACATGGTTTTTTAAATAGACAGATTACATCTTTGTGGTTTGAAAACTTTGCCTTGTTTACCCACTGGTTTGAAAAATAGATAGTTTACTCCCATGTGGTTTGAAAATAAACAGTTTATCCAATGTGGTGTATGAAAAAAGCATTACCCCTTAGTTTGTGAATATGTGTAAACATACTCTTCATATATGCTATATTTTGCAAAAACTGCAGATGGTTAAAGTGTCTATTTTGAAAATTACATACACCAACTGTTTATTTACAAACCACATAAGGTAAAGTGTCTATTAGATATATCACATCAGGTAAAATGCTTAGTTACAAACCAAATGATTGTAAAATGTTTATTATAATATCACATGAGGATAAATTGAGACTATCTCAATAAAAAAAATAGTGTAATGTCACTAACATGCCGAAAATGTCATATTTCATCTTTTCGTATTTTTTCTTAGGGGTTTAAAAAAATATCTTCGGGATATTTAATTAATTAATGAAATTAGTAGTTGCAAGCGTGAGGAATACGGGAAATTGACCTTGATTTCATAGATTTCGGCGTATTTTAACATTAGTATAAAAATTAATGAAAAAGAATTGCAATTTTCTTCACCCACTTGCAAATTTTTTATAATCAAATCGAGATTTTTTTTTATTTTACGTGCTTGTTTTTATAATATATGTTTCATTTCCACTCTAAAATCTCACAAAATTTATTAAATTACAAAATGTTTCACATTATAATTAAAACCGATTTCGAGTTCGAATTCGAATAAGATTTTCGAGTACTTATGAAGGGTGATTATGCTCCTAATTATAGATGATCGTTTCCCTTTCTCAAGGTCTAATTTCTTGTTCACCAAATGCACTTACCTCACTTCCAACTCAATATGTATTAATTTAATAATTTTCGGATATGATATATTATAATTTGGGGGTTGGTCAGCTGATTGATTGTGAGACAGCCAAGTCAAACAATCATCAAAATACGAGGGATTTGAATTATATATATATATATATATATAGATATATATAGGGGTGAGCGTAGGTCGGGTTTTATCGGGTTCGGGTACCCGAATAATATCGGCTATCCGATGTCGGGTACTCGATACATTGGATAAATTATTAATGGAACAATTCAAAAGAGCTCTTTATACATTTTTTTGTACAATTAGGCCTAACAAAATGCATATGCATAAAGAATAACACGAATAATAAAAAAGCTCATGAATTAATGTCTCAAATTTGGATAGAGAGAAGCTTTTGTTTTTTAATGCAGGCCAATGAGGAATATACATTTTCTTTTCTACCTAGATTAGGTTAATGAGCGGGTACCCGATTGAGTTACGGGTAGGATTTGTTCTATCCGAACCCGACCCGATAAAAATAAATTCGGTTCGTGTAGTACCAGTTCTTGATCGAATAATTAATTTGAAATCCAGGTAGCATAAAAATGGACATGATAAATAATGGTTTTTTATGATACATTTTAAGGACGGTGCATTGGGAATAGTGTCCTTGGAGCGACATCCTTTTTTGTAAAAAATAAAGGATATACATCGCTCGATACATCCTAAGGACAATGTTCTTAAAGATATCATCAAACATGATGTCCTGTATTTTATTGCTTTGGAATGTCAATTTTTGGTGTGTACTTTAGAAATTATTTTGAATCCAATTTAAAATGGATAAAATATTTATCGAATATGAATTTAATATAAATAATATGAACTAAAAAGAGAAAATTATCTCGATTATCAATTTTTTTTATCGATAAAAATTCCAACAACGAGGCACAAGTGGTATTTCAACCCATAACAGAGTTACAAAGTTATATCAAACCCCCTGAAACTTGGCACTTCAAAATTATCTATCTTAATCATCTAGTGATCTCCAAGAAATGAACTTAGTAATCGATCAGTAATCGACACCAGATGTCATCTTCTAAAAATATAAGAATTTTATGTTTCATAAATAATTTGTATTTTAAAGATAAGTTTTATTATTTCAGGATACAATTAAATAAGTTGTTTAGAAAGATTTAAATTTAAAAACAATATTCTTTCAATAACAATATCTAATTACGATTATAAAAAAAGAAGCACAAAGTTGTATATATGAATGAATGAAACCAAGAAATATGTGTATAATTCCAATTACATTTGAGAAAAAGGGACGACAAAAAATGAATGTATATATGCTCACACTGTCACACAAAATGCTCAACACTTACCCTAATAAAATAAATACAAGTATGCATGAAACCAAGAACATTCTTGATGAATCTTTATATACACTTTCTTGAGTCACAGATTCCGAATTCACTGATCTCTTCAGACGGTAATTCGCTGGCGAATCAGACCCTTTTCTCCGATCATGTTGCTAGCGCATTTTCAGGGAACGAAACCGGCGATTTCGCCCCATTTTTATACCCTTCATTTGGCCTATTCCTGTGATGGTGCAACTGAGAGTTCTCCCTTTTCTTAACAATTTCTTTCGATGAATGATCACTATCAGTTGAAACAGCAAACACAAATGTACCGATTTGCAAGTCCTCAAGATCTTTTAAAGGCTCCAAAACTTTGATCACTTCACTTATAATCGGCCTAAGTTTCGGCCGATGGCTTAAGCAATGATAAGCTATTTCTGCTGCCTTCTGAACTCCTAGCTCCGAGTACTGCCCCTCGAGTCTTGGATCGATTATACGGCTGAATTTTCGGGGATTTTTTAACATTGGCCTTGCCCATTCTGCAAGATTTTGCTCTCTTTGAGGACGGGTTTTGTCTAACGATTTTCGACCTGTTAGAAGCTCCAAGAGAAGTACCCCAAAACTGTATACATCACTAGCAGATGTCAAATGACCTGCAAAACTTATTTGATTAGGTTCAAAACGCAACTTGTAAAGGAAAAGAAGTTGAGTTCATATTATGTTAGCTGTTAGGGGTCAAATAAACCACAATTTTTCGCATGTTCGATACTGGATATGTGTTATATCACCTGTCATGATGTATTCTGGTGCAGCATAACCTTGTGTGCCCATTACTCGGGTGGAAACGTGTGTATCATCGCCTTCCGGACCGTCTTTGGCGAGCCCGAAGTCTGAGAGTTTCGCAGTGAAATCCTGAGAGAAGGATTTAAAAAATTTGTAAGATATGAACTTGAAAATATTTGTGTATGTTGATCATATGACATAACACTTACCGAGTCCAACAGAATATTTGAAGCCTTAAAATCGCGGAATATGACAGGTTTTTCGGCTTCATGGAGGAAGGCAAGTCCTCTAGCAGCGCCAATAGCAATTTTGATTCTTGTTGGCCATGGAAGTGAAACTGAAAATCCTGTGTTGATAATTTGTTTGAAAATAAAAAAAAATCTCAGTTATCTATAGTTTGGTTCATCAATATTTAGATATACTAGACAATATAGATAGAATAGAGCTTAAAAATATATAGTTTACTTTGGAATAAAACCAAGGCATTTTTCAAATAGAAACATGAAATTAGAATTTCAAATCTCCAAAACCTTGAAAAATCATATCATTTTTGTGGGAAAATTACAAAAAATGGACCCATATCATTTGCAAAAGTAGTTAACAATATTTTAAGACTAAACAAACATGACCTAATATAATTTATTTTTTAATAAAAGTGATCCCACATAAATTATTTTAATAAATACAGTCCTACAAAATTGTTTTTTTTTAAAAAAAAAATTGTCATAATACCACTTTTTTCATTTTAAAAAATGAAACGGATTTGTGTTGTTCACATTTCCGTTCATGAACAAAACTTCGCATGCTGATACATGTCCGTCTAAATGTTTTTAATGAAAAAAGGGTCTTGAAAACATGTTTGTAGTTTGAGACTACTATTGAGTGAGACCATTCTTGTAATTTAGCCAAAATTTTAGTTAAAAATGGGTGTTCGAGACTTTATCTACACGTTGTCTGCCCAAAAAAGTAAGACTCAGCCGCATTAATTTAATGTGGCCATATTTCAGAAGCAAACTTGATCTAACAAAAAAAAAAAGAAAAGAAAGTTGTGTGAATTTATTTGATTAAATTATTGACAAGTTTGTATATACAAAAGTTGCAGATGAAATGTCAACTTCCAACCCATGAAAACATAAACCATTGACTTTGTCTGAACACAAATCACGTTGACAAATGTATATACAAATAGAAGGATCGTGAATTACAGCTAAGTATTAATTGTGTGTTATAATAATAATAATAATAATAATATTATTGTACAGCATAAGATTATATAATTATTATATATAAAATTGAACTGTAAAAAGGGTGACTTACTTCTAAACAGTTGATTTTCTAGGCTCCCTCGTGGCATGTATTCATAGACAAGTAGTCTATGTTCTTCTTCGCAACAATATCCAATCAACTTCACCAAATTTGGATGTCTTAATTGCCCAAGATAAATCACTTCAGTCTGTTATTAAATTTTTTTTTTTAAAAAAAACCACAAGACAAGAACAAATGAATTAGTGACGATTTATAACATGTGATATCGGTAATAAACATTTTAGCACATATAGTTTATAATTTTACTACATATGTTATCGTGAATAGACAGTTTACCACATGTAGTTTATAAATAGACATTTTACCGCATTTTCTCCTCACATAGAAGCACGTATTCACAAATCACAATGAGGTAAACTATCTATTTTCAAAGCATAACTGGATTCGTTTCCAAAAACCCAAAAGAGTCGATATTAATTTGAATCAATCATTTTGAAATTAATTTGTGTGTAATAATCATAACAAAAGACCTATTAAATGTTCATTAATATTAAAACTAGCTTGTATTGCTTACTCCTTTTTCTTATACCTCAAACACATAAGATTGAAAGTAACTGATAATCTTATGAACCAAATAAATTTGATGGAAAAATTTTAAATCATAAGATTCAAATAATATTCCATGCAAATTGTAATAAGAAATGAGAATTATGATACCAGCCATTCTCTATGACCTTGACCACCATCCAAATCCAGGAGCTTGACGGCAACGGGCTGAGCCTTTAAACCGGGCCTTAGCTTATCATCAATGAATCCCTTGTGCACCGGCCCGAACCCGCCTTCACCAAGAAAGTTACTGGATGCGAAGTTCTGCGTGATCACCTTCAGCTCCTGAAGAGTGAACACATGAAGATTGGAGCCCACCAACGAGACTGACAGATCCTCCGTGAGGACCGTGGAACTGCTTAAATCCGATAACGAAATCCTTTGAAATGAAGATTGCTGTTTCATTACAGTTTTCTTCGGATCCCTGTTCGGGCCCTCGGGCTTGAAACAGCTGGGAAAATAGTCTTGCCATTTCATCTTCTTCTTAACCGCCATTGATTAATAAACAGCTATTGTTAGGGTTTGGAAATCTGATTGAGAATGGATCTTGAGCTGGAAACAAGAAAATAATGATGGGTTTTTTTTATTTCTTGATGAAAATGTGTACTGTTTTTGGAAAATTAATCGACATGGTGAAGGCAAGAACTGATATATATTACATTACACAAATAAAATGATGAATAAAAATATATCTTTCTCTCTATAGGACATGGAGATAGATATTTATTTGATAAATTTTTGTGTGCATGTCTATATATATATCTATATATATGCCAGAATTTAAATGTCAGTTATATTATATTAACTAAATTTCAAAACCGATCCCATAGAATAGCGATATTCTCAATACGAGTCCCAACTTTTAGGACTAATAAATATAGTCTCGCAGAAATTATTTTTATCAATACTAGTCCAAACTTTTGGACTAATCAAATATAATCACACATAAATTATTAGTTCCAAAGTTTGGGATTAATATTGATTAAAACAATTCTGCGAGTGACTATATTTGATCACTGCTAAAGTTTGGGATCGAAACAATCAATATATATATATATATATATATATATATATATATATATATTAATATTATGATTACTCGTTATTTGTTAAATATACGCTGAATTTGTCCATTCAACACGCCATGTAAACATAAATGATAAAATACTACTTATGTGTGTGTATGCTTGTCCACCTAGCATGTTACATACGATGACTTGGTAGCATGAAAGGTAAAATAGAGAGAAAAAACAATGGGAACAATTCCCCAATTCTTGCAAATTTGGCCGATTAGAAAATTCCTTTGCTCCTCCTCTCGACTTTCTTGGATGTGTGGGGTAGTTTTTTTTGTTTTAAAAAAATAAAATAAAACTATTTTCTTTTACATGATATGTTATAATTATATTATTAATCTTATTATAGTTAAACATATGTATAGTTCCTTGAACAAATCATATAACGTGTATGTAATCTTTATATAGACCATTAAGAAAGAAAAATTGTGGTTTGTGATGCTATCAAACTAATCAAATTTTTTTGTTTTTAAAAAATATAAGTGGAATTTGAATTAAATGTGTTAGGTATGGTTACTAGCAATTCTTTTGTGCGCTCGTGGTTGGAGGTGCAGCCATCTGTCATCTAAGAAATAATAAGTATGGCTTGGTGTAACCCCTCATGTCCACATATTGCTTAGTACAAGACTTTGTGTTGCCACATTATAAAGACATAAGTACACTTCAAGCTTCACAAATTTACACACACCAAGTCACGTGTCCGACAAATTAGCAATTGGTGACAATTCTTTATATCTTCTCAAAATATCTTCTCTAAAAACAATTAAACGTTAATCTTGGAGTGCAATAATTGTCCCTGCTTGAAGAGCGTTCGAAGCATGATGTTTATGCTGCTATACTATTTAAGGATTAGAGTTGTACCGTTACCATCATCTATAATTTTTGATAAAACGACAAATACATTATCCTACAAATGTACATGGTCATTTAATGAGCAAATGATAATCCTTTTAAAAATATTTAATAGTTTGTAAATTTCTCTAATAATGTATTTATGTAAAATGACATAATAATCCATTAACACGCCAATGATTTGGTCAGAGGGTAAAGAATGTCAAATGATGAACTAACGTTATGAAGACTTCGTAGAAGTTGTTAGGTTTTCTTGCAGAGCTAGCTGTATGTGTTCTAGAAGTATTGATAATATAAATATATCTTAATAAATTTAAAAAATAATCCTATAGACTTTTTCAATATTACTTCTAAATTTTTAAAATTAATTAAATATAATACCACATAAATTATTTTTAATAGAAAATATTCACATAAATGTTTTTAATAAATGTAGTCACACTGAAATTATTTTTTAACAAAAATGATCCCACAATTGAGTAATTTTGATTAAAAACAAAAGTTTGAGACTAGTATTGATTATAAACAAAAGTCTGATACTATTTTTGATAAAAAAATAAAAAATTCAATGGGACTATATTTAATTAGTCATAAAAGTTTATGACAAGTATTGCTAAGACCTGTTGAGAGTTGTGTCACATTGAGAATTTACAAGCTATATTAACTCTTTATAAGATAGATTGGTTACTCAACTCATTGTCAATTTGTTTTGAGTTGGAACCTCATGTATTCTGTTAGGATCAGTTGTGCAGATAGAATGGCTTTGAATATATGCACATGCTATACTTGGCTATTTTAAAATCTTCTTCGGTTGTGTTAGCAACCCAAAATTATTCTCTTGTTTAAAGACTGATCAATCAAGTAACTAAAGATAAGTGCAGGAAGAACTCGATTAATGAAGAGAATAAGCTGAGCTGATGGCAAGATACTCTACTGTAATAAACACTGTAGATAAGATCTACTGGACTAAGGAAAATGTGGTAGACTAAATACAAGTAATATGACTAAGGTCTACTGACATAGCAACATCAGTTAACATGTGCAGAAGATAAATGTTGAATATAAATAACACAAATATTTGTTTCTGGAAGTTCAAAGCAACGCTTCTATGTCTCCCCTTCTTCATTCACATAAAGGATTCCACTAGAAGACTTAGATAATATAATCCCGTTGTCCAACGTTGATTCAGTCCTGGATTTATACATACAACGCCAGATTGAAACGCCTAGCTGTTCCACAGTTGAGGTCACTCTATAGCGTGAATATACAATAATCAGTTTGACACTATGTCACAATTGTTACAACAGTCACTCTACTTGTACAATCAAAGGATAGATGACTTTACAATCTGTTGCACAATCACGACATTAATGATCTCTGTGAAGATCTGATCTGTCATTGACGCGGTTCATGGAACTGCTTCTATATGAAATTGATATGGTATGAAAGTGGTTTGAATCTGGGCTTCATCTTCCTTAAGTTCTTTCAAATGGTTGACACAAATTCTGGAATGCTCAATAAATGTTCATTGAAGAGTATAACATTCACAGTTCCTATCTTGTGTATCCATTCAAATGTTCTTGGATCTGGGTCTTTTATACTTGAAAGATGCAACAGTGATATTGTTTGTTCCCAGAGTCAGTATTGATGCAACAGTGTTATTGCCCTTGTTGACTGATGAGCATTAAATGTTTTTTCATCTCTAGCCCAAAATAGTAATGTAGCATTTAATGTGCTCCTGTAAGTCTCTAACTTTCCTCTTATAGCTTGTAACAGCTAGTTGATCAGTACTGAGAACATTTGAAATATTCTACTGATACTTCTTCATCAGTAATGTTTTGTGGAACAAAACATTTCTTCGTTATAGTCGGTAGAGTACATAATCGGTTGAGTACTAAGTTGTCGGTAGACTACGATAGATTTCTGTTCAACTCGTCATTTGACGGTATTCATCGGTAAAGTTGATATATCGGTTTAGCTCTGTCTGCTCAATACTCATCGGTAGTCTTTATGAATCTGCTCAGCAGATATATATCAAAACCTGATATCCAATATATCCTTAACATGGTAGAAGAGCAGGCTTTCATGTGATTGACTATTCCGCCTACATGCTCATCGTTACCCGTATTATCAATCCACGTGTTTGATTTATAAATGTCATGCATGAGAGACGTCTATGTTATCTCTTTATAAGATACATGCGTTACTACATTTACCACCAACTGATTTTGAGTTGTAACTTCATGCATTCTTAAGAATACCTCCGTTATATGTGATCGTTTTTTTTAAATTTACCCAATATATTACTTATTTATGTATATTTAAATATCGATGATTCCTGAATTTTGACGAATGTAATTTTGTGGCCTCTTTATAACAATTTAATTAGACACATAGTCACTTTTAGATTCCAGTTGATCCAGATGTCTCGTATGGGTCCATTAACCCCGATGCCATTTTGGTAAGCCTAGACTGGTCCACTTGTTTATAAACAAACTATCTTACGTTATGGATGAGACTGAATGGACAACGCTTTCAATTGTGATCAATTACACAAAAGTAGGACTTTGTTTGATGATTAGATTATCTGAATAATATAACTGATTTCATAATTTCTCACAAAAGAGTTAATATGTGGGAAAATTATAAGATTCATAATGTATATTTGTCTCTTTGCGCGATTTTGGTTATCCATGTACTCAAAACCGAGTCTTGATCGTGTAACTTTTACTTTTGTCTTTTTTTGTTAGAATGCTGATATAGTGTCGAATATGTTAGTAACATCAGAATGGTATGTGTCACATCGGCACTATATTAGAAAAATGCCTATATTGGATAAAAAGGAGCAAAAACAGAGGAATAAGACTGAAATTTGAATACTTAAAGAACTAAAATAGTAATAAGATCAACATATAGGACCGAAGTTGCAATTTTTAAATAAGTAACAAGGCAATGAAGAAAAAGGTTAGGGATATTATAAAATAAGATCAATAACTTATTAATTTAACAAAGCATTCTAAATATTAATTATGATTATTTATTTAATTTCAGTTATCAATTTTTAATGTATAGTTGGTGATCAAATTTACCTCGTCTTATATGCAATGTCGATGGATTATTTTTTTTTTTATAACTTTGATTCAATTCATAATGTTGTATATGTGATTCTTACTAATATTTGTCTTATATATAACAGATTTAAATATTAGTTTTTTTTATTATGATTAAATAGTAATTGCAGTTATTTATTTTACTTTCCTTAAATCAGTTAAAATAATTTTGAATGCTTTTTATATGTCATCTATTCAAGTTTTGGAATCAATTATCGAGAATAAAAAAATATTTAAAAAATACTATTAAGAATTAAAGAAATTACTAGACTTTTAACTTAACTATTATTTACACAAAGTAAAGAAAAAAAGTAATTATTTGAAATATAAACAATCGTTCGTTGAAATTATATAATAAAAAGAAATGGAACAAACTAATGGAACTTAGAAAATCAATATTGCATTTAACTTCATTGTATTAGAGCATTTGCATAATAAAATTCAATATTATCTCGAACTCAAATTAGTATTTTAAGTTGAGACGAACTTGAGCTAAATATAGTTCTTTTTTCGAGTTTCAAACTGGTTAAAAAAATTCGAGCTTGAACTTGATTATAAGAAAATTGGTTCTCAAGTTACATGCATCAATGACTATTTCTGTTGAAATTTATGGATTAGTGTAGCAAATGTCAAATGTTAGGATGAACAAATTAATCAAACTTGAACTACCTTTTTACCTTGCCAGTGGAGTTTAACCAAACCCCTAATTGACAAGTTCAATTTTTTTTTTTAATGATTCAATGAGTAAATAATTACCTCATTGTAACTACTACCTTCATTTGGATCGAAAATTATGCAGTGCAGAGTAATTTTAAAGTCAGAGAATGACGAAAAGTTTTGGGAACAACAATTATCCTTGATATGAGATCGATCGAAATGTGACATTTGTGCTACTGTACGATTTAAAAGATATGAGTTACACCGTTATCATAGCTTTTGCTAAAATGCGAAGTTTTTGATCATATAATTAGTATTAGAGTCAATATCACATGTTTGATTATCATGAATTACAAAAAATGCGATTTTTGGGAGGGAGGTTGTTTGGGAGCAACAATTTCCCTTGCTGCGAGAGTGATCGACACGTGACGCTTGTGCTGCTGTATCATTAAAAGATTTGAGTTGCATTGTTACAATCAGTCATGGAAATTTTCAAAAAAATTAGAACCCTATAAATCGTGATAGTTCTTTAGCCCTATCTAGCCTGACCAGCCCCAGAAAATTTTGAATCCTGGCCCCGTCCCCTACCACCAACTATAGCTTTTGATAAATTTATATTTAATTTTACATATTCTCATTAATAAACAAATTCCATGAAATATTGTTAACATACAAATTAACTTGTGATATAATAATATCGGTGTTCTTAATTAGTGACATGATTAAATGCATAATTTTAAATTAGTGAATATCTATCTATAAGAGAATAATTTAATTTGGCATGAAAAATGCGGGAAGCTAGAAGCCAAGCTATGTTTATGATATTCGTTTATCCTATTGTGTACCTTCTCTTGTATTTGAAGGCAGATACCTTACCAGTCCGTACTACATTGTTTGAGGGGACCGGCCCCTTTCTGGTCCCAGTATTCTACTCTTGCTGTGATTCCTTTCATCTTTCGATCTGCAAGTCTTGTTCTTGCTCGGTGGAGCCGTTTCTGTACTGTTGCTGCACCAGTTTAAGTTTCGATGGCTTTTCTCTTTACTGGTTTTTCTGCATTTTGATGTAATCGCCATGTTGGCTTTCGTTTCATAAATATATTTATTGTTCGAAAAAAAAAGAAGAAGAACCCAAGCTATGGCACATGCTCATGATAGTGGTTCTCTGACCGACCCCATTATTGCATGTGTGTAGCGGACTCGTGATTTTTGTTTCGGGGTAAAAAATATAAACATTAAAATAAAAGATAAAAAAAATTTTATTGAGTCAAAGTATAATTTTAAGAGAGACAAAAATAATTTTTGAGGGGCAAACTACAATATTTAGGGGATAAAATGTAATATTTTAAATTTTTTTAGGGTACTAAATTATTTCTTCTTCAAGGGGTCACATTCTAATATTTGTGTTATAGGTTGCTAAATCTTGAAATAGGGAGGGGATTGGAATAAATCTGCTTAAAATGTTATAAAACACTCATGATGTATTTGGATTGAGGTATTTGAAGCCATGTATTTTAAATCCTTGATTTCGAGTTATTTAATGGTTTGTATATTGAATGTATTTCAAATCCTTCGGAACAAAGTTTCGAATCTATTTCATCAAATCAAATCCCTCCATTCAAATGAAATTCATCCTTCCAAACGTAACGTAATAAAATTCGATTATAAATAAAATTAGATTAGTTCGGATGGTTTTGGTTGAAATGTGAAAAATCCCAACATGGGAAAAGACCTTCCGTGAGCATTAATAAACAATTTACTAATTGCCAATGAGCGATAAATTAATTAGACTAATCCACTAACTAAACATGTTAATAAACAAATAAAGTAAATTTCACTGTCAAACTAAATTTAACAAAATTAATTAAAGTTAGGTGGTGGTCGCTATTTTACCCTTGACTTTTTAATTATGTGAACTATACGTAAGACTTAACTACGTATATCTCTATTAAAGTTTACAATAACTTAAAAAATTCAAGCCACTTTAAAAAGTACATATATATTTGTCTTAGGTTGTATCAACGGGTTTTTTTAATAAAATATTCGAAAAATATATGTATATTAACAAAATAATCGATTTTGGGTTACTTTATTAAAGTAACCCAAGTCGCCATCTCCGATGACATATTTAATTTTTTTTTAAAATAAATGATTGAAGACGACATCTGAGATGACAGCTTCAATATAATTTTTTTTTATATAGAAGGTGTCATCTCAGATGACGCCTTCTATATAATTTTTTTATTTATAAGGAAGCGCGTTCCATATAATTTTTTTTATATACAGAAGGTGCCATCTGCCATCTGATATGTCGCATTCTATATAATTTTTTTTATATAGAAGGAGTTATCTTAGCCATCTAAGATGGCACCTTCTATATAAATCATAGCCATCAACTCAATTTTACGATAATTTATATAGAAGTGTGATCTCATATGTATATTATATATATGTTAATTATGGACTAATTAATTATCTGATAAAATATAAAGTAACCAATTATGGATTAAGAACGTGGTACAGTTTGAGAGCATCGGAATTATGAGTACAACTTTGTTCAAAATATAAATAAATGAAAATTATAATGTCTTTTTTAATAACAATAAGGAAAATAAATTGAAAAATGGGAAGGATGCTGCATGTAAATATGCATAAATGAACTATAACAAATAAATCAAAAAATGATTATAATTGAATATTGAGTTAGGCACCGTGTGATACAATAGATGAGATGAAATAATTGAATATTGAGTTACACTTTTATCACTTTGTCAAAAAGATTATTTCCTTACGTGGTATCCGTTGAAAATAGATATATGCCAAAATTATTTCATTATGTGGGATCCACTGAAAATAGATACAGGTCAAAATTACGAGTGATGATAGTAGGGCGACATCTCAATAGATAAATAGATATAAAAAAAATTATATGAAATGCACCATCCGAGATGGCGCCTTCTATATAAAAATTTTTTATATGGAAGGCGCAATCTATATATAAAAAAATTATATGAAAGGCGTAATCTCAAGCATTCTATAAAAAAAAAATTTATATGAAAAGCGCCATATCAGATGACGCCTTCCATATATAACAAACATATATATGGAAGCCACCATCTGAGATAGCGCCTCTATATAAAAAAATATATTGAAGACGCCTTTCTTTTAAAAAATATGACTGAAGGCCTTCAATCATATTTTTTTATGAGATGACGCATTCAATCATATTTTTAAAAAAAAAAAATTAAAGACGCCATTGGAGATGGCGACTTGGGTTACTTTACGGTTATTTTGTTAAACAATTTTTTTTGAATAATTTATTAAAAAAACCCTTGTATCAACCTTTCATTTATTTCCGCTAAATTTAAAAATTACATGCATATCCCATGAGATTTTATCTACCTTACAGATATTCCATCGTATTAAGGGGATAATGGTAAGATGAACATATATAGATATATGCCTCGTGTGATATATCTAATTTTTAAAGTTAACGGATATACATATACGATTGGTACAAACCTAAACAAAGTATATGCAATTAATATTATACAGAAATATATTATTTAATGTGATGATGATGGCGACTACGATTGTATTTACCTTAAAAGTAAAAATTTGGTTGTCAAATCATTCAAATTGGTCGGGGCTTCGTACCCTAGGACACCGCACTTGTTTGAATGTTGTGAGGTCTCATACCCTTCCTAGCCCTTCCCACATTGGTATTAATGTTTTGAAAATAGGAGCGGACTGATCGGTCCAACCGGTGACAGGTGCTTTATACGATCCAATTGACTCTCTATAACCGTCATGCTAAGAAACAGGTGGAAATCGGATTGAAAGGTAAAAAACCGATCAACCGATAAACCAATCGACATGTGAACCAACCGATTCCTTCATTTCTTTTTCTTTTTTTAAATTTTTGTTAAAATTATAAGCTATATTTTAGAACAAAATATATTATATTTATTGTTATTGTAATATTAATATTAATATTTGTGTATGTCTTACTAAAAAATACATATAATTTCATAATAGGTTTATTGTATATTATATTATACATAAATATGTTTATTTTCTCATAAATTATAAAAGATGTGAACCATTTCATATTTTTTAAAATATTTTCTTATGATTTTGGAACATTTTTTTTGTTTTTATATTTATTTTGGCATTGTTTCTTGTTTGAGATGTTAAAACTATTTTCCTTTTATGTTGGACATTTGCTTTATGTAATTTTTAAAATTGGACATGTTATCTTGGTGTAATAATATTTCTTTTATTGTGAACAACTTAAAACTATGACAAATACGTGTTACATATATTCTGCAAAATTAAAATAGATATTACATCATGCTGGCATCATTAACGGTTGAACTATTGGTTCAACCGATCGAACTTGTAACTAATATGGGCATCGAACTGGTTCAACCGTTCGAACCGATCGAGCTTGTAATAAGAAGGGCACCGATTTTATGCCCGATTCGATTTTGAAAACAATTATTAGTATATTATTGTATTAAAAGAAAATCATTCAAATTAAATGTAAAAATTGAGTATGAAATCTGAAGAAATAGAAGTTGAACAGCCCTAAACATTCACTTGACATAGTTGAAAGTAGAATATATATCATGATGCTTGCTCACAGTATACTTGGGGACAATTTGGAAATTGACCTCCTCACTATTTTTTTTATTTTAAGAAATGACCTCCCCAAGTGTTATTCATAACACTTGGGAAGGTCATTTCCTTAAACAAAAATTATTTTAAGGTCATCCCCCAAAATATTTCAGTATACTTGCGTATTTATTAGCAATGTGCCATGCTTGTTGAGACACTATTAGACTGGGGCATAAGCGGATCAAGTAGTTTTTTTTTAAGAACTAAATGATATTTTATTGATCAATCTCGACCTTCAATGGTTACAATATTGTGAATAAAATCTAGATAGTCTGATAAACCAAAATTGGTCACATTTGCTTTTTTAGCTAAAAGATGTGATGCTCTATTTCCACTTCTGCGAACCATTTGTGCATTCGCTTCTTGGAATTTCATCATCATCAACTGTATATCGAAGATAATATTTCCAATGGATGAAAAATTCTCGGATTTGGAATTCACGGCCTGAACGACATTTCTGCAATCACTTTCAAGAGTACTCTATTCCATCCTTGTTGGCTTGCTAGTTCAACTCCCTCAAGCAGTGCTAATGCCTACGTCATTTCAGGAGTCACTGAGGCATTATGATGTTTGCATCTTGATGATCCATTACAATGATTCCAAATCTAGCTGAATTTACTTGGTGAAAGATTGTTGCACCACATTTTATCTTGATAACTTCAGGTGTAGGTGTTTGCCAACAAGTTGAAATGTTATCTGCTGAAGCTGGGCTTGTCATGGTAATGACATTTCTGTATTGCATCAAGTAATCACAAGCAAACTCCACACAACCCTGTGCATCGTAATGGAACTGTCCTCGAAGTCGTCTATTTCTTGTATTTCATAGTGTCCAACACATAACCTAAAAGAGGTTAAAATCTTCTTTAGTTGATTGCTGATGCATATTGTATATCCATCCTAACGCTGTTTCAAATTCAAAGGAGATATGTTGATGCACCAGGTTAGTATATTTAAACGATGCTGCTGTCTTGCTTGTTGCTTCAAAAAAATAATGTTCATGGAAATATTTAACTTTCAGGATTCTGTTTAGGATACTTTGAGTATTTGATATTATTCTCTAGTCTTGCTTCGCTAAATCGCCATATTAAATGCTTTTAATTCTCTGAATCACATACCACCCGCTGCTTTGATATCACATAGTTCATCCCACTTAACCCAATGCATTTTTTTGATACCTCTATTTCCCCCTCCAAAATGTGGCTATCATCGATGATATCTGACGTAGAATATAATTTGGTATAAGGAAGCACCCCATTGTGTAACTCGGAATTGCTTGAAGTACTGATTGATAAGAACCACTTTACCAGGTTTTGATAAAAATTTCTCCTCCATCCCCTGAATTCTTGTCCAAACTCTATACGAAGTCCTCCAAATACCTCAGCTTTAGAATTGTCCACCACATACGGTAGTCCTAAGTATCTGTCATGTTTTCTCACCACTTGAATACAAAGTATATCACTAACATGATCCTTATTGTCCTTCATCAAATGCTTACTAAAGACCTCGACAGATTTATGGAAATTTATTTCTTGGCTAGAAGCACTTTCATATGTGATAAGGGTCATTTTTGCACTTATATTTCTAGGTTTTCTCGTATTATTTTACTATGATTCTTGAACAATATTACACTTTTTGGTATTAATGTGCATATTTCATGAGTTAGATGAAAGTACGGGGAATGAAGAAAAATAGCTAAAAATGATGAAAGGAGAAAAAAAGTTGAAGAAAAGATGAGAAACCGGAATCCAAGACAATTGTCACTTCTTTCTACTCAAATTTCTTCATGTTCGAGGCATATTTTGGAAATGTAGCCAACAACAAAGTTGTAGAACTTTTTGTTATTTAGAGTTGACAGCTAATTTATTTAATTTTAAAATTGTATGAGAAAGTTATGACCAAAACAGTACATGCCTGTCAGCAGGACAGAAGACCAGGAGCCTAGGCGCAATCCACAGGCGGCTAGATGCCTGTCAAGCCGAATTTCATCCCTTCGGACAGAAACATAGGCGCATAGGCGCCTATACAAAAGCCTACAACCCTACGAATCCTGAAATTTTAGGAAACATAATTTATTTCCCTCCTACAATGATTCTAACATATTCTTCAAGTCTCCACTTCTATAAGCTCGAAAATAATTATTATTCATCACATTTCACCATAAGAATAGCCTCCATCCATCATCCACATTCACCAACCTTCATCCTCCATCACCTACATCCTAGGCTTTGGAAAAACCCAACAAGGGGAGAAGAGGTGATCAATAAGGAAGCGAGAGAGGATGTAAAGATCTACAAACAAAGTCGACATCAGGAGTTTATTCTTGTATTTTAATATTAGTTTTGCTTTGTTTTGATTTATTATGATGAACTAAAGTAATTTGCAAGGCTAGGAAATCATTTATCTTTAACCTGTGATTTGATGATTTGTTATTTGATTGAATTCCTATAGTTCTTTACCAATGTTTTATGATTTTAATGTTTTTTTAGGGATTGATCACATTTGAATGATTTTAGTATTGCAATTGAATTGACCATACGTTGTTCTGATACGGAACTAGTAATTCATACCGTGGGTTTTAGATTAAGACAGACCAAGTAAAATCTAGCACAAATGTGATATCAATAAATTTACCAAAATCGAAGGCTATAAGTTTTCACAAAGCTTATGCAATATTGAGTTAAATAAATGCATGACAATTGCCTTGTTGCATCTTAATATTATTATCAATATAACTTGACTATAGTTTATTGGATAATTTTGGAAAACTCGTCACCTTAGAGATATTGTGATATTCAATCGAGGGTCATATGTGATTTATATTGGTGAACCAACGTCTTGATAATCTTCTCAAGTGGACTTTTCTCGTTAACTTTGATTGACTTGGTTGGAACATTAGTAGTTTAATATAGTTAAAAACATCTTATTTGATAATTACAGTTAGTTCATGTGGATTCAATAACATGTTCCTCATATTCTATACAAAACTTGGCAATCGTGCATTAGAGGTATATTCGCGCTAAACTATAATTTTATTGTTAAATAAATCACGATCAAGTTTTTGGCGCCGTTGCCGGGACTAATTTTAGTAATATCACACAAGACTCTTTGATTGGAATTTAACCATTTTTTATTATATTTATATTTTTTTATTTTGTTTTTCTAGCGAGGTACTTGTGATATTTCATCAACAAGTCTTCACATATTAAGAGTCTTTCTATGCAGCGTGGAAGAGATTCAATAATTTAGCGTACACATACCGGTATCATAATTTTTCAAACTATTCTCTTCTGCAACTTTTCTACAATGGTTTGGATGCAGAGACACAAGGATTGATATTCAACGGAGCACTGTTTGATAGAGATTAAGACAGTGTGTTGCGCCTATTCAATGACATGGCATACTTCGACTACCATTGCATTGGGGATCCTTCACTGCAAGGTTGGAGCCATCAGTACCCACCAGAGCCTCACTACCTTCATGATACACATCAACCATTTGAACATCTGATCGCGATTTATTTAAACAATAAAATTCCAAAGCAGCGCGATTATACCGCAAGTGCACGGTGTCAAGTTTTAGTATAGATAGGAGGAATATGAATTGTCGAACCCACAACGACTAACAAGCAAGTACCAAATAAGATTTTCTTAAACTATATTTAACCTATTAGTGAATTTAATAAAATACTAATTAATTAAATTAAACTACTAATCCAACCAAGTCAATAAAGTAAACGAGAAAATTCCGCTAGAAAAGATTATCAATGCGTCGGCTCATCAATGCAATCCCCTACAATTCTCGATTGAATATCCAAATATTTATAAGGTGGCGTGGCTTGGAGCAGCAAGTAGAGTGCCTTATGAAGATATTTTTAACAAGCTGCCAAGAAGAGGAGACATGATCTACAAATCAGGTTTGGTTACACAATGATTAGTACTCAACCAAACAAGTTTTGGGGGAGTGACCCGATTCATAAGGAAGAATCAAGGAATGTGAGCCCCCTCAAGTGATAGCCTATTTTAGAAACATTATCCGATGAGTTCCCATGAGAAGATGAGCCGAGTGTGATGTTGGAAAAGGGGGAGATTTTCGAAGATTCTGGCTTGAGCCCATCGAAGGATCATTTCTTCCCATCGATGTCAACTTCACCATTCTATACTCTACACGATATGAAGCCACGCCAAGAATCTTTCTCCCATACCTATCAATCAAAGAATGTTGTTGAGGCGACGAACTTACAATGGAACAATCCTGCCAATCTTGAGGGCATACTGAATGAAGATACATTTGTGGTATCATATGATACTCAACCGCTCTTTCATGATTTCTTTAGATGATCAAGATAACGACTGGAAATCAACGCTTATTGGGAGGCAACCCAAGTCCTATCCTTTATTTTAAGTTTCAGTTTTTGTTTTTAGTTTTATTATCTTTCGAGTCGACTATTTACAATAAATTGTCTAATTTTGCACGCTTTAACTCAGTAGCACGATTTATATACATGAATAAAACCCAAAGTGGCTAAGATTATAAAAAGAAGAGAAGCTCAATATGTGCTAAAAAATGAACTTTACAGATTATACTCTTTTCTTTGTGCTAATCCTATTTTTTTCTTTGAAACCAACACAAGGCCTAATATTACAAGCTAAAAAGGCCTTTTGATCTAAGTTTATGCCGTAACTATATTAGTGAGAAGTGTTTGAAAAGTACGCCTATGGGGTACTTGACGATAATCTTGACTTTGAATAGCATGATTTGATCTTGAAGATGCGCATGAAACTTGAGATTGACAATACACACACATTCCGATTTTGAGATGTGTTGCTTGATTTTGGAGAAAACATGTCTTGTTCAACTTTTATATGTGTGTAAGTGAGATTTCTGAGATAAATGCTAGTCATGGACTAATTTGTTTCAAGTATCAAGAATGAACTCTACCTTGATTTTAATGCTTGATCGATGACGATCAAGTGGTAAGTTTGGGAGAGTTGATAAGTGCCATTTTTGCACTTATATTTCTATGTTTTCTCGTTATATTTTACAGTGATTCTTGGATGATATTACACTTACTAGTATTAATTTGCATGTTTCAGGAATTTACGGAGAAATGCGAGTAAATGAAGAAAAAGAGCTAAAAACGAGGGAAAAAGGACTAAATCGCGCCAACACATTGACGGAGGACACAAATCTTAGTCTTGAGGCCACCGATCGATCTCCATTAAGTCAACATCGATCGATGCATGTCGAGATTGAAGAAACAAAATTTGGCAATCCGCGATCGATCGGTAACATTGTCGCGATCGATCGCCGAGGAGCCTACATTGAAAAAAATAAAAATATGAAGCCTCGATCGATCGCGGGAGAGTTGGTGATAGATAGGATGAATCAAATTTCAGAAAAACCTTTCCTTTTAGATTTGATTCCAACAAGGACACTTCATTTTCCTTCCCCTCCTCTATAAATACAATACCTTGAACCAATATTCAGATTATTATTCACCACATTTCACCCTAGGAATAACCTACATCCATCATCCACATTCACCAACCTTCATCCTACATCACCTACATCCTAGGCTTTGGAACAATCCAATAAGGGGATTGAAGTGGCGATCGAGAAAGAAATGAGAGAAGAAGCAAAGATCTACAAACGGAGTCGACATCAGGAGTTTGTTCTTGCCTTTTAATATTAGTTTTGCTTTGTTTTGATTTATTATGATGAACTAAAGTAATTGTCAAGGCTAGACAATCCTTTGTCTTTAACTTATGATTTGATGATTTATTATTTGTTTGAATTCCTATAGTTCTTTGTGTATGTTTTTTTTTCATGATTTTAATGCTTTTGACTGATCACCTTTGAGTGATTTTAGTATTGCAATTAACTTGACCATAGTTTTAAATTGAGACGCACCAAGTATTGCAAATGACTTGACCATAGTTTTAGTCCACATATCGTACTCAACTTTTTCTGTTGCTTGCTCTCGAATGAAAATAAGCTATGTTATGATCCCCTTCTTTCAACCATTGTGCTTTACCTCTTTGCTTCCACATAATTTCTTCCTTCTCAAAACATCTTCCAATTCTTTTCGTGTTTGTTTCTCCATTTCTGTTATTTCACAATTTCGTAGCCCTGCTTGGAGGGTTCTCTAATTTTTCCTTTAGCTCTTTAACGTCTCGTCTTATGCTTTCGAATTCAGTTTTGCTCCAATTCACTAATCCCACTCGATAGTCTTTGATCTTTTGGGAAATATTTGTGTGTATGCCTTCATTTCCTTTGGTTATCTAGCAGCTTTCCACTATCTCGGCACATTGTTCTGAAGCCACATCGCTTCAAATTTGAATTTTCTTTTCTGCCTTTGATCAATCCTCATTGTCGTCGCTTCCAAGGTGAGTTTAAGAGGGTTATGATCCGAACGAATAGCAGGCAAATGATATAATCTGTAACATGGGAAGGTTTGTAACCAGTCAGCATTTGCCAATGCTCGCATATTACACCATGTAAAAGGTTGGCCAATATAACAATCGCCTTCTTTTTCCTGGAATGTAGGTTTCATCAATGCATGATTATGGTTTTTGAGAAGATCTCGGATATATTCTCCAAGTGCTCGAACTGCCCGGGGATTCCCCAGTCCCCGGCAGTTCCAAACTTAGGCAGACCATTGTTTTCGATAGGTTTGCGCCGCAGCCCCCACCGTTGAATGAGATAGATCGATTAACCCTAGACATGATCGTCATTCTAAAGTTGATATTTTTGGTACAATGAAAGATGGAATCAGAATCAAATCGCTTATGTATGATGTTTGGTTGCGGTTTGAACTGATTTAAATTGAAATTTGTCCTTCTATAACATACTAGTAGACTACGCACACGCGTTGCGTGTGTAACGTAATATATAATGCATATGAATTGATTCGTGTAATGAATAAATGAGACATATACATTGGTTAATATTACAATTCAAAAGATGCAACAAAAAAACCACAACAAACCATTGGATGGGGTAGTTTGGTAAATTCAAATTTCTCATACCAAGGTAGTTATTATAAGGGGCTTATGCATTATAATATAGTAAGATAAGGTAATCAATAATTAAATTTATTTATTGGATAAATATTATAAATATGAATGTTTAATTTTTTAAGACTAAATAGATAAAAATAAAGGTCGTTTTGATTTATATAATTTTTAACTAAATCTCAATTAAAGTCTTAAAATTGAAATAACATTTTTAATATAATATATACACATACTTATGTCAAAAATTAAAGTCTTAAAATTGAAATAACATTTTTAATATGATAAAATTAACTATGACTTTGTCTAAAAAAAATTGGGAGATTTTTCCAATTTGAAAAAGATAAAAATAAATAAATTTTTATTGCAATTCAAATGTCATTTTCGAATTTAAGTACTTTAAGTATTATGATTTTATCTAATTGTTAAAAAATGTATATATTATAGAAAAAATTACCAATAGGATTTTAGATTATTATTATTTTTTAAAATTTTTACCAATATTTATTAAATAAATAATGATAACTCATTAATATCTTATAAGATGTATTTATAAATTTAAAATAATTTTACCAATTTTAAAAGAAAATCCACCGCAGAGAGTTACTAGCAAGTTTTTGCTTCCGAAGAAGCGCAACAGTGACAAACTATGAACTCGCTGGAGGATTGAAAGGAAAATTCTCCCAGAAGATGTCCGCAGACAGGAATTATTCTACGCTATATGCATCTCCTGATGAAACCAGCCTGTAAGATACCCTGACTCGAACTTTTACCCGCGATCAATAGTATTACTTTGGTGAATCATTGGATAAATTTTCATTTTTTTGATCGATTCCGCAAATTTACTTTTGGAGTTGATAATTGTGTTTCAGGTTCCCTAATTGGAGTTGGTATTATGTATGAATTTACTAGAGTGAAATTGGGATCGAACTTGCTAATTCTTTAATGCAATCGAGACATTGTTGTTATTTTATCTGAACGATGACAAATAATTATAACGATGTATCTATGGATAGCTATAAAAATTAATATTTTGGTAGAGATGATTCATTCTGAAGTATATAACCTCCGAACTATGTTGCTGAAGTACATCTAACAATAATCCCGTTGCTGAAAAATCAGTCTTTAATGTATTCTCATTCTGTTCCTTTGCATAACTGCAATCAACATTATGTATTGCCTTGTATATCTAGAATCTACAAGGTATCTTTGTAGGGCTTTGGTTGTCACTGCATTTATAATATGGTGAAACAAGTCGGTGTTTGGTCTCCGATTCTTATGATGATTTTGCTTCCTACTGCGTAGGTTCCTTGACATACAGCAAGAGGCTCCTTTGTTTAGTCACCGGAAGCCTACAAGGATAATTGGAAGTATTTTATATTGTCTCCTATTGGCAAGTTTTTGCTCTTAGTTACACATCTTTTGGGCATGATATTCAAAGCCACGCTGTTTTGTGAATGCTGATTTTTTTTGGTTCAGGCAGGTTATGTCGTCTTAAGTGTGGGTGCTATATGGATACTTCATTCTTTACAAGAATTGATTCCTCTGATACTTTGTAGCTGTGATGTCATTCTTTTGGTTGTCACAGGTTATTGCTTATCATAGCATTTTTACAGATCCATGTTCTTGTCTTCAAAAGTAATGATTGTTTGAGTCAATATGTTTCATATGGATAAGTCACAGTGATAAGATCTGGCTGATATTGTTTTATATTTTGAAATGACATTATCGTAGAGGTTAAGCTAAGTTTGGATTTGGATTTGGTTGCATAGAGAATCGTGAACCAATAAGGTAGTGTTTGGTAGTGTTTTTGAGTGTTTCATGAAAAATGTTTTGACATTGTTGTTTGGGAAATTATATTGGAGGATATGATTTATGCTTGGTTTTTATTTTCTAGAAAACATTTTTTTTACTGCAGATAGCATGTTATGTAAGAATTTGTTGTGTAAGTGAAGTCATAATCATATATATTTGGTTATTTTAATGATATGCAAAAGATATTAAAATTTTAAAATATAGCGCAAGTTAGTTAAGATATAATATAAAATTAGAATATGTTTGGAGAATGGGGAAGAGTAGAATTAAATGTAATAATTATTTTGGGAGACATACAATTTAAAAGAAGAAAATAGAGTTTTGGGAGGTTATTTTGGAGAAGGTGATATATGTTTGGTTTTATTTTTTGGAGAATGAAAACATTTCGAAGAAACTTCAAAGCATTGCCTTGGATTCTAGGACTTAGAATAGTAGAATGAAACAATTTTCTCTTAGCAGCTATGGTATATGATATGATCTATATCCTACTTAATGCAAGAAATGTTGCCAACTTCTTTGATATGTTGCTGCACACAGCAGAAAGCATAGGCACCGTTTCATATTTCATGACACAACAAATCTCAATGAGAAGTAATGTTGTTAACCATATTATGTAAAAAATGTTTTGAGGAATCATATTTCATACCCATCTAGATAAGAGGAAACATGCGTAGTTCATTCTTCTGAACAGATACTAAAATGCGTCACTGAGACACGTCCAAAAAGCAGCATGTTGACCTATCACTTGTAAATACTGTACAAAAAAACACAATGTTCTTCATCAGATGTTCTACATTCAAACATGTTTTGATTCTTGTGGTACATAGGGACCCTTGTGGACAATCTTCATTGTGACACTTGTGTATCTAACTTTGAAAACTGATTTTTATATGATCTGTTATAGTTTTGATTGCGAATTGATCTAATATGCCCTGCACTAAAGACATCTTCTGAAAATTTGAAGGCGTATTCCAGCAGTATCTCGTTTACCAGGTTCACAAGATACGCCTGCAGGTAGTTGGTTACTATCTTTTCAATGTGAAGTAGTCTCTCATCTGGCCTTGGAAATTTGTTTTTATGATTTATCATAAAGTGAGTCGGAGTTCTTTCTGTTTCCTAGAATGTTCACCTAATAATATCTTCCTGCACAACATATCCAAGAGTACTTTGGTTCGTTTGGTGCCAGAATTTGTTTAATACCGACACTCCTGCATTGCACTTAGAGTCAAGTTGCATAATTGGATGCATGGTATCGCAACACTATAATTATTTTCTCTGAATCTGAACTCTTTTGAGTTGAACAAATATCGCTGTGTCTCAGTGAGAACTAGTAGCTACTGTTCTCGTGCCCCTGTCGTTTCTTCTTCTATATCATCAATGACAATTATGCTGTTGAAAATATGGAATAGGGTTACTATGGGTTCAGCCAAAAGTTGAAGCACCTAATTCGCCTACCATTTGCTTCTATCGCATATGGTATGTTTTTTCATGCTTCATGCTCTTGAAAGCATACATATTATTTTGTGACAACTTTCTTGTTGATAGTGTAAAATTACTGGTTTCTAATAAGCTTCAATAGTTTTAGTCTTTGTTGAAGATTTCAGAAATATTAGGATTGATTATGTTGTAAACTTTCCTTATTATGAAAGATTAGAATAGGAAACAATCCTTGATTAGTGATTCTTGTGATTCTATTACCTTGTAGATTAGGGTTGTAAATTGTATAAAGCATCTGTTGATTCTTTGTGATTAATAAGAAAAGTATTCCACATAATTATTATTTCTTCTTCAATATTTTCAATATTATTTCATGGTATCAGAGCCACGGATCTAGGTGGACTCTGTTTCTTGCTTTGTCCCTTTACCCTTCGACCTAGCCACCATGACTTTTGAAATATCCTCCACTGTCGATGACCAAACAACCGCACGGAGTACGGTACCACCATCTCATCCCTCATTTGATAGCCACTCGCTACAAATTACCCAACATAGGCTGAATGGACTGAACTTTAGAGAATGGTTTGAATCTGTCATTCTCGTAATCAAAGGGCGAGGAAAGATCGGTTATTTAGCAGGCGCTATCAAGGCTCCATCCGAGACAGACCAAAACTTTGGTGTTTGGGAAGCTGAGAATTCTATTGTAATGGCTTGGCTCATAAATTCTATGGAGCCCTCAATTGGCCGTACACATCTCTTCTACAAGACATGCAAAGAGATTTGGGAAGCAGTGCAGGAGATCTATTATGACCTGGAAAATACCTCTGAATGTTTTTAGATTCGGTCCAAAATTCGAAACACAAGACAAGATAGTCTCACTATGACTGAATACTTCAATACATTGATGGAGTTGTGGCAAGAAATAGATTTATTTTCCCTTCCCTTCGTGAATCATTTGCTTAAGTATGAAGAGAAGAAAGTAGGCGACGTGTTATGATTAGTTCCACGAGACAGGAAGCACCCTCCTTGGATACTCGAGGATCGGCCCTGATCGCACGTGACATCCGCAATTCCACAATGCCCAATAAACACGATGTGATCCATGGGTATCAATTCATTGTGATCGTGTTGTCTGCGATTTTTGTAAGCGACCAAACCACACCCGGAAAATTGTTGGGAGATTCACGGAAAACCCGCTGATTGGAAGTCCCGAAAATAGAGACGACAGCCTAAATCAGCTAAACTTGCTGAATCTGCCTCTAGTTCTCTTTCCGAGTTATCCAGTGAGGATTTAGACATACTCCGCCAACTCCTCAAGCAAACAAAGACTTCCATGGGATTTGAAAATCACAACTCAAGGCACCTACAACAGCAATGGCAAAAACATGTATAATCCACCAGAATTTCCTGTCAAAAACTCAAAACATGGATTTTTGGATTGTTGATACAGGTGCTTCACACCATACTGGGTCCATAGTTGTCTTCGATAATTATAATACATGCAACACCAGAATTGATGTTTGGGTTGCAGATGGGACCTGCTGTAGGGAAACGAACGGTTTGGTTACCAAACATGACATTAAACTCAGTAATGTTTGTGCCAAAATTGTCTCACAATCTCTTGTTAGCAAGCAAGCTAACAAAAGATATGAATGGTGTTGTAAATTTTTATCCCTCTCATCCTGAATTTCAGGACAATTCTTCGGGGAAGATTTTGGAGTTGCTGAGAATACCGATGGGTTATACTACCTCTCTGGTACAAAGCCTCATATTTCCACATCTTGTTTCTCATTCCGATGTAATGTTATGGCTAGAACTGTCAAAATGGGCCTGGCCCAACCCAACCCGCCAAATAGGCGGGTTGGGTCAGCATTTTTAAGGCCCGCCAGCAGGCGGGCCTATACGGGCTAGCCCAAACGGGCCGTGGGTTTTGGCGGGCCAACCCGCGGGTTGGCGGGCTAGCCCGCAGGTTGGCCCCATTTTTTTTAAAAAAAAAATTTGTTATTTCTTTTTTTAGGCTCAATTCATAGATAAAAACTCAATATCACATTGAAGCATTCGATCTACTATATAATTTTCATTTGGTCTTGCTTGAAACTTGCAACAAGTATTTCAAAATTAAGTAAAATACTGATTCACTAATCAAGTATTTTTAGTAGTAGTGTTAATATCTAGATAAACCTGAAACAAGTTTCAGTATTCTTCTAGCATCAGTTCCAGGTTCGGCAAGTTTAGATGGAAATGTTTTTTTTTGAAGTTTTTTTTTTTTTTTTAAAAAGGTTAAGGATTTATTTATTTTTAAAAAAAAACTTAAAATTAAAAAAAATATATTTCGGCGGGCCAGCCCGCCCCAACCCGCGGCCAGCTTCGGGTCGGGTTGGGTTGGGGTTTTCCCAACCCGCCTGGAGGCGGGCCCAAACGGGTTGGGCCCGTTTGGGCCGCGGGTTGGGCGGGCCAGCCCGTTTGGGTCGGGCTGGCCCGTTCTGACAGCTCTAGTTATGGCATCAACGTCTATGACACCCTAGTTTTTCATATATGAAAGTATTGTATCCCCAACTATTTAATAATAAAAAGGATTCCATATTTCAATGTATGCTTGTGAAACAACCTAGGGTAAATTATCCCACACATGTATATAAGCCATCTAAACCATTCCAGTCACATGGGGCCCATCTAAAACACCTACTCTCGCTAAAACTCAATGGTTCGGTAGCTTCATTGATGATCACACTAGGGTTTGTTGGGTATATCTCATGAAAGATAAATCTGAAACCTTTTACTGATTCAACCAATTCCATAAATTTGTCTGGAATGTGTTCCAATCAAATATCCATATCCTTCAAACAGATAATGGAAGGGATTATCTTTCAAGTGAGTTTAGCCAGTACTTAAGGGAAAATGGGATACACCATCAAACCTCATGTGTTGATACACCGAAACATAATGGGGTTGCTGAGAGAAAAAACCGTCATTTATTAGAGGTTGCCAGATCACTAATGTTCACAGGTTCCCTTCCTAATTTCTATTGGGGAGAAGCTATTCTTACATCTACATACTTGATCAATCGCCTACCCTAAAAAACATTGAACCTCAAAACATCGATAAGTCCTCTAGCTGCTGTTTTTCCGTGCCTAAATCTTTCAGGTCTCTATCACCAAAAGTCTTTAGGTGTATCACATTTGTCCATACTAAACAACTAAACCGGAGTAAACTTGGTCCTAAAGCATTCAAGTGTGTCTTTGTCGGATATTTACCAACCCAGAAAGGATATAAATGTTACTCACCTACACTCGAGAAGTTCTTTGTTTCCTTGGATGTCACCTTCTTCGAAAACATGTCCTTTTATTCTTCTAATACTCTCCAAGGGGAAAAGGTTGAGAAAAATGGTGAATCTGATCCTACAGTGTCCCTCATCCCTGTATCTGTGGACGTGCATAATCCTGTACTACCAGCCCCTATACTTCCTCCCTCTTGTCCTCGGGTTCATGAGCACATAAAAGACTTGCTAGGTCCGATCTACACGCACTCTCGTAGACCAAAGGATACTCAGCAAATCCAATCATCAAACCCAGGATTGCAACCTGATGTGAGCAATGATTTGGATCTCCCAATTGCAACAAGAAAAGGGGTAAGATCTTGTACTATGCACCATCTTGCAAATTATCTGAATTGTACAAAGTTATCTCCGGGTTTTATGAGCTTTACAGCCAAGATTGGCAGTATAAAAATTCCTAAAGACATCCGTAATGCCTTAAAAAGGATCCGAAATGGAAGGAAGCTGTGCAAGAAGAGATGCAGGCACTGTACGAAAATAAAACTTGGGAGATTGTGGAACTAGCTAAGGATAAAAAGGTAGTTGGAAGCAAATGGGTCTTTACAATAAAGTATAGGGCTGATGGAGAGGTTGACAGATATAAAGATCGTCTTGTAGCCCAAGGATTCACACAAACGTATGAGATTGATTATGATGGAACTTTTGCTCCTGTGGCAAAGTTCAATCTGCTAATTTGGATGGGAATTACACAAGCTTGATGTCAAGAATGCATTCTTAAAAGTTACTCTTGATGAGGAAGTATACATGAGAATTCCACCCGGTTTTCAATCCGAGAATGATGTAGGACAAGTCTGTAAGCTAAGAAAGTCACTATATAGTTTGAAACAATCTCCACGTGCATGGTTCAACAGATTTAGCTCTACTCTCACCCGACTAGGATATGTTCAAAGAAAGGCTGATCATACACTTTTCATCAAAGAAGGAAAAGGTGGGCATAAAGCCATCTTAATTGTGTACGTGGATGACATCCTAGTAACAGGCGATGACAATGATAAGATTCGGAAACTCAAGGAAAAATTGAGGGAGGGATTTGAAGCCAAGGACTTGGGAACCCTCGGAGATTTTCTCGGCATGGAAATGCCAGAAACAAAGAGCAATCTTCATTTCTCAGAGAAAATACACTATCGATTTGTTGCAAGAAACTGGAAAATTGGGCTGCAAACCAACAGGAACTCATTTGGAGAGAAATTGGAAGAGCAGAATTAAGGAGGAGGAGCCTTATACAGATATTGGAAGATACCAACGCTTGGTTGGTAGGCTGATTTACCTATCCCTCACACGGCCGGATATTGCATATGCTGTGAGTATTGTAAGTCAGTACATGCATTCTCCAACTCAAAGACACTTGGAGACAGTGCACCATATCCTAAGATACCTCAAAGGAACCCCAGGTAGAGGACTCATGCTCAGAAAAGGTAATGACCGAAGCATTGAAGGATATGTTGATGCAGTCCGGGCTGGAAGTGATGATTGTAAGTCAATTTCTGGTTTCTGTTCAAAGCTTTGGGGAAATTTAGTTACATGGCGAAGCAAGAAGCAAACTGTGGTGGCAATGAAATTTAGTTACATGGCGAAGCAAGAAGCAAACTGTGGTGGCAAGGAGCATTGCAGAGGCTGAATTTCGAGCCATTGCTCAAGGAATGTGTGAAGTTATTTGGCTAGAAAGATTGATGCGGGATCTGAAAATTACTATTAGGACACTATCAAAGTTGTACAGTGATGGTAAGTCTGTTATTAGTATTGTGAACAATTCAGTTCAGCATGAAACATGTAAGGATAGATCAAAGCTTTATTAAGACTGAAATGGAAGAATGGGGCATCAAGTTATGGTATATCTCCTCTCATGATCAAGAAGCCGATATTCTTACTAAAAGTCTTACAAAGCCATGTCATGAAAATCTTCTAGACAAGCTTGGAATGCGGAACATCTATTCCTAAGATTGAGGGGGGATATTGAACATTTCAGAAATATTCTAGGATTGATTATATTGTGATTAATAAGAAAAGTATTCCACAGAATTATTACTTCTTCTTCAATATTTTCGATATCATTTCAGTCTTGTTCATGTTTTTTACACCACTAGAGCCAAAATAATTGAAGTGAGCTGAACTAAATATTAAACAAAACTAAAGGCATAGAACAATAGCTCTAATGTCCTGATTTTAGCTCTAATCCACTTACATCAGGGCACTTTGGAAAACGTGTTTTGGCGTGTAAAAGTGTACTCAACCAATATGCCGCCATTTTTAACCCTGTATTACTTATTATATTCTAAAACATTATGGACACTCGTATATTTTAGCTTTATCGAATTAGGATATATCTCAAAATACTTTAATGCAGGGACTGCTGCAATGTTGCTTATAATGGCCTGGAAACCCCACATCACTATTGTTTCAATCTCTTTGTTACTCAGGTCAGCATGCTATAATTCTATTCTTTATTGTATACATCATGTACCAACTGGAAATCTTATATCTTGGAATGGCATCTGTTCTGATGATCTGGCTCTAGATATATGTTCTTTTTTTAAAAAAAAATTCGTTTTTAGTGGGGAAAAAGGAAGATTCCTTCTGATAATGTATCCTGACAAGTGCCTTGATCTTTCTAAAAAATCTTTTTTTTTATTATTATTTTGCCATGATATCATTTATTGTTGTCTTCTTATCTACCTTACTAAGTAAATTCTTGAATTAAAAGGTCAATGGGCAGCAACTGTCAGGGTACTAAGCAATATTTTATTCTAAGGATCTAATACTTGAGATCTTTCAAACCCTTGTCCCCTGAAAGAATTTTTTGAGTGTCTTCAGTTTTTGGCGTTTGTATCATTATTTGGTGTCTGCATTCTGCATAATTTATTAAACCCATATTTGATACAACGTTATTAAGTAATCTTCCAGATCAACCTATGTATTCACTTGCAGTGAAATTGATTGTGTGACATGTTAGGCCTGTCTTGAAAGGATCATGGTTACCTTTCCTCTATTCCCTGTGGGGTTTTGAGTTTTGACATCACTTTTTGTGTAAATTATATTTTCACAACATTCTTATATATGATTTCCAAGAATGCAACAAACTTTTTGCACGATTACTTCACGTGTCTGCATGCCAAAGGTTGTCAAGCTTTGGCACCTGCAGTAGAATATAGATAAGTGTTCCCTTTACGGCATTTGAAACTACTTGCGGTTGATCTCGTTGCGTGAAATTTCTCGAGAAATGTTATCACTTTTTGTTTGTATTTAAAAAGCAGTAATTATATGAATCCTGATCAAGCAAACAAATGCCAAAAGACATCAATTATTTTAGCTTTATCCATCATGTTAGGATCCATTCCGGGAGTGGGTTGTCATTCCACACCCGAGTTCAACCAACTTGAGCTTCAATAGCTCGTGTTCTTGAAATAATTGCATCGAGAGATTATATCGAGTTCGGTTACAAAATCAAGCGGAAGACACTCGACATAACCCGCTCTAAAACCGATTACTCATTTGAAAGACATTTTAAAGATATGCAAGTAAAGTAAATAAACAAGCATTTGTTTATGGAAGTTCGAAGGTGGTGTAATCCTTCTACGTCTCCCCTTCTTCCACCTCATGGAAGGATTCCACTAGAAGACTTTGATTTATACAATCCCGTTGTACAAACCCGATCCAGTTGGAAATTCCCCATCCAACTAGAACTCCTAGCAACTCAACTATGTATGTTCTTTAATGTCTCACATACAAAGACCTCTCATCGGTTATGATCAATCATCAACCGTTACAATGATATTCACTCATCTATTAAGCTCTCAAATAAAATGAATAGAGTGAATATAAGGGCACAAATGATTCCATAATGAATCTGATGCAGCAAGGTAAGAGGTGCCAAAGGTTTGGGGAGTGCTCTTCATTTAACAACTTTTGTCTTTGAAGTTCCCCAATTGAATCCCAAGTGGGTTTGCTTTGGAAGGCTTGGATTGATCTTCAATCAGTTGTTATTGAGCTTCCGAATCATGTATATATAGCTCCAAGTAATGATATATACGTTAGACATAAGAATATGCCCGTTGGAAAAGGTTCTGCACCATTCCCGAGCTTGCAACGGTCATATTCTGGTTTCTGGGCTCTTTGTATTTCGAGTTGGCTGTTCAACCTATTTGGAAGCACGTCATTTCGATATCCGAGCTATGAGATATGATCGAAATAATCCGCTCTGCCAGGATTTCAGTCTTGGTCCAGCTTGATATTTTCAAGCTACTTCTTTGTAATTAATCAAGCTCTTAATTATGATCTATGAACTGCACACTTGATGAAATATGTTAGCAACACAATAACAAGTTTTGTTAACATCAAAACCAAGATTATTCGGGTTTCCAAAACCCAACACATCATATATTTTATATTTATTTAATATTTTCTGAGTTTTATTCTCTCTAATGTTTAAAGTACTCTTTCATCATTTCATTAGGTATACATTACGTGGCTAATGTTTTTGCTGATGATTTCATGGCTTTCCTGTCTAATTGCAGAATTATTATGCTTGTAGAAGCGATCTGTGCTGGTTTTTTCATGAGTGCCTACATAGGTATGTTTGTTTGTCGGATTGGTGATGTGGAATTGAATACTGCATTATCTTGGATTGTGGTTCAGAAATAGTACTTTTATCCGTTGAAGTTAACCTATTATCCTTGTCTTCTTTTGTTTCCTAAGGAGATGTCATATCAATGCTATTGGATTTCAGAATATTAATTGTTGCAAATCTTATCAGTCTAGGATTTCTGTTTTTAGTGTACAAATTAAGTTGAAAGAAAAAATCCCCTCTTGCTACAGAAGAAAGAGATTTCGTTTCTTGAAAACTGTAGATTACTTTGAAGCTAGTGATGCCTTGTATTTACGAACTGTAGCTTTTAAATCTATTCTTCAAGAATCAAAGCTCTGAAATATGTTATTTTAGAGACTGAAGTATGAAGTTCAGGTAAACTTACGTTCTTACCATATTTTGGTGGCGGCAGGTTACGTGCATCAGTACAATTCACTGGATTCCCAACCCGATGTTTTGAACTCACTGTATTCTCCACTGCAACAGTCAAGTTCTTTAGAAGGATTAAGGTAAATCTTTATCAATAGTTTCCCCTTCAGAGATTGTTTAAGCAAGCTAAAATCAAACTGGATGTCTACCATGTTCTTCTTTGTGAATAAAATGCAAGTCATTCTCCAGATATTTTTTAGAGCTACTCGCAGTTCCCTCTTTCTTATTGTTAACGCCATTCTACTCTTTTGTGATGTTTGAAATGGAACTCATATTCAACATCTCATAAAAAAATTGGCCCTTTTTCCTGTCAGGCATGCAGCAAAATTAGAACTGTTTGGGAATTCACCTTGGAAGGGACTGTTGTGTCTTGATTCTCTAAATGGAGTCTGATTCGTGGTCTGCTGTGGACAAAAATTGTACTTTTAACAATACCACCCACACCCTCTTTTAAAGAAGTTGCCGTTCATTCCTATTATTCAACTTTAGGCCGTTAGAATGACCATAACATTTGAACATACCCGATTATCACCTAAAAAGTTCAAAATACTTGGAATAATTGTACCTTAGCCCTCCAATTTTGGCATGCTATCAGACCTTTTTTTCTATTAACTAGGACACAATATGAAATACAAACTTTTACCATGGGCACTGTATTACACAGTTAACACACTAGGTTAATTGCATAAAAACTGATTTTGACTGTGTTACATTTTAGTATCTTGAGCAAAAACACAAATGATTGTTAGTGACTTCCTTGTTCCTGCTTCAGAAGTTTGAATTTTGAAATACAACAGATTTTGGTTTGAATCTTGTAGAGTAATATATATTATTCTCGACTGCTGTATGAGTTTGTTTCAAATTATGCAGCATTACCTCACTCAAATACTACTGAATCATAGTGCTTTTGAGTTTGCCAAGTGCAACCTTCAAGAGAAGTTAGAGAATGAGGTTTTCTTATGACATTTAGGGGGAGAGAGACATGCGATGTAACAAATTATATGGGAGATATGCAATACAGTAATTCCTAAATCATGCAAATTGAAATCCAGGTTCTGGGTCTAATATACGAGCTACCACTAGCTGAGCCAGTAATTATGTATACTCTAATTATGCATTGTATTGGGAACAAAGAAAGAAAGAAGTCCCTCTGCATATTGTCACCAAGTGTTCTCTTTGAAAACCAGGAAGTTCTGGATAATTTCCCATGGTATTTGCCATGGTGAATCACTCATTGTTAACTCTTCCTTATTTCCTCAATAATTTGTGTGCATAGTTAGACCATGAATTCAGTCAAATCTACTACAGATACTTATTTAATTTGCCCCCACTTTCAAAAGAAATGCGAGTTTATGTCTATCTCTATCACGTGTTTTTGGTTTCCTACCATCATCTGTTTTTCTCCATCAACTTTTTTCTAACACCAATTTGGATACTTTTCAGTCTATGGTACTGTGACTTCAAAGCAGCTGTTATAATATTGCCTTCATGTTGAAAACCTACATGATTTGTTCAAGGTGTTAATTATGCATAATCTTTCTATTTTCCTTGGGTTATTTTCCTTTTGCATCAGGTGTCTTGTTTATATTAGAAGTATTTCCTTCCTCAGTGCAAGCTAGACCACTTTGTGTGTATTTTGATTTGTTTTTTTATACATGTTGGAGTCTACCACTATCCGATCCCCCCGAATCGATGATTTATTTGTATTCAGTAAAGATTACGCCAAGCCACTGTCATTTGGAAGCAAAAACTTATTTTGCTCAAGCTAAGCTACTGATTACCCTGATAATAATGGTAGCACTTGAAAGTTAAATCCTCTAGGTACAGAAGTTTCTATGAGAATAAGGATTGTCCTACATTTTGACATGGTTTTTTTACCAATTATATTTAGACATAAGTAATGAGTTTTATTTTCATGAAAGGTACAATGATGGTGGACGGTTGTCTGATCAGCAGATGGCCTTGCTGCAGTATCAGAGAGAAAACCTTCACTTTCTGAGTGAGGAGGTAAATGTTAATACTTGTGGTTAAATATTCCCTCATTCGTTTCTTGACATCTATGTATTGGGCAATATGCTGTGCATATCGCAAACTCTGGTGACTCATTGGGTTATACTAATTTTCTGTTCGCTTTATTAAAATCTGAGTAAATCCATATCAGCCAATTTTGTCTTCTTTATTCAACTTGATTGGTAGACTGAAATGGTGACATTCAACACTTTTTAGTTCTTTTTTCTAACAGATATCTAATCATTATGCATTCCATGTAGATTCTTCGGTTGCAGGAATGCTTAAGCAAATACGAGAGATCTGTTGATGGGAGCACGCCTCAGGTAACAATAACTCTTAACAAGTTTTTTATGCATGGTAAATAGCATCTATTTAAGAACAAAAAAAAGTAGCATTCAATTGTTTGGGCAACAGTGGTAAAAGTTACTGATTTTCCAATACATAAGTATTGGTTTTGAGTCACGCAGAGTGTGCTAGTATGATGTTTCCCAAAAAAAAAAAAAAGAATGAACAGAGAAATATGTCACCTTGCTTATGATGACAACATAGTTTTGTTTTCAGCCATATGATTCCATGGAAACAATATCTGAAGATTCTGATGCTATGTTGAGTTATTACATTGTCTTCTGAGCCGTATATCTATAATGGAACATAATGTTGAAAAGTTCTAGTAATACATTGAAATACCACACCGTCCGTCCAGCAGGTGACATCCAGAAAATGGCTGTAGAGTAGGTTCCATGATTATTTTATCTTCTATTATCCATTTAGGTTTCAACATAAAATATTTTGGTTTTTGATACTCATGAGTTCCTTGAAAAGGCAATTATAGTGTGAAAGTATGATGAACAATCAAAACACAATCAGATCTGCTAGGTTCTTGCATTTGTGGTTTCACTAATGAAATTTTTTGTCATGTTTCAATATAATAAATGTATGTTCTAATGAACTTCCAATTCACTTAGTGGGCTTTGGTGCTATTTTATGATTTTATATGATTATTTATTTTAATGGAGCTTTCAGGTTGATATTGCTCATTTATTAGCAGCTCGTGATCAAGAACTGCGCACACTTTCAGCTGAGGTAATACCTGGCTTATGATTCATAGCTGTTGTTCATTGACCTGTAGTTGTAAATAACATTGATTTTCCGAAACTGATGCATGTTCTGAGAGATTTATCCATATATGAGTTATTCTTTTTGAAAACCTTCCTTCATTTTGTTGCATTCATGGGGCCTGGATTATTGTTTCTTGAATTATTTTGGAACTACTGGGATCAAATTTGATATATTTTGCACATGTTGCTTTATGTTTTCAGATTAGTTGTTAACCTTTGTATGAGGCCAATTTGAGAAACTTTTCTGTGTATTAATATACTTTGAAGTTTCAAGTTCCTGATTTGTTTTTTTAAGGCCTTCATTATAGTAGCAAAGATCATCTTTATGATAGAGTGATGGATTCTGAAAAGCTTTACTTTTGCTGATTCAAAAAGCTTTACTTTTGCAGATGAATCATTTGCAGTCTGAACTTAGGCTTGCTCGATCTTTGATTGCCGAGAGGGACACGGAAATCCAACATTTTCGTAGTACAAACAATCAGGTAAAGCCGTCGCTTTTCTTCTGTGTTCAAGCAGATGCCAGCTTCTTCTTTTTTTCCCGGTCAACACAACCGAAGATTAGACGAACAATATTTGTAGCAGAAGGTCTGATGGTGGGATCTGACAATTAAGAATTTTGATGCTTATAACTATGATTTGAATAGATGCGACCTATAGAACACGTAGCAATAATGTTTTCATCCAAATGCAAAGAGCCAATTTTTCTTTTTCCAATAATGGTATGCTGAAAATCAGGAAATTTAAATTGTCATCGCATTCTCTCACTGTACACAATCCTCAACGTACCATTACCATTATATAAACAGTATGTCGAGGAGAATGAAAGAATAAGAGCTATATTGGGAGAGTGGAGTACGAGAGCAGCTAAGGTATTAATTATAACGCATTTCTTGCTTCAGTTTTTTTAAAAAAACCAATTCAGACTTATTTTCTCTATGTATTTACTTACTTTTTTGGCTGCCGGAACATTAAAGCTTGAGCGTGCGTTGGAGGTTGAACGCATGTCGAATTTGGAACTTCAGAAGAAGCTTACAACATCAAATTCTCGAGCAACACAAGAAAAAATGGAACCGACATTGCAGATGGATCAGTAATTCATTTTCATGCCAAGTTGGACTTCTCTTTGGTGCTGAGCTAGATGTATTCAATTATTTTTGTGAGAAAAATATTGTTTGTCTAGTGCAATGTTTTAGTCCTATTAACTATTTGATTCTCGTGACATGGTTGACATGTATCCTTTACCAGTCAAGTTAAACTCGAGTAGCATCCTAATCGAGGCCAACTCGAAAATTTTTGAGCCGTAGCTCAACTAAGTAGCAACTTTCGAGCCGACTCTTAGTTTTCAAGATATCGAGTTGTGGCTAATTACAAGGTTTAAGATGTAAAGTAATAGGACTACATTTCGTTGGCTCGAATTGGGTTATTGGACTTTTGAATTTCAGTTTTCACTCAAACATGAGAGTGTAAACAACCCAGCACTTAAAGTACCCGAGGCAAAGGTACATGTGTGTGGTTAAAATTGAGTTAAAATTCTTAAATTAATTAAACTAATTGAAAATAATGTCACACACAGATAACATGTGTGTGGTTCGGTTCGATTGCTAATATTAAATAAATCTAATAGATGTGGGTTTTGATGGCTATGTTTGTAGTGCAATTTGAAGTTACAATATTAACTTGTTCAATGCGTAGATGTTGGGTTAGGGATATCAAGTTTTAGAGGCCGAGAGAGACGTGATGGAGACTAAGCAAAGACGCATAATAGTTCAAGAGGAATGCTTGGCAGAAGCAGCAAGAATTGCTGAGTTGGAAGGGAAGGAGTTGGATGAGAAGATGAAGAATGAGTATGGACACCCTTTTATTTTGTGAAGTGGGTCGGAGTTGTTTGATAGCGACGTTAATCACAGGATATAGGTGGGCTGGTTGAAATGGAGAAACATCATCGGAGTTCTATGCGATCGTAATATTCCGCTGAGATTATTAAAAAGAAAATTTTATAGAACTGTCATCAGACCTGCAATGTTGCATGAGACGGAATGTTGGGTTCCCAAGAAAAATCATGTCCAAAAATGAGTGTGGCAGAGATGTGTATGCTCCGTTGGATGTGTGGTAAGACCAGAAAAGATAATATAAGGAACGAATACATTCGAGCTGCCGTAGGTGTGATTTGTATAGAAGAGAAGATGCAAGAAAGTCGCTTACACTGATTTGGTCACGTACGATGTGGTCAGCAATGCACCTGTGCGTCGAGTAGAGTCCATAAATTTAAGCCATTTCACGATAGCAATGGGACAACCAAATAATATATCGCTCGAAATTATATACAAAGATTAGGAGTCCAAAGGGATCAAAGAGGATACTCTGACCGAAAGAAGTTCTTGGAGAAGACTAATACATGTGCGCGATTCGGCTGGATTTCTTCTATGGTTCATATAGCATATCCCACTCTATTGAGATTAAAGACTTTGTTGTTGTTGTTCCAGTTGTTCTTGGAGGAGTTTGAAATATAATATTTATATGATTGTGGTATTATATGCTTTTTATGGTCACTCTAGAGGTGGCTGGCTCTATTATTGTAATTTGGGAAACAATATGTAAATAAATGAAACGTAATTCTAATGCATATTGCAGTAAATATTTCTCTGGGTGTTGAATCAGACTTTTAGATGTAAATAACCCACAATTCCCAAAAATGTTTGTGGCCTTGAGCTCATACTTCATCTATCACAACCACCACTCCATAAAAGAAAATATCTTTTCTGAGAGGACCACTCCACACCGTTGAGTTTCTGTGGTTTGGGACTGGTCCAACTGTAAATGGAATAGAGAAGTATAAGCTCAAGGCCACGAAATTGACAGCTGATGGTATTATCAATTACTCGGTATTAGTCTATGCTGCATAAAAAAAATTCCTTGAAAGAAAGATCTGAGCAATTCACATAGCCATAATCCGGATTTGAATCCAGTATGTCAACCATTGCCCTACAGAGGCCAGATTTCTCAAGAAAATCAAGCCATGGGATACGAGTCCATCATAAAGTTTCATCATCTTGGACAATGTGAGTTGGTTCAGTTCATTTCTACTTGTGTATTAGTGCGCACAAGGGAGTTGTGATTCTAGTTCAATCTGCAAATTGAGTAAGCAAATTTCTTTAAACATATAGGGTGAATTCCAAGTCTGCCCCGGCAACCAGGGAAAAAGAATTATCAGAAGAGCTTAATAAACTATCCATTCTTGAAACTGATAGATTCAGCCCTTTAAACATCAAATTCGACAGATTGCAACGAGCGGATCAAGTAACCATTCAAAGAGACAGATTCGAGTATGGGCAGTTTGTGATGCACGAGGCTCAAATTGATGAAGAATATTGGGTAAAAAAATATAGTTTCTATAAGTAGGTAGCTAAATCATGGTGAGTGGCGGAGGCACCGGGTGCGGGGCGTTGACAACACCCACAAAATGTTTTTTCTGAATTTTTTTTTTATCTTTTACCCTTAAATTTATTTTTTTAAAAAATTCGACCAATAAATTATAATCGTGGCTCCTCCTCTCCTGATCATGGTTGTCTAGTTCTTTTACCGTTGTTGACTAGGCTGATGTGCAACATCGGCTGTGTAATATTGTTTTTTAGGCAGCAGCATGGCTAAGGGCTGAGGCTCATTGGGAGGACCAAGAAAATGACAGGTTTGCACTTTACTTTTAATTCGAAGATAAAAAAATTATCGAGCTCGATCAAGTAGAGACTTTCAGTGTGAGCTCGGCTCGAGTGGATCAAAAAGCTTGACTCAAGTAAGTTCGAGTAACTCGAGCTCGACCATCTCGATTCTCTTAAGCATCAATCGAGCTCGAGCTTAGCTAGCTGATTGTTGTCGGAGATGCCCTTTAAGTTGTTAAACAATTAATTTATGATAAAATCAATGGTAAAGTAGTAAGATAAATAATACTTAAAAACTACAAACTCAAACTCGAGTACTCAAGCTTGAGACATTAAAGTTCGAGTTCGACTAGAGGTTGTGGTTCCTTTGCCGAACCTGAGTTGAGTTTTGAGCCTTTGCACCCCTAATTTGGACACACGCCACTTGTATAACCATGGTTTGCCTACACGGTAGGGGAGGTTATCGCAGAGGTTGATTTTCCAGTTCCATTGATATGTCGCGGAACTGTCCCGGAATTTTTAAATTAAAAATAAATAAATTGGATAATTTGGACAAATTATTAATGGAAAAATTGGATAAATGTGAGAAAATTAATAATATCCCGCGACGGCCGTTCCGAGCCGTGAAATCGCCGTTATAGTTACATTCGTTTTACCATTAAACTTTACCGCGACAGCTGCCCTTCCGTTGTCATGTGTATAACTGATACAAGAGACTATCAATGGTAGGAAATCGTTGGTTCTTGGGTTCCAGTTGTTGGGCATGAAACAACTTATCCACATAGCTCAAAATTATGTAATAAATAATCTCATTGAAACTCATGCTTCTTTCTTTAATTTACATGTAAGTCACCTTTCTGTACTCTTGTTTATAGTAATATAATAATGTAATAGTAGAATGAGGAAAGGAAAGACAACTCAAAATATTTATGTGTTTCCCCGAAAGGCTAACTCTTATCATCAATGCAATCTTGATAACTGGAAATCAATGTAACAGAAGATTCGAACTGGATCACTGCAGTTGAATATAAACTTTGGATTGTCATGCAGATATGCTGACAACTACAAAAAGAAATTTGCAGAACAGGTAGAAGAATGGATCATTCTTTTAAATCACTCAGAATCTGTGTCACAATTCTTGGCTTCTTGCTGTAAAAATCTTACCTTCTCAATTGTGTAGGAGTTCAATTCATTGAAAACCAGATGCAAAGCACAGCTTGGAGAAAAATGCAATTGCATAGTGATGGTTTGCTCATATCTACTCCTGAACTAAAACTGTATTGGGATAGTACTCTGAATTTGATTAAATTACTCACTTTGTCAGACGAGCAAGGAGGATCTAATCGTGAAGCACGATATTCGGAAGAGCGTTGTTGGAACCTTGGACTTGAGCTACGGGTATTTGTCACACGGGGAGTCCTTTCCAGGGGTTGTGCTGTATTCAGACTCTGTTCATACAAGAAAAAACAATCTTTTCAGCTCCCATAAAAAATTCCTTAATTTTTTGTACAGGAAAGGATTAAAGCTCCCCTTTTTGGTTTTGTGGACAGAAAACCATCCAGTAAATTTGGTTACATCTCAAACTTATGTGTTTCTAAGTCAGCACGTCGTAAGGGTATTGCAAGAAACATGCTGCAATTTGCCATTTCCCTTGCAAAGAAGCATGGTAAGTACTAGGAACAAGAATCTCTTTATGGTAAAGTATCACTTGAAATAAAATGGGAATGAGGAGAAGTCTACATTGCTCTGCACATTTACCCACCACTATATGATTGCTCGCGTAATGGCCGAGTGGACATGCCATCACTTATTCCTTGACTTAGGATGTCTTTCACCCCTCCATCAAATATTCAATGCATATTCTCAGATTTGAACTACTAATTTGAGCAATTTTCACATTATAGACACTCATTTAATAATAGAAGGCACTTCTCATGCCACTCATTCTGAGGCATCAGCCATATAAGTACTCAACTCATTGACCTTAATTCTTACTACAATGTGAATGTTGGCCATATTACCGGCAATGACAACAACTAAATCTTTATTCTCAATGGATTGGAGTAGATTGCCATATTAATGACAGTAACTCAATAATAGCCGTTTTCAAGGTCACCCCATTACCGCATCTCTTCTCCATAAAAAATCATCAATGTTATGAAATAAGCTATAAAGGAGAGGCTGGCCTAAAATACAATGTATGTTATCAAGCTTACATTCCACTCCACAGATTCTTGTGAAACGAAAGAATAAATCTTTATTGTTACTTTAGGACCACTTTTGTAATGAATTTGATCAAATCGTCCTGCAGGTGTAGAGCAGGTGTTTGTGCATGTTCGTGGAAATAATAAACCAGCTCAGGTTCTTTATCAAAAGATGGGATTTAAGGTATTTTCAATGTTGAATCTCTGTTCAAAATTTATTTGCTTAACCTTAAATATCAGTTGCATGAATTATAAAAAAAAATGTATGGTTTAAATGCTCATTCTGGTTTTTCGTTTGTTGCCATCAGGTAGTTGATGGAGCAACATTTCAACACTCTTCTCATCAAACCTATTTGCTTTGCTTTGAAACCTCAAACTGGTAATTAATGTCATTTAATTGTAAATAACCAATATTGAATTTTGGGATATTGATTAGTATTTGAAATTTAATATTTTTTCATATGAAAAATAAGGGCCTACAACACTAAAGTTGTCGTCATGTGATCTGAGGTCACGGTTTCGAGTTGCAGAAATAAGCTCTTTGCAATGCAAGGGTACGACTTAATACACCAGACCCAAAGTGGCCGACTCCTTCTCAGACTCAACGTGAACTTCGTGCACAAAAAATAAGAGCCTACAATGTCTAGTTCCGCCAGTTCCTTCCTCGATACGATATAACGTCTCTTTTCTTTCTTTCTAAAAACTAATAAAGTTAATATTGGTCTTCTTTTAGAACTCAAATTCGGAGAGCTAGGACCAATTTAATTTGACAAGTAAAAAATTAAGCTATTGAATTAGTCTGTGATTTAATAATATAAGCAATTTAATTGATATGGCCAATAAATGAATCAATCCACATCTATGCACACATCAAATACAATTTCAAATTGGGAATTTATAAGTCATGTATATTTGTAAAATTTCAAATTGGGAATTTATAAGTCATGTGTATTTATGTTGGCTGTGAAATAGGACTCCCATTGTTGTAGAGGGCTGTGTCAACACGGCCTGTGTCCCATGGACCTACTAGCAGTGTCGGTCAGGTCAGCCAACAAGCTACACGGCCTGTTTTAATATATTTTTAAAATTTAATAAATAATTTTTTAGAATAAATAATTAATTAATGTTTATAAAATAATTATAAATTGGAAATAGTTAACAAATACATTGATACAATTATCATAAATATGGAAAACTCAATTATATTACTATGAAAATGAAAATTACAATCACCCATCAAAATTATAAACATACAAAATAACATGGCCCACATTTCAAAGTAAAAAAATAAAAATAAATAAAAATATGTGCCAACTATGTCGTGCTGGCACTACCCATGGGCCAATATGACCAGTCCGAAACAATCTATTTACATTTCACACATGGCATCAACATATATGTTAAGTTGACTTAGATTTTGTTGGAACATAGGAAATCACACGGACAGATCAAGATGGAATCTGGTGTTGAGGAGCTAACTAGCAGTTGGATAGCTGTCTTAGTTAGTTAGGAAGTCAGTTGAGTTGTTTCTATGTATATGATCGTTTTTTTCTTGATTATAGCTGTATAAATACTTGATAGTGCAGAGAAAATGATAGAATAGTTATGTATTATTCTCGACCTAGTGAATATTTATCATCTTGCCATATCGATAATAGACAATTTACTATATTTGCTTTGTAAATAGGCATCTTAATCCCAGTTGTATCTCGAATAAGCACTTCACCACATGTGGTTTGTAAATATGTAGTTTTCGTGATTTTCAAAACAGGCATTTTACCTCACTGTATTTTACAAAACATAACATACACGGAAGGGAGGTGTTTTGCACATATTTACTAACTATTGGGAGGTAAACTGTCTATTTTCACAAATCAAATATGGTAAAATGACAATTTTCAAACAAATGGAGGTAAACTGTGGGTAAATTGTCTATTTTCAAACCAAGGGAATGTAATATGTTTATTTAAAAACCATAGGGGGTTTATTGGCAATAACTCATATTTCAGAGTTTTTCTCTAGTTGATAAAAGTTTTTTTTCTCCTTGAGTCCTAAAATTCTGAACGTATTTGTTATTCAATTGCTTTAAAGTTAGGGATGGCAACGGGTCGGGTCTGGGATGGATTTGGCCAATCCCAGGACCCGCCCCGCCTCAAAAAAAAAATCCAGGACCCGCCCCGCCCCGTCAGGACCCGCGACCCGGTGGGTTCAACCCGCGGACCCGTTTCGTTTTTTTTTTGTGTGTTTTTTGCAGGGTGCTTATAATGTTGGTGGTCATGTGATCATTGTAAATACGATTGAGCAGTCAATATTTAATTATCGAACACCTTGAATAGGAATTGTAACTAAATTAAACAACAACAAAAAAGTACATCAATCAAAACTCAAAAGTGAAACTACATCAAATTAAAGAGTTAGCATTTACAAACTAATTACGATAGATTTTCATATTCTTCATCTTCTTCTTCCTCATCAAACAATGAAGGACAAGCTGATAAACTACCTATAGTTGAACAAGCACCTACAAGTCGAAAATGTAGAACTAATTTTTTTTTTTAATAATTCATATGTATACGAGGCGGGTCCGGGTTGGGTCCAGCCAATCCCAGGACCCGCCCCGCCCCGCCTCATAAACCCGTTGACCGGGTTCAGACCCGCCCCGGGACCCGTTTGACCGGGTTTAGACCCGTCCCAAACGGGACGAGTTCAATACGGGTCCGGGTTTAGACCCGTTCCATTATCATCCATATTTAAAGTTCTTTGTGATCTTTCATGATAGTTCAAACTTGAAATAGCTAGTTGTAATATCAATGGCCCTAAAAGACTAGAACCAAACAAGAACATGCTTTAAAAAGCAATTACAAGATCATAAAATATTTACCAAAGTATTGCTCTTGAATATAGATATCAACCATATCAATTGATTTGCAGCAAAAGAAATAACGTATACGAGTTCGAATTCGAATTCGAATATAATGACAAACCAAACAACATTAAAAATATATATATCAACCATATCAATTGATCAAAAAATTAGTTCGAGACTGAGTACACGTCAACGATTATAAAAACAAAATGCTGTCAATTATACCAATTGACCAAAGAATCAGATTTAATATGTCAAACACTAAATAGATAATAAAAAATTGAGTGGGCTAGATTGGCTAAAACCCGACCCATCCCACTAATTGGATCGCCCCTGATCAAGCATCCATTATTATATATTCTACCAAAATTTAGGGTGTGTTAATATTGGTGGAAAATTTTACACGGAACGGATATAGGTATCAATTCATACACCAACACATATAAAAATATTCAACCATTAGTTATCAAATTACAGTTGAGAAGAATTTACGACGGTCCATACAAGAATTTCATATTCTAATAATTTAAATCATGAACTTTCCTTTTTTGAACTGAATCATGAAGTTTCAAGAAGTCATGTTTTCACTGTTGTGGGTCCACCAAAAAAATTCATTTAATTTTTAAAGGTGCCGTGACATTGATAGTTTTGAGAGGCGTAATCCAGACCACATTTTATAGTATTTATTTATATTTATTGACTATAATATTTTTAGAAAAAATCTTTACAAGAATTAGGTGCACAAACCAATCCAACATCTCCAAGTAGTTCAGATCCATGTTCTTCTGCTGTGTGTTTAGTTGGGTGATAGGGAAGGTGCGTTTGGTTCGAGGATATGATAAGTGATGGATAGATTAAAAGGTGGATAATAGCTTGATAAGTAAACTAATGGATAAATTATATTCCGTTTGGTTTGTATGATTAATAAAGTATGATAAATAATATTGTATTTGGTGTTCTTGATAATTATATGGTATAGATTAATTTTATTCATAAAATGACAAAAATACCCTCTAATAGGTTTTGCACTTATTTCTATTATTTTATTTCAATTAAATTTAAATTAATCAAAATAATTTTATTTATGCAATTTCAAGTCAGAACATAATTGCAATTTCAAGTCTTCCATGCATTTCTAGAACACAATTGCAATTAGCCAAATAATCTTCCATCAAAGTAAAACACAATTAGGCTTTAATGTACTACAAAGCTTGCTTCAATATATAATCATAGTATAAAATTTATGGAGTTTGTTACTGTTCGTCAATGTTATGCCTTCAAAACACAAAACACAAAACACAACAACGCTAACTTTAAAATGTTGGATTAATTTTATAGAATATTTTATAATTACCAAAATACCTTGTGAATTAATACAAAGTAAAATTATTATCAAAAATAATTTCCCAAAAATTTGCTACCAACGTTTCATCTCTTTCAGATTCCAAAACATTGCTACCAAAATACCCTCAATTATTTTTTCGTCTATACGCATGTCTCCCCTAGGCTCCAAACCACCACACCTCTAGCAACTTCATCTTCTTCACATCTTCTACCTTCTCTGCTCCTTCATCTTTTTACATTCTTTATATTTTACTGCTTCTCCCTTATTTTGCTTCCTTTCTCCAATATTTCTTTCATCTATTCAATTTCCTCCTCCCCATCACACATTCAATTTTCTTTAATAGATAGATGGCTTCATTTGTTCTTGTTTATCCGCTTTACCCACCATGGACCGACAATATTGTGCTCACTGTTGGGTAAGCACAAGAAATTCATTTCCAGTTAACGTGTGTGTGTCTGAATTGTAATTTATTCAGCTGTCGAATTTTTGGATTTGGAAATTTTCACTCTCGTCACCAAATCAACTCACATACGTCCCTATGATTCGTAGGTTCATTAATCGAAGGAAAGTTGAAAACAAAGCAGAAATCCAACACTTCTCAGCTGCAAAACCAGAACAGGTATTCCTATTTTTTTTTTTTTTTTGCGATTTCCGGTGGTTGTCACGGCTGCGGCCATGGGTTGTGGTGGTGGTGGTGGTTGTCGAAGCTGGGATGGAGGAGGGTATATGTGTAAAAGTGTGTGCTCAGTCTTCCTTACTGTACATATTTGCGTAGCCATCACACCAAGAACATGGGATGCTTCCTTCCGATATTGTAGCAATTAATCACGGGCCTGATGTTTTTTTGGGCCTTTCAATCCTCCAGAAGAACAAAGGATGATGAAAGATTAATTACCAATCATGTGCTTATCACATGAACCGAACACTGCTTTAGGATAAATTATTGTCCTATGTTTGGTTTATTAATTATCTCATCCCGTTTTAATCTCACTTTATAACACAATGACATATATTATTTTTCACATTTTTTTATTATTTCAAAATTTAAAATTTCTGTCAAAATTTCAACTTATTTCATATAATATAATTCCAAAAAAATTGAAATTCCCTCCGAAATTTGAAATCCCCGCCAAAATTTGACATTCAAATTTTTGAGAGTAGTCTAGTCATTATACCAAATAATAAAATTAATCCACCATTTTAAAATCAGAACAAACATCATATAACGTATCATATTATATAATTTATCATCATCTCATAATTTTAATCATTATACTACTTATGTCATCCTTCAAACCAAACGATACCTACAAGTACTGCTATTATCCAAACTGTTGAGCCTTAAACGCATGGTTGTGTTTAATGCTTTAATTTATCTCCGGATTATTTTTGAGTTTTGATGATCAACAAAACTTGTGTTTGTTATACTAATGTGTGTTCTTAGTGTGCAGATTTATTGATTAAAAAGGATTGATTGAAGAAATTCGAGTGTGCAAAATGTGGGCTGGATCGCCCTAGGCGATCTGTGGAGATTGGCGACCGTTGGGGAGCGGCTATGGTGATCGCCCGAGGCGATGTTCGAGGCGTTCGGGGAGTGATTTCAGCCTTATGTGTAGCAACGGCTAGTAGGAGCCTTGGGGACCTCCTACACTATAAATATTGATCTTTTGGAGCTTTTTGAAGACAAGAAACAAGCCTACAAACTTCATCAAAGCTTTGCTAATTCAAATTTCAAATAGCATTGCAATCTCCATACATTTGTGTTGTATTGGAGTTTGTGATTCTTTTCTTTTGATAGAGTCTTGTTTTCTTCGTGTTGGTACACCGTGAATGTGTTTGTTGAGTTTATTGTAAGGTCCTCCAACACCGACGCAAGTTGAAAATTGTAAAGACATCAACAAGTAAAGTTGGTGCATGTGTTGTGGCTATCCTTGGAGCCCTTAAGGCCAAAAAGACTCATGAAGAGTGTTGGTAACTCGGGAAGAGTTTTGTGTGGCTATCCTTGGAGCTCTTAAGGCCAAGAAGACTCATGAAGAGTGTTGTGCTCGTGAAGAGCTGTGTGTACTCGGAAAGAGTTGTATTGTGGCTAACTTGGAGCCCTCAAGGCCAAGATCATTCGTTCTAGTGGAACCTCGGTCGGAAGTTATCTAGCCGGGAAGAGGAGACGTAGGCGATTCATCGCCGAACTTCTATAACAAATATTCGTGTCTTTTACCGCTTTATTTTATTACGCATTTATTTACTTCTTCATTTCTTTTATTTATCGATTGACCTAGTCTTCCGCAGCGCAAACTCATTATATTTTGCAAACTCATTTTAAAAAGCTAAAGTAGCCAATGAACCTCATTCACCCCCCCTCTTCGGCTCCAACAAGTGGTATCAGAGTCATTTGATTTTTGTTTTTAAATCAAAATTTTTATATGGCTAATCTAGCAAATGAGTTTGCTCAAGGTATCGACAAATCGCCATTCGCTCTTCACGGGTGATAATTACGGCTATTGGAAAAATAGAATATCTCTATACATCCAATCTGTAGATTATGACCTATGGAGATCATTGTGAAAGGTCCACACATTCCTTTAAAAGAAGTTGGGGGAATAAGTGTTCCCAAAGAAATCAACGACTTCATAAGAGTGGACATGATTTTAATATCTCAAAATGCTAAAGCTATTAATATTTTACATTGTGCTTTAGATATGAAGGAGTACAACCGGATCTCGATGTGCTCAACCGCAAAGGAGATATGTGACAAATTACAAATTTGTCATGAGGGCACAAATCAAGTGAAGGAGACAAAGATAGACCTACTACAACTCAAATATGAGACATTTGAGATGGAGTCCGGAGAAGAGGTTGATTCGATGTTTAGAAGGCTCACCCAAATAATAAACGAGCTTGCCCAACTTGGAGAGAAGTATCCTCCAAAGCAAATATGGAGAAGATCTCTAAGAGCCTTGCCAAAAGAATGGGATGCAAAGAGGACGGCCATCATTGAGTCCAACAAAGGAGAAAGTGCATCGTATGACCTTGATGAACTTCATGGCACATTGGTGACCCATGAGTTTGAAGTGTCAACAAGGAAAGGAATAAAAGAGGATGATAGATCCACAAGAAAAGGAATCGCCTTGGTCGGGAGGAAAGATCAATCCGATGATGAAGAAGAAGATGATGATGATGAAGAGATGATCTTGTTCACTAGGAAGTTCAAGAAGTTCTTCAACAAACATAACAAGCCAAAGACCTCTAGTGCTACCAAACATGATTCCAAACAAGAGGTAACTTGTTATAATTGTCAAGAAAAAGGTCATTATGCTAATAAATGTCCTAGGAAGAAGAATGAGGACAAAGGAAAGAAGAAAGCCTCATAGCCACATGGAGTGATAGTGACTCCGATGAAGAAGAAACAAATCTTTGTCTCATGGCCAAAAATGACATAAATGATGAAGAATATGAAAGCGATGATGAGGTACCATCATTTGATGAACTATTAGATTCTTATCATGAGCTTATTGATGTGCTTGGCAAAACCAAGATGAGTAACAAATTACTCAAACTTGAGGTAACCAAGAAAGATGAAGAAAATAATTTATTGAAAAATGAATTAAATTCTTTGAAGATATCTTTTTGCAAATTTAGTGAGAGTAGTTTAAAGATGAATGAATTGCTTGGGTTGCAACGTTGTAGCTTCGATAAGCCGGTCTAGGCTTCTCAAGCAAAACTAAAACTTTTTCAAGCTTGTTAGCTAAAGCCAAGCATATCCTACTTGCACTTATTGTTGCAAAGATGGTCATTCTAAGAATAAGTGTAGGTTTGCCAAAATCCAATACCAACCTAACAAGAGGTGGAAATGGATTCCAAAGGCGCCAATGAAAGCTAACCCTCAAGGACCCAAAAATCAAATGGGTACCAAAGATCCTCCTATTATTAATTTGTTTTGTATGGACAACAATGGAATGGAGGATGAAGGCACAAGCAACTCAAAGGATGAGATTATCTCATTCATCTCAATAGAGGAAGCACGAGGCATAGGACCAATGACAAGAACGCACTCTTGTCATCGAAGGTAAAATTATTTTATAAATTTTAAAAAAGCAATTCAAAATTTCATTGGCACAAATTAATTGTGACCGATAAATAATGAAGCTCAATATTCATTGGTAGTAAAATGCATTACCCCTTAGCATATGCACATATAATTTTTTTTTATGCATGACTTTTGCTTATCTCTTTATGGTATATATATTGATGTGCCTAAATTCAAATTTTAATATGCAATGTGATGATCAAAAAGTACAAAATGCATTACCCCTTAGCTTATGCTATGTTTATTACCCTCACAACCGAGGACTCTGGAATACAGTTATACAACAACCCTAGGACATAATGTTCGGGAGTTCCTCTATTCAATCATTTTCCTTCTTCTTGTTGCTGGATATCTCGTTCGTACATATCTTCTCTTTGTTGTCCGGGCCTCTAGAAGCTTCTCACTGTTCCATGGGATTGGGTTTGGGCCTTTCCTGCGCAGCTTAGGTGGAAGGCGAAGAAGGCCCCCTTTCGGGGGGCCCGAGCCATCAGTGAGATACCACTCTGGAAGAGCTAGAATTCTAACCTTGTGCCTTCATGCATAATGATACTAGATTACCTAGTAGAAAAGATTGAAAATCATCAGAAACCTCCCTTTCTATTCCCTTTATTTCTTATTTTTAGAATAAGGGACGAAAGAGAAAGAATAAATGTGGAGTCAACGTCTGCGAGACTCGGGTTCAGATTCAAATTAAATGACCCTCGGCCCGTTTCTGCCATAAGTACCTCTTGACACCAAGCCAATTGATAAGGAAACAGTTCAACTTAGCCAAAGCAAACCAAATCGATAATTTCGTAGAGAAACAGAATCGGTGTTGCAGTTGTGGCGGGTTTAGCTTGATACCAAAAATACAAGTCGACTTTTTCTTCTGCTAAATCCCTTATTTCCCTGGGATTGTAGTTCAATTGGTCAGAGCATCGCCCTATCAAGGCGGAAGCTGCGGCCATGAAGGTTGCATGGGCCCTTCAGGCTAAGCGCTTTACGGAAAGTCTGGAGGAATCCAGATGCCTTAGAAAGGTCATCTACTGCCGATGGAGTAAGCGCTAAGGAGCTCATCCCGAGTTTTTGTACTTGCCCAAATCCCTACTAATGAATCATAAATATCTATCCATTTTTTTTAAGATAAGATTATCGACGAGATCGATTATCATTTTTTGCATGTCCTCGGAACCTTTCGGGAAGGGAGGATTAGTGAAATCCTATTGATTGCAGCTTTCTCCAGACCTCCGGAAAAAGCATGAAAAAAAAGGCTCGAATGGTACGATCCCTCCGTCACCCCAGAATGACAGGGGTGATCTCGTAGTTCTTGGTCTGTGAAGATGCGTTGTTAGGTGCTCTGTACTTTTTTATTATCACAAAAAAGGGGAGAATTTTGTGATAAACTTGAAGCTTAATACATGCACAGTTTAAGGGGGAGAGCTTGTGTATGCATGGTTTGAGGGGGAGAGTTGTTTGTTTTATGCTTTACTTGGTAATCTTGTATGTGCTATGCAATTGTTAAGGGCGGAGGGGGGGGGGGGGGGGGGGGGGGGTCATGTTTACTCACATTTCATGCATATTACACATTCAAGTTTATCAAGTTTTGTGATCATCAAAAAGGGGGAGATTGTTGAGCCTTAAACGCATGGTTGTGTTTAACGCTTTAATTTATCTCCGGATTATTTTTGAGTTTTGATGATCAACAAAACTTGTGTTTGTTATACTAATGTGTGTACTTAGTGTGCAGATTTATTGATTAAAAAGAGGATTGATTGAAGAAAATCGAGTGTGCAAAATGTGGGTTGGATCGCCCCAGGCGATGGCAGCCTGGCGGGGCATCGCCACACACATCGACTGGAGCGACGGCGAGGTTCGCGCGTAGGGGGGTTCGCCCGAGGCGATGGCCTGAGCGCCTGAGGCGATGGTTGCTTCGTTTGAGGCGATGAAATATTTTGAGCAGCTAAGGCTACGGCATTTATTTTTGGCTTAGATCGCCTGAGGCGATCAATACATCGCCTGAGGCGAATGGTGGAGATTGGCGACCGTTGGGGCGCAGCGATGGTGATCGCCCGAGGCGATGTCCGAGGCGATCGGGTAGTGATTTCAGCATTATGTGTAGCAACAGCTAGCAGGAGCCTTGGGGGCCCCTACACTATAAATATTGATCTTTTGGAGCTTTTTGAAGACAAGAAACAAGCCTACAAACTTCATCAAAGCTTTGCTAATTCAAATTTCAAATAGCATTGCAATCTCCATACATTTGTGTTGTATTGGAGTTTGTGATTCTTTTCTTTTGATAGAGTCTTGTTTTCTCCGTGTTGGTACACCGTGAAGGTGTTTGTTGAGTTTATTGTAAGGTCTTCCAACACCGACGCAAGTTAGAAATTGTAAAGACATCAACAAGTAAAGTTGGTGCATGTGTTGTGGCTATCCTTGGAGCTTTTGAGGCCAAAAAGACTCGTGAAGAGTGTTGGTAACTCGGGAGAGTTTTGTGTGGATATCCTTGGAGCCCTTAAGGACAAGAAGACTCATGAAGAGTGTTGTGCTCGTGAAGAGCTTTGTGTACTCGGGAAGAGTTGTATTGTGGCTAACTTGGAGCCCTCAAGGCCAAGATCATTCGTTCTAGTGGAACCTCGGTTGGAAGTTATCTATCCGGGAAGATGAGACGTAGGCGATTCATCGCCGAACTTCTATAACAAATATTCGTGTCTTTTACCGCTTTATTTTATTACCCATTTATTTACTTCTTCATTTCTTTTATTTATCAATTGACCTAGTCTTCCGCAGCGCAAACTCATTATATTTTGCAAACTCATTTTAAAAAGCTAAAGTAGCCAAGGAACCTCATTCACCCCCCTCTTCGGTTCCAACACAAACATTTCATAAAATTTAAATTTTATTTACTAAACATAAAATCATAAAATATTGTAAAAAAAAATTAGTTCTTTATACAAGTTTGAATACTGATTGTGTGATCAACTCTTAGAAATCTTCTATTACTAGAATTGACAATTGACAAATTTGTCCATCTCAAAATAATGAGACACCAATCTCAGTGGGTTTGATGTTGTATTATTATTATATGACATGTCAAACCTCTGAATATGAATACTTCGTTGAATATTCTCAATCAATGGTGAATGTACCCCTAGAATTAGGGGTGCTTATTGGCCTGAACCTGTCCGGTTCGGACCGGAATCGGCCGGTTCCGGGGTCGTTAAGGTCGGAACCGGTCCGGTCCGGTAAGGAACCAGATCAGTCCCGATTCCGGTTCCAACCAGTTCCGGGCCGAACCGGTCCGTTTGGTTTTTTTTTTTCCGTATATAACCTTGGTGCACGAAAATATAACTTTGGTGCACGCAAATATAACCTTGGTGCAGGAAAATCATAAAAAGTAATTGGTGCACGAAAATCATAAAATGTAATTGGTGCACGAAAATATAACATTGGTGCACGAAAATCATAAAAAATAACTGATGCACGAAAATTATAAAACAATAACTGGTGCACGAAAATGATAAAAAGTAACTGGTGCACGAAAATATAACCTTGGTGCACGAAAATATAACCTTGATGCACTAAAATATAACACTGATGCACGAAAATACAACACTGGTGCACGAAAATATAACATTGGTGCACTAAAATATAACACTGATGCACGAACATACAACCTTGGTGCACTAAAATATAACACTGATGCACGAAAATTAACACTGGTGCACGAAAATCATAAAATGTAACCGGTGCACGAAAATATAACATTGGTGCACGAAAATTATAAAACAATAACTGGTGCACGAAAATATAACACTGGTGCACGAAAATTAACACTGGTGCACGAAAATATAACACTGGTGCACTAAAATATAACACTGATGCACGAAAATACAACACTGGTGCACTAAAATACAACACTGGTGCACGAAAATATAACACTGGTGCACTAAAATATAACACTGATGCACGAAAATATAACATTGGTGCACTAAAATATAACACTGATGCACGAACATACAACCTTGGTGCACTAAAATATAACACTGATGCACGAAAATTAACACTGGTGCACGAAAATCATAAAATGTAATTGGTGCACGAAAATATAACATTGGTGCACGAAAATCATAAAAAATAACTGGTGCACGAAATGATTAAAAAGTAACTGTTGCACGAAAATTATAAAACAATAACTGGTGCACGAAAATATAACACTGGTGCACGAAAATTAACACTGGTGCACGAAAATATAACACTGGTACACTAAAATATAACACTGATGCACGAAATCAGTGGTGCACTAACTTTGTGTAAATTTTCGTGCATCAGTAGCTGATTTTAATTTCGTGCATCAGTTACTGATTTTTCGTGCATCAGTTACTGATTTTCAATCTTTTCGTGCACCAGTTACTTTAAAAATTTTCGTGCACCAGTTATTTTTGCCCTTTTAAAAAAAAAAAAAAATTTCAAAAACTTTTATTTATTTTTTATTTAATGTTGTAAATGTTTCCCCAATATTCATCACAAATTCAATATATTCATTCTTCATTTCATAATATAGATGCATACAAATAATTGTAAAGTAATTGCAATTAAAAAATCAAAATAAAAAAATATTGCTGTTTATCACTCTTCATAATTGATAAGGCCAACGGCTTTATAGCCGTTGCCATGCTGAACATATTTTTTTTAAAAAATTTATTTATTTATTTTTTTTAAAATGTAACCGGTTTCGATTTCGGAACCGGTTCCAAACCGGTGGCACTGGAACCGGTGGTGCTGCCGGTTTGGATTTTAAAAACCGCACCGGACCGGTTTGATACCGGTTCCGGGGCGGACCGGAACCGGTTAGTCCGGTACCGGTTTCGAACCGGACTAACCGGTCCGGTTTCGGATCGACCCGGTCCGATAAGCACCCCTTCCTAGAATCCACCAAACTGTGGTAACTATAATTTTAAATATATAACTTGGAGAATTTAAGGCCATATTTAGTTTTATTTTTTATAAAATATTTTTTTATATTGAAAAAAAATTAATTTTCAACTCCCATCATAATCAATAACTTTTTACTTCAAATTTCTTCCAAAAATCTTACTATTATGTCATATCGTAAAGAAAATGAGATATACTAATATTTCTAAATATCCAAAAAACCATTAAATTGTTCCATAAACATATTTTGTTCTGTTCAAGTGTTAAGTTGTTAGTCTGGTTGACAGAATGTTCTATTTGTACTCAGTTTTGTTTTCTCATACTCAATTTCCCTGCAAAAAATATTTTTAAATAATGTATGAGTTTGATAATCAATAATACCTGCCATGTTTGGTTGAGATCCCAGTCAAGAAGCATTGGCCGCTGTTTGGATTGACGTTTTGCGGTAGTTTTAAAACGATTTTAAGCATGCGGTATTTTTGAAATTTTAAATTATTTTTTAAAAAAACCTCAAAACTAGCATATGGACATTCAAAATAAATATTTGAAAATAAATTTAAGAAACGTAAAATAAAATAGAGAGAGAAATTAGCTACTCTGGAAGAGAAAGACGAATTATTATTAGCTATCTTATCGAATATTATCCTAAATATTATATTAATAATTCAAATTTATCAATCTCTATTTTTTTTATATAGGACTCAATATATTAATTTAAATCATTGATTCATCAAATGAGATAGTTAAGAATGAACCATGAAAGACAAAAATGGTGAAGAAAATTAAAGAAACTTGCCACGTGATATAGAAGCACTAAGCACCGAAATTGAGAAAGGTGAAACTATAAGTGGTGGGTAGCAGGTCATGCTGTAAAAGTAACACATTAAAGTAAAAGAGTTATTAATTGTCAGTAAAAGTTGAAAGAACCGTACAATTTTCTCATTATCAAGGACTATAAAATTCAAGGTTTTATTGTTGCTACTCTTACGAGCACTGCCATCAAGAGCATCATCCACCGTCCATTTGGAATCTTTTTTTTTTTTTTTTAAAAAGATTTCAAATGAATGGTGATGATTCCCCTAAGGGCACTACCCTTAAGGGCATCATCAAACAAACCAAAATTCAGATACCCAAACCTAACAATCTTTGGCAATCTGATTATTTTTGTATGGATCAGATCTTGTATACACCAAAATATATACAAACATATACATATATGCAGATACATATTCTTGTATGTTGATACATGACAGAACCGAATGCATTGAAAAATTTTCCTTGGCAATGGCTGATTTGATGCTACCTCTGTCTTTTAAGATATATCGAATTATTGAATATAAATATTCTCATCTAAAAGAGTTGTTATTATCTTAAGAAATTGTCCATATGATAGCAACTAATTAACCATTTGACAAGAACGATAACATTGATATATGAACATTGAAAGTAACAGAGATTAAGAAAATAAGATCATCCACAAATGTATTGCAATTTGTCATATTATGCAATTGTAAGTCCAATATGGCAATTAGGACCTCAATTGCATGATTAAGATGATAGCTTGCTAATTTACAAGCTTGCAAATTTAGCAAATCCATTTGCAACACATGTTATTGCAAGTGTAATTTTTTTAAAAAAAAAAACTTCAAATTAATTTATAAATATTATGTATATAATTATTATTTATAATTATTATAACTATTATATAAATATTGTTATTAATATATATATGTTAAATTATATTATAATTATTATATTTATATAACTATTATATTAATAATCATTATAAACATTAATATTATATAACTATTTTATATAAATATAACATTTATAATTAAGTAAAAGTGATGTAAATATTATATATAATAATAAAATAAATATTATTGTTATATAAATATGTATCGTTAATTGAAATTGACTGAATTAAATGGATAAAAATGATTTAAAATTTTTGAATGGAATAACTGCAAAAAATTATTGATGTAATTTTGAAATTGATTTTTTCGATGGTTTTTTTGCTTTTTATGCTTCCTTTTCTTTAGTTTTATTTTATTGATTTCCGTATTAGTGTCAGAGACGGGAGCTGCAGCACAGCAGATGCAACAGATCTGCTGCTGCAGCACAAGCATAATTTTGCACAGAGTCCACTGAAAAAGTTAGTGTAATAATAATAATGAAAAAAATGTAAAAAGTGTCAGAGAAATGACAGTATAATCTTGTGATCAGAATCATTAGTTTTTAACTGCGAACAGAAAATACTGCAACCCAAATGAAATTCGGTCCCTGAAAATAAATATATCTCTGCTCTGGTACACATCTGTTTCAAGGGCTCAAAAAATCTAGCAACATTTGTATAATCAACAACTATAGCGAAAAATCTTTCTCACACTTCACTACATTTCTCCTTATCTCTTTCTTTCTTTGAGCTTTCCCTTCTTTTTGTGTATTTTTTTGACTTGAAGAAGTAGTTTTGATGATGAATAGTGCAAGAAGTGCATACCCTTTTACTGCAGTTCAGTGGCAAGAACTTGAACACCAAGCTCTTGTTTTCAAGTACATGGTTTCAGGCTTGCCCATTCCATCAGATCTCCTCTTCACCATTGGAAGAAGCTTGGATCCTTCTCTTAATTCCTCTTTCTTCCTTCACCAACCACAACATAGTACTTCAACAACTTCACACTTTCATATATATATATATATATATATATATATATATCTTGATTATTTCTTATAATAATTTTTGTTTATTGAAATGGGATTTTGCAGTTGGATGGAATGGTTTTGAAATGGGATTTGGAAGAAAAATAGATCCAGAACCAGGTAGGTGTAGAAGAACAGATGGGAAGAAATGGAGGTGCTCAAAAGAGGCGTATCCTGATTCCAAGTACTGTGAAAGACACATGCACAGAGGCAGAAACCGTTCAAGAAAGCCTGTGGAAATTAATCCAACAAACGCATCACCAATCTCGAAATATACACTCTCTCTTTCTTCATCTAAACTTGAATCCCATCTTCTTTATCCCCAAAGAATTGGCTTTCCATCATCTCAGCAAAACACAGCTAATCTTTTCATGGGAACCAATGCTTCTTCCAATCCACCATCCAGTGATTACAGGTAACTAATTTAATATTACTTATCCATACAACATTTGGACTTGGAGGTATTTGCTTAATTCTTTGTAAAAAGATATATAGTGCAAACATAAAACATATGTAGTAGTTTTTCATTCTTATTATTGTTGTTAAGAGTATCAGTTTAAGTGCAGGAACAGCTGCGGACAAGGAATAATTCTTACAATGGGTTCATCACTGTCTGAAGTAAAACCCAAAGAATATTCTTGTGATGTGTCTTTGAACATTGATCTGCCCAAGAAAACAATGCATCATTTTCTTGATGAATATCCAAACGAGAAAGCCACAGATTCTTGGCCAAATAATTCTGTAGAAAACATGTCAACCCACGGGAGTACTCAACTCTCTATTTCTGCAGCACCAAACCCTTTGCATGACTTCTTCATGACACAAAAACGGTAAGACTAATTGCATAAACTAACAATTCATCATATATAACAAGTCATTGACTCAGTTTTTTGTTTCATTTTTCGCAGAAAAAGGAGAAGTGGTTCTTTTGAAACAAAAAAACAAAATAAACTTCAAAGGGCAGCAGAGTAACTAGATGATGATGATGGGACAGTGCTTTTTCTGTTTAAGCATCAGTAGACATGTGTATTGTGGCATGAAAACTGTTCTTTTTATGTGTTTAAGTGGAAGGGGGTATCATTATGTTTGTAAGGTAAACTGGGCAGTCACTTGGGATTTTGCCTTCAGATTATATTTGTTTCCTATTATTGGTATTATTATTTTTGTTTGAAAGGCATCTGCCAAATTTGCTATACATGTGTTGTACTTTTGCATCACAGGATAGTGTCACGTTCCGTAACTTTCTAGAAGAATCCAACGAATCTGGAGGCTTCCACACGTTCCAGAAGCTTGGAGAATATGTTGGAACACCCCGGAAGCTTCTAGGCCTTACTTGTTATTTCTCTTGTAATGTAGAGTATTCTAGAATACTTCATGCTAGGACATTCTAGAATAATCATTGTTGTAAATAACCTAGAATATTCTGGAGACTCAATCTCCACCGTAGGATAGATTTAATCTTAGCCATTCATTTGGGAGGGAGATTAGTATAAGTAGCCTTGCCCTCCTCATTTGTAAACACCAAGTTTTCTATCATTCAAGCAATACACTTTCTCTCTCAAGCTTTCTTTCAAAGTTCTTTGCTTCCTTGTGTGGTTTTAGGCTTACTTAGCATCTTAGCGGGTCAAGATCGCTCAAGTGCCGCACGGTGTTTCGGTCTAAAGAATCGACACGTGACAAGTGGTATCAGAGCCACGTTCGAGGCTCAAACTCAAGTCAAAGGAAGCATCAATACTAGCACCATGTCGGAAGTCACTGATCAATCCAACAAGGGCCGAAGGGAAAAGTCGAGGGACATTGTGAGTGCCTTCGACGCTCGTCTTGCAAAGTTGGAACTTGCCTTTGCCGATTTCGTGGAGAAGGAGCATGAGGATGAAAGCCAAGAAGGAATTCGTGGGGAATTTCAAGGAGCTCTCAATGCTTTGGCAGGGGTATTCCAAACTAAGAACGACGAGTTGGAAGCCATGATCGGAGCGCTACAAGCCGAGATGAAAGAGCTCAAAGGGGAGCTAGCATCATGTCGAGCAAACATGGGACGTGGAGGGCCCATTGCTCATACACCAGTGAGGGTGGACGTACCAAAACCACAAGCTTATGCGGGAAAGCGAGTGGCTAAGGACATCGACAACTTCTTATGGGGCTTGGAGCAATACTTCGATTGCATGGGTGTCATGGATGACACTACTAAGGTACGAACGGCCGCTTTATACTTAAATGACGTTGCTATGACTTGGTGGAGACGTAGGTGTGATGATACTAGGCGCGGGGGCGCCCTTATTGGAAGTTGGAAGGAGTTCGTGACCGAACTCAAACGTCAATTCTACCCGGAATATGCCGAGGATGAGGCCCGGGCGAAGCTACGTCGCCTTGCTCAAAAGGGAGAAGTAAGGGACTATTGCCGAGAGTTCCAAGAACTCTTACTGGAGGTACCCGAAATGAGTGATAAGGATGCCTTGTTCACATTCATGGATGGCTTAAAGAACTGGGCCAAACTAGAGTTGCAACGCCGTGGAGTGCAGACATTGTCTCAAGCCATTGCCGTAGCCGAATCACTCATTGAATTCAAGAAAGCCGACACCCCCAAGCCAAACAAAGGAGGGGGATATAAAGGCAAGGAGCACGCAAACAAGGAGGACCACTCACATAAGAAACCATTCTTCAACGGAAAGGCACCCGAGAAGAAATATGACAGGGCCAACATCTCTTGTTTCTTATGCGACGGACCTCATTGGGCAAGGGAATGCCCAAAACGTTCCAAACTTTCCGCCTTGATTAGAGAAGAGGAGGAACAAGACCAGGAGACCGCACAACTTGGAGCCCTTCGCCGTCTCAACACCATGAAGAATGAGGTGTTTGGGCAGCCTAAAGGGATGATGTTCGTAGAAGCGCAGATCGCGGGACATAAGCTCAATGCTCTTCTTGACACCGGTGCCTCCGAGATATTCATCACCCAAGAAGTGGCCACAAAACTCAATCTTCGCCCCTATAAGGATGGCGGATTTCTTAAGACGGTGAACTCTAAAGAAGTTCCGGTCATGGGCACGGTTCATAATACACAAATTAGCATCGGAGCATGGCAAGGTAAGGCCAATCTTTCTGTTGTTCCCATGGATGATTATGAGATGGTGATTGGCATATCTTTCTTGGATCATATATTTGCTATGATTGTCCCTTTTTCCAACTCTTTATGCATCTTGGATCCAAGGCACCCATGTGTTGTGCCCATCAAAAGAGAAGTTGGTCCGGCAACCAAACTCTTATCAGCTATGCAACTCTCAAAGGGGTTGCAAAAGAATGAGATCACATTTGTTGCCGCCTTAAAGACAATTGAGGAGGGACAAACAGGCATCCCGATCCCAAAGGAGATCCGAGACGTGTTGGGGTACTTCAAAGATATTATGCCCAATGAGCTACCAAAGAGACTTCCACCTCAAAGGGAAGTGGATCATGCAATCGAGCTTGTCTCAGGTGCTCCACCACCATCTAGAGCACCATATCGAATGTCTCCTCCCGAGCTTGAGGAGATGCGCAAACAGCTAAAAGAACTCTTGGACGCGGGCTTCATACGTCCATCAAAGTCACCCTATGGAGCTCCGGTGCTATTCCAAAGAAAGGCGGATGGTTCCTTTCGAATGTGTATTGACTATCGAGCACTCAACAAACTCACTGTTAAGAACAAATATCCTATCCCCCTCATTGCCGACCTCTTTGATCAACTTGGAACTGCAAGGTACTTCTCAAAACTGGATTTGAGATCGGGTTATTGGCAAGTGAGGATAGCGGAAGAGGACATTGCGAAGACCGCTTGTACTACCCGATATGGAGCATTTGAATTCTTGGTGATGCCATTTGGTCTCACCAACGCGCCGGCAACCTTTTGCACTCTTATGAACAAGGTACTTCAACCCTTCTTGGATAAATTTGTGGTTGTTTACCTTGATGATATTGTGGTGTATAGTCAAACACTTGAGCAACATGTGCAACATCTAAAGCAAGTGTTTGAAGTTCTCCGGTCCAATGAGTTATATGTTAAGGAAGAGAAATGTGCATTTGCCCAACCGGAGGTTGCCTTTTTGGGACATATCGTAGGACGAGGGGGCATTCGCATGGATAAAACTAAAGTGAAGGCCATCCAAGAGTGGGAGGTTCCCACAAAAGTCATGGAGCTACGATCATTCTTGGGTCTAGCCAACTTTTATCGACGCTTCATTGAAGGATATTCTCACATCACTACACCCCTAACGGACTTGCTCAAGAAGGGGCGAATATGGGAGTGGGATGTTAAGTGCAACCAAGCGTTCGAAAATCTCAAGAGCGCCATCACAAAGGAGCCCGTATTGGCTTTGCCCGATTATGCCAAGACTTTTGAAGTGCACACGGATGCATCAGACTTTGCCATTGGGGGTGTGCTTATGCAAGAGGGACACCCAGTTGCATTTGAAAGCCGGAAATTGAATGACACCGAGAGGCGCTACACCGTCCAAGAAAAAGAAATGACCGCGGTGGTACATTGTCTAAGGACTTGGCGACATTACCTACTCGGCTCACAGTTTGTGGTCATGACAGATAATGTGGCCACAAGTTACTTTCAAACGCAAAAGAAATTGTCCCCAAAGCAAGCAAGATGGCAAGACTTCCTTGCTGAGTTTGATTATGTTCTTCAATACAAGCCGGGGAAGGCAAACTTAGTGGCGGATGCACTTAGCAGAAAAGCAGCTCTTGCAACCATATCACGGGCCCAAGGGACCATGGTGGAGCGAATCAAAAATGGTACATCCCTTGATCCTCAAGCCAAAACCATTCTAGCCTATATCAAAGAGGGAAAGACTAGAAGATTCTGGACTGAGGGTGAGCTCATACACACCAAAGGAGGGCGTTTATATGTACCATCCCATGACAATTTGAGAAGGGAGATCATGCAAGAGTGTCACGACTCCAAATGGGCGGGCCACCCTGGGATCCATCGTACTCTGGCTCTAGTAGAAGAGCGTTATTACTGGCCTCACATGCGGGATGACGTTGAGGCTTTTGTCAAGACTTGTCTTGTATGCCAACAAGACAAAGTGGAGACACATGCACCAAAGGGGCTCCTCCAACCTTTACCTGTCGCCGAATGCCCCTGGGAAAGTGTTTCCATGGACTTCATTGTGGGGTTGCCCCCTTCGGATGGATGTGGTAGCATTATCGTGGTCGTGGACCGATTTTCAAAGTATGCAACCTTCATACCGGCTCCCAAAGATTGCACTGCTGAACAAGCTGCTGGTTTATTTCTCAAACATGTTATCAAGTATTGGGGAGTTCCAAGCCACATCATTAGTGATCGAGATCCACGATTCACAGGAAAGTTTTGGACGGAACTCTTTAAAATCCTTGGTTCGCAGCTAAACTTTTCAACCAGCATGCATCCTCAGACGGATGGGCAGACGGAGCGAGTCAACGCCTTGCTAGAGGCATATCTTAGACACTTCGTGAGTGCAAGCCAACGGGATTGGGCCAAACTACTTGATGTAGCCCAATTCTCATTTAACCTTCAACCGAGTGAGGCCACGAAAAAGAGTCCATTCGAACTAGTCCTTGGCCGTAGACCATGTACTCCCCAAGACATTGCCACGGGATATACAGGGACTAGTCCAGCTGCCTATAAGTTTGCAAGAAGTTGGCAAGAACAAGCAGACATTGCCAAGTCCTATCTCCACCGGGCATCCAAGAAAATGAAGAAGTGGGCGGACATAAAACGGAGGCCAGCAGAGTTCAAGGTGGGGGACCTTGTGTTGGTAAAAATATACACCCAACAAAAACATAAGGGACTTCATAAAGGTCTTCTTAGGAGATATGAAGGGCCTTTTCACATCGAGAAACGAGTAGGCGAAGTGGCCTACAAGTTGGAGTTGCCGCCAAAACTAAAGAAACTCCACCCAGTCTTTCATGTCAGTTTACTCAAGGCCTATTATGAAGACAAGGAAGATCCAAGTCGAGGATCGTCTCAACGAGCGCCTCTGGGAGTGAAGGTGTCATATGATCGAGAAGTGGAGCAAATCATAGCCGACAGGGTCGTTCGAAGGAAGCACCATCCACCGTGCCACCAATATCTTATCAAGTGGAAAGGACTTCCAGATAGCGAGGCAAGTTGGGAACCCTCTGAGGGACTATGGCAATTCAAGGAGCTAATTGACAACTTCCACCAGAGCAACGAGGGCGTTGCCGAAATGGGCGGGGGAGGATGTCACGTTCCGTAACTTTCTAGAAGAATCCAACGAATCTGGAGGCTTCCACACGTTCCAGAAGCTTGGAGAATATGTTGGAACACCCCGGAAGCTTCTAGGCCTTACTTGTTATTTCTCTTGTAATGTAGAGTATTCTAGAATACTTCATGCTAGGACATTCTAGAATAATCATTGTTGTAAATAACCTAGAATATTCTGGAGACTCAATCTCCACCGTAGGATAGATTTAATCTTAGCCATTCATTTGGGAGGGAGATTAGTATAAGTAGCCTTGCCCTCCTCATTTGTAAACACCAAGTTTTCTATCATTCAAGCAATACACTTTCTCTCTCAAGCTTTCTTTCAAAGTTCTTTGCTTCCTTGTGTGGTTTTAGGCTTACTTAGCATCTTAGCGGGTCAAGATCGCTCAAGTGCCGCACGGTGTTTCGGTCTAAAGAATCGACACGTGACAATAGACTCTAGATGCTTCCTCGACTGCCATCTCTTATCACTTTCAACCAACTATTTGTTTCCTTGCCGGTTAATTACTTCAGGCCCCCTATATAACAAAAAAAAAATTAATAGGCTGAAATGCCCAACATTTTTTTAAAAATTAGCTCATATACTCAATTATTATTAAATATAGGGAAAATTACAAAATACATCCTGTAGTTTGATTCAAATTTTACTTTGCAACTATTGTTTCAAAAATTACACTTTACATCCTCAACTTTCATGAATTATAACACTTTGCATGCTATTAACTCGATTTTGTATTTTTATCAAAGATTTATCGTGCATTCCATCACCGCCATGCATATTCAAATTTAGATCTTCTTAGGCTAGCTATTGTAAATTTTTAAAAAATAAAAAGAATATTTTTGGTATCGAAATTCCTTAGTTGTTTGATTTCGAAAAATAGAATTTTGACACCCCAAAAATCTATTTTGATTTTTCTAAAAATATTGCAATAACTAACTTAGTTTGAATATGTAAGCCGATGATGGAATGCGACGATGAATCTTTGATAAAAATACAAAATCGAGTCATGAGAATGCAAAGTCTTGCAATTCATGAAAGTTGAGGATGTAAACTGTAATTTTTCAAACAATAGTTGCAAAGTGAAATGTGGACCAAACTATAGGTTGTCTTTTGTAATTTTCCCTTAAATATATATAATTATAAAATTACTTTCCCTATCCATATCAACCCTAGCCTACTACCAACCATCCGCCGTTGTCGGCGACTCACGGAGACCCACCTATCAAGGTTTCAGACCCATCAGACACGAGAGAAAAATGCGGGATCTAGGGTTTGAAAGGCACTAAAATGGGTCTAGAAAATTCCGACACTGAAGGTAAAAATGGGAAAATTGATGGGTGCGTTTTGATGGCAAGACAAGAGAACAGAAGATCCAAGTCAGGTTGAAAAAAAAATTCTCGTTTAGGGTTTGCCAAGCGCGAGGTGGACAACCGAAATTCCGACGGCCGATGGGATAATCCGACGTGGGTTGTAGGGTATTTGGTCAATAGATCTTGGGTAACAAAATCGTGTGGTGGGTAGAACAGAACAAGGCTGATGGTCGTAGGAATCGAAGTTAAAATTCGGCTGGCAAGCACGAGAATGCGCCGATGGAATCTAGATGGACGAGGAATGGTTTCGAAAGAGTAAACATCAATGGATCGACGACAAAACACTGACAAACGGTGAAATCAAAACATGGGTCGCGAGGGTTGGAGGAGGCGGAGCAATGAATGGGAATAACTATCTTAAATAAAAGGGTTTCTTGGAAGATAACACATAACCAAGGCCTCGTGCATGCATATTTTCTATTCAATACAGTAAGAAACAAGTCATTTTTCTGAAAACATACAGAGCTTTCTCAAGTTCCCAACTTTGAAAAGAAAACCAAGTTAACATATGAATGAACCTGAACAATGGTGAATACAGGTTCATAAGGTTTGAAAACCTGATCAGATTTCTGCAGCGGACCAATGCCTTTGTACCCAATTTCAACAGCTTCTCGGTCTTTATCCTCAGCTGATAAAATAGTTCCCTCATCCCGCATTTCAGTTTCCCTAGCTTCTTCCTCACTTACATCAATCGTAAGTGTCATCATCCGTCGGGGTGGAAAATGTTGGCCCCAGGTGAGGCAACATGAGATAGAAAATACTGAAAATGAAGAATAAAGATGGACACCAGTATTTACGTGGAAAACCCCTAAAATTATTAGGGTAAAAACCACGGGCAAGATGAAAAGATTCCACTATAATATTTTGTGGGTTACAACCTCTCTCTATCTTTCAAAGAGAACAACACTCTCAATATAGGAGAAAACTACCTCACAAATATTATAGAATACACACTCAAATGTAGAGATATGAGAGAACACTCTGAAATGGAATGAATGAAATGAAATCAGAAGAGCTTTATTTATAGGGTTGAAAGTGTGCATTAAATGCACAACTCCCAACGCCCACTTCAACCACCACCTACCACCCTAAATGTGCCAACTTGCACAATTATTGCCGACATTTCTCCCACTTGGAGATTTGTGATGATCAAACACATCTCCACACATCCTTTCAATCTTGCCAACTCCTGATGTTCACGTTTCTGCTAGGCCACTTGAGGATCTACACCACTCGAACTTCTCAGTATTAACTGGCTTTGTCAGAATATCAGCTAGGTTATCCTTCGTATGTATTTTCTGCATATCCACACTTCCGTCCTCCACTACTTCACGAACAAAGTGAAATTGAACATCAATGTGTTTAGTCCTGGAATGAAAGGCTGGATTTTTTGCAATGTGCAAGGCACTATGACTATCACAAAACAGAGGAACTTTCTCTTGTCTGTGCCCAATCTCCTCCAGTAACCTTTGAATCCATATCGTCTCCTTACAAGCCTGAGTAGCTGCCATATATTCTGCCTCCGTTGTAGATAACGCCACAACTGTTTGCAATTTTGAAACCCAGCTTACTACTCCTCCTGCAAGTGTAAACACATATCCAGTAGTAGATTTTCTTTTATCTGGATCACCTGCATAATCTGAATCCACATAGCCCCTGAGTGTAAAATCCGATCCTCCATAACATAATGCAGCATTCGAGGTACCCTTAATGTATCTAAGGATCCTCTTAACCATACTCCAATGCTCTCTTTCAGGATTCGCCATGTACCGACTGACTGCTCCCACTGCTTGTGCAATGTCTGGTCTTGTACAGATCATAGCGAACATTAGACTTCCACCGCTGATGCATACGGTACTCGAGACAACTCAATCCTCTCTGCTTCACTGCTAGGACTCATCTCGGAGGATAACTTGAAGTTAACAGGAAGAGGGGTAGAAATTGGCTTACAATCTTGCATGTTGAAGCGTTGCAAGATTTTCTTCAAATAGTTTTTCTGGGAAAGCCAAATCTTTCTGTTAATTCTATCTCGGTGAACTTGCATCCCTAGAATCTTGTTTGCTGGTCACAAGTCTTTCATATCAAATTCCCTAGCCAACTGTGCCTTCAATTCTTGGACTCGATCTTTGTTGGGACCTGCGACCAACATGTCGTCCACGTACAACAACAAAATGATATAATCATCATTCCCAGATCTCTTGTAATATGCACAAGGATCTGCATTAAGTCTGTTGTACCCAAGGCTCATGATATAGGAATCAAATCTCTTGTACCAACACCTCGGCGCCTGTTTGAGACCGTACAGAGATTTGTTCAACCTGCAAACCAAGTTCTCTTTGCCTATTTCAGCAAAACCTTCTGGTTGGAGCATATAAATTTCTTCTTCAAGATCACCATGAAGAAAAGCCGTTTTCACATCTAGCTGCTCTAGATGTAGGTCAAACACCGCACATAACGCCAATACTACTCTGACTGTAGTAAGTCGGACCACAGGAGAAAATATCTCATTGAAGTCGACACCTTCCTTCTGAGCATATCCTTTTACCACCAATCTTGCACGATATCTCTCCGCTTGGTTGTTACCATCACGTTTGATCTTATAGACCCATCTATTACCGATGGCTTTCCGTCCTCGTGGTAGTGTAACAAGATCCCAAGTTCTATTCCGGTCCAAGGCCTCCAATTCTTCCTGCATAGCTTGCAACCACAGGGATATATTCGAACTTTGAGTAGCCTCCTGGAAACTCGATGGCTCACCATCCTCTGTCAGCAAACAGTATGCAATATTACTTTCAGTATCATAATCTGAATGCCATACCGGTGGTCTCCTCTCGCGAGTAGACTGCCGAACTTTGAGAACCTCTGACTCATCTGGTTCTTGTTCATCGTGCTCTGGTAATACCTCAGAAGAAACTTGATTTCTTCTGTCTTATTTTCCATATTTTCCACCTGAATTGTAGTTGTATCTGAATTCAGTGTGCATTTGTCTCCCTTCACTTTATCTTCCTCGAAGATAACATTCCTGCTGATAATAAGTTTGTGGGCAGTGGGTCCCACAAACGATACCCCTTGACACCATCAGCATAGCCCAAGAAGATGCACTTTCTGGATTTAGAATCCAACTTCGATCTTTCTTGTTCGTTGTATAGAACGTACACTGGACTTCCAAATGTATGTAGTCGAGAATAATCAACCGGCTTTCCAGTCCACACCTCCATTGGAGTCTTCAGATCAATCGCCACTGATGGAGATCGATTGATAATATAACTGGCGATCTTGACTGCTTCTGCCCAAAATGACTTGGCTAGATCAGCAGTCTTCAGCATGGCTCTTGTTCTGTCCAACAAGGTTCTGTTCATCCGCTCTGCCACTCCATTTTGCTGAGGAGTGTAAGCCGTTGTTAATTGTCTTTTGATGCCCTCTCTTTGGCAGAATGCATCAAATTCATCACTTGTATATTCTCCTCCATTGACAGTCCTCAAACACTTGATCTTCTTTTCAGAGTCAAGCTCAACTCGCGCTTTGAACACTTTGAAGACTGGAAAAACATCTGATTTCTTCTTGATAGGATACACCCAGCATCTTCTAGAGAAATCATTAATGAACGAGACAAAATATCTCGCTCCTCCTAGAGATACAACCGGTGCTTGCCAAACATCAGAATGAATCAGCTCCAGAATACCGCTGCTTTTGGCTGTAGATGTGCCAAACTTTAGTCTATGTTGTTTACTGGTAACACAATGCTCACAAAAGGGTAGAGACACTTTTGTAAGCCCCGGCAGCAGCTTCCGTTCCGAGAGAACCTTCAACCCTCGTTCTGACATATGCCCGAGCTTCCTATGCCATAACAATGTTAATTTTTCTCTCGAACTAGTCGATGCAACAACTAGTTCTGCCTCTTTGTGTGTTTCCCCCATAAGCACATACATATTCTTGTAAGCCTTTTCCGCCTTCAATACCACAAGCGCGCCTTTCACAATCTTCATGATCCCATTTTCGATACGGGTCTTGCACCCGATATCGTCCAATTGTCCCAAAGACAAAAGATTCTTTGTCAGACCCTTCACGTGTCGTACCTCCTATATGGTGTGAATAGTACCATCAAACATTTTAATTTTGATGGTTCCTACCCCAGCGATTTCCAAGGCATGATCATTTCCCATGAATACAGATCCTCCTGAGACTGGTTCATACTGGTCGAACCATTCTCTCCGAGACGTCATGTGCCACGTCGCTCCTGAATCCATTATCCATGTGTCATAAAATATTTGCCTGCCTTCCGCAACAGTTGCTGCTTCGCTGAATAGTATTTCTCCACCGTCTGAGGTACTGGCAACATTTCCTTGAGAATCTTTCTCGACACTCTTCTTACTTGTACAATCTTTCTTGAAGTGCCCTTTACCACCACATTTATAGCAGTAAAAATTCTTCTTCTTACTTCTGGATTTGGATCTACCATACTTGTGGCTCCCACTGGAGTCACGCTCCGTCGATCTTCCTCTCATCATCGGCAAAGCCTCTGCATGCTTCGAACTTGCCAACCTGTCTTCCTTGTTCTTGCGCCGACTTTCCTCTTCAAGAACCGCAGCTGCAACATTGTTGAAGACTAACACATCAGTAGTGATATTGTTGGTCAGATTAATGATGAGTTGATCGTACGAATCCGGTAGACTTTGAAGTAGAAGCTCCGCACGTTCAACTTCCTCTATTTTATGCCCCAAAGAAGTGAGCTGGGCAAATAGAGTATTCAAAGTATTGATATGGTCGGTCACCGATGAGGATTCCGACATCCGAAGAGTATAAAGCCTTCTTTTTAAGAAAATCTTGTTGTGTAGTGACTTGGCCTCGTACAGATTTGTCAAAGTATCCCAAATATCTTTTGCATTTGTTATTTCAGCGATACTTGACAATCCCCATCTGCTAGAGCAAGATGCAAATTGGCAATAGCATTACCGTTCATCTCATTCCACTTTTCATCGTCCATGCCCTCCTTCGGCCTATCTCCAATAGCCGCCAAGCAACGATCTTTTCGTAGAACTGCTTGCATCTTCATTTTCCACAACATGAAATTACTTCCGTTGAATTTTTCAATCTCGAATCGTGCCGCCATTCCGACAACAATAAAATTCCTCAATAAAAAAAATATCTCAAAAAACTTTTCTGATGTGGAAGATCAGTCAAGGCTGCAACCATAGAGCATACTTAGAATTTTTAAGATTTTTACAACGAGGCTCTGATACCACTTGTTGGCCCCATGTGAGGCAACATGAGATAGAAAATACTGAAAATGAAGAATAAAGATGGACACCAGTATTTACGTGGAAAACCCCTAAAATTATTAGGGTAAAAACCACGGGCAAGATGAAAAGATTCTACTATAATATTTTGTGGGTTACAACCTCTCTCTATCTTTCAAAGAGAACAACACTATCAATATAGGAGAAAACTACCTCACAAATATTATAGAATACACACTCAAATGTAGAGATATGAGAGAACACTCTGAAATGGAATGAATGAAATGAAATCAGAAGAGCTTTATTTATAGGGTTGAAAGTGTGCATTAAATGCACAACTCCCAATGCCCACTACAACCACCACCTACCACCCTAAATGTGCCAACTTGCACAATTATTGCCGACAGAAAATAAGTGGTGGGAAAATAGAGCGCAATGTGGAGAGGTAGAAAATTGTTCGCAAATATGATTAATAGGCTTCGGGTTCTGGGTTTGGTGGAGGGAGTAGATTGAGACAGCGGCACGAGTATGGGAAATGGGGATTAGGGTTTTAGATGGAGGCCGAGGCACAAGGAGATCAAAGAAAAGAAAATTTGACGGGGGAAGCTGCCCCAACTGATTGTAGGTTCGCCCCTGCTTACAAGAACGGTTTGAGACCACGTATTCTCTTTCTCAGCTCCCTCCTCCAGATAAATAACTTTTTTTAAAAAAAAAAAAATGGAAGAAGGCTGTAGACCATTGTTATCGGGCAAAACCCTTCTTTAAAAACAAAACGCGCACATATTCAATATCACACACAACACATTTTTACACAAGAAGGGTTTTGACTGGCGGCGGCGGCGATTTTCTCCGGCGAGTGAGGCAGCGTTGGTGGCGGTGACAGCAAGAGACGATCCTGGCGAGGGGGGCGACTCCGGCGTGGCGGCGACGGTTTTCTCCGACGACGGCGGCAGCGACTACTGGTAACCCTTGTATTTTTTGAAATGAAAAATGTGAATTTTTGGTGGTATTTTGTTGATAGCCTAAAAACTTAAATATATTTGAATTTTGTTAGCAAATATTTTGTATTTTTTGTGAAGATATGACACCAAGGAGGAATGTAATATTGTCTGTGTATGCTGGAAGTAATTTATCACATGATTCTTGGCACGTAGCATATGACAGTCTTCATATCAAATTGTCCATGATACCGCGTACAACACCAAGAAGTCTACATTCTCCAAAATGATTCTTACCACAATGTACACAAGTCGATGTTGCTGATGTAAAACCATAAACTTTATTGGCTGATGGTGCACCACTGAAACTGGCCCCTTTGGAACCACTAGGCAAAGTCTTTTGTGGAGGTACTTGAAGTACTTTCTTCTTACCAATACCACTACTCTCTTCACTTTGTCTTTTCTTGAAAGCTTTGGATTCAGCATCCAACTTTTCAGCACAAATAACTGCAGATTTCAACTTACTATAGGATTCCAAGTCTGTTGTTGTAGGCGATCACGAATAGTGAATCATAATCTCATTTCAAACCTATACATTTTTTCTTATCGGTAGCAACCATGTGTGGAGCTTAACGTGACACCTGATTAAACAACACCTCATACTCTGCCACTGATCTATTCCACTGTTTCAATTCAAGAACATCTTTCTCCTTCTGATATTTATAAACTTCAGGTAAGTATGCATAATTAAACTTCATCAGAAAGTCCTCCCAAGTCAGAATCGGTGGCTGAATAGTACTGTTAGAAATGGTTTCATACCAATCATATGCATTGCCCTGAAGAAGTGACACTGTATAATCAAAATTCTCTTCAGGAGTACATATGAGTAGATTTAAAATTCTTTCAGTTCTTTTTAGCCACGTTTCAACCTCCGCTGGATTGGCAGTACCTCTAAACTCTTCAACTCCCATCTTTCTTAGTTTATCATACCTCATTTCACAAAATTCATGAGGAGGAGCATGTGGAAACTATCTGTAAGCGTCATGAATAGACATTCCTTGAACATGAGGAGGAAAAGAATGTGATGCATGAGACTCAAGATCGACTGTTTCTTCCCCTCTGTTGATACTTTGCTCATAATAACAATGCAACACATAATAACGATGCATGGTCAGAGTCTACAGAATCTTAAACCTTTGCTCTAATACCAAGTCAACTGTGACACCCCTACCTTTTTATTTATACATGACACGTATATATCTTTTATACACATGTAAATACATGAAGCATGTCGTCTAACATTTATCATGTAAGAGCGTCATATCACTTATATACATACATATGACTGTGACTATAACATCACTATAGTAAAATATTTAATTCGTTGCAGCGGAAATTGTACTTTATAACATATAAATTTAAAATGTTTTCAATAACAATATGTACATGGCATATATGCCACAAAAATTGACTGATCGTGTATCCCTTACTATCCATACCAAAAACCTATACACATATATGTACGATGATGAGAAGATGGAGAAGAACTACAGATCAGCCGACCAACCTTGAATCCATACTTCAAAATACTTCAAAAGACTTCTAGACCTTCCTCTAGAGTTGACTTTTACTTTGGATTATCTGAAACAAAACACTTGCTGAGTATATACGAATAACCGATATTCAACATCACATGAGTATCAACTCATCATATATGTAGTAAAACTTGTAAAACAAGTAATTCACATGTACACATGTATGTATGATTATTTGTTCTTCTGTTATGGACCAACTAGAATCAGGAACAATTTGTGATCATGAGATGGTCATGTCACTCTGTAGATCCCCTTTTGAGTTCTCAATTAACTCGGAATCGATATTCTTTGATTCTGTAATTCTGACCGTACTCATAATGCATTAACACATGTTTCAAGATCCTTAGCAGCCATAACATAGTTATTTAATCTCTTATGTATGCACATGAATTCACAATTCATAATCACATGTCAATATATTGAAAACATCACATAAATTCATCATATACAACACGTACTTACACCTATTATAAAATCAGTTCACATAACATAAATTGTATGTACAGTTAAATATCAAGTTATATGATATACTCACGGTCGATACACATATCCCGTGAAAATTGCTTAATTCGCCTTATCGGTGTCGATATTGAAATTTGAACCTATAAATACATTACCAATGTATAGCACATTCTATATCATTTTGCTATCATAAGATAAGCATAACATTGCTAAAATTCCTATAAAAATTTTAATTATTTTTTTTATTTTAATATTCTCGCGATCAAGTGCTCGATTTCTCACTATCGATCGCGAGTCTGTAGTTTTTGGTAAATTCTTACTGTAATTGAGGCGATCGATCTCCACAACCTTGGCAATCGATCTCAAGCACGATTTTTACCATAATTGGTTCTGTTTCTGCATAACTTCACTTCTAACACTCATAAGACATTCCCAACATCATATACACACTTTGAAACACTTCCTATACAAGTATACATGTGTTGAACCTACTTTTAACACCTTAACTCCACAAAATCTGTGAAAACATACATAAGTTTTTCAGATATACCCAACAATTATACACATGTATTTCCCTTCCTTCATTTAAGCTTATATCTTTCATTTTCATATAATAATTACTTCTACTATCTTTATATAACATCCAACTACACAGTTCTTTCCTCAATATGTAAAATCCTTCTTCCCTTTTGTCAAGAAACACCAAGAACATAAATAAAACATGTTTAAACCAAGCAAAAAGCATGTCTATACATTGATATACCTTTTCTTAAGCTTTTTCTCTATTCAACCATGGATTATCAAAGTTTCTCAAGCTGTTGTACGGAAGACAAGAGCCAAAAACGTGAGAAAATAAGGAAACTTTAAGAAATCTGCAACACCCTACTTTGGATAGGTATAAATAAAAGATTTTGCACTTTCAACCTTCAAGTCTCTAGTATCTTTCACTTTAATCCCTCAAATATGTATATTCATAATTTTATTCATATTCTCGATATAATGAAACATACTTTTCGTCGTCGTTTTAATATACTTAATTCTTCTCACAAATGTCACTCAAGTCATTAATTTAATATATATAAATTTCACTTATTCCATATTCAAAATATAACAGTCACTCACATAAAATGATCTTATATGAGTCGTGATGTTTATGCATGATCATGTAAATCATATAAAAAATTTGGGTCGCTACATATGTTGTATCAAAAAATTACTCGTAGCAGGAAAATAAATTCATGCTACAGAAATTAAATGAGACACCATAATTTTATTTTTTCTGCTACAGAAATTAAATAAGACACCGTAATTTTTACGTGAAAAATCTCATAAAATGAAAGGAGAAAGACCTAATCTAGTATAAGTTTCTACTACACTAGTTTGTTTATAATTGAAGAGCAAAAAATAGCCCATAAACGGCGGGGAAAATGAAAGAAGCTTTCGGTAAGAGTTTTTGTAGGCAAAATAATTTCGTGCGGCAGCAAGCATGTACACTGAGCCATGTAAATAAACAAATATTGTAAATCATCCAGATTATTGTACAAATCCTGTTAGACTAGGTCCCATGATTTTTTCACTTCGTTTTGTGATGTTTTCTGTGTAAAACTTATGGTGTCTCGTTTAATTTTTGTGGCATGAAATTATTTTTTCTGCTACAGGTAATTTTTTGAGATAACAAATTATAACTGTCTTTTCCCGATATGCAACATATGTTGCTTGTCCTAAAAAAACGTAATTGTATATCTGATACATTGGCATTAGAAAGTAAATTACAATACCATCATTTTCTAAACATAACAAAGAACAATAGAGGTTCGTAAAAAGAGAGGAGAAACGATAAGACTGAAATTCAGTCGAGAATCTGCCCATACGGAGTTCAATGCATGACACCCTGCCGAGATACGGCACATGTACCCTGGATATGGGATCTCCCAAGTAATAAATTCAGTGCACAACAAGATTAATTATACTACTATACTAGGAAATGGAAATAGACCAAAACTTGAGTCAACGGAGCTTCATGGCCTTGTCGGGATGGATAATGCTCATGAACACTTTGGGCAGACTCGAGTTCCAATCGCGCTTGACGAAAAAAATAATTTAACACATCCCCCACTCAAAAAAAAAATGGGTCAACGTACCACTTGAATAAAATGGACCAAAAAATGAACTTTGTGTATGGGCATGGTCCTGTCATACACCAACACACATAAATATGTGTGTATGTATATATATATATATATATGTGTGTGTGTGTGTGTGTTGGTTTATGTCATGTGTATTGATGTATGGCAAGATCCGCTCCATACAAGAATTTCCCAAAAAATAAAGGACCTCTCAAAGAAAATAGTGCAATTTGTGTTTATACGAAATGAGGTAACAAAATGTTTATTTGAGATGTTCCTTATCAGCCTAATTTACTGATAAGTTCAAGTTCAAGTTCAAGGCCATTTCCAGACTCTCCGTCCCTGCTCAATAATAGCATCTGTAACACCAAGAAGTCCCAATTTTCAACTTTAGGAGGTGGGTTTTTCCCTTCTTTCTTTAATTTCTTCATCTAGCAAAGCTTAGTATTTCAGAAAACAACTAACTTCACAAGATGAAGTTCCCAACCACCCCAAAGTTAACAGCTGGATGATGACTAGGATCCCAGCTGGGGACTAGTTCGATGCTAGCAGGTATAGATGTCAAACGGGCTGTGTCAGACGCTAATTCGTGACGTCTTGCACTGTAACGTGCAGGGCCGGCACGGCCCCAATAGGTACGGGTTATGTGGCTCGGCATGGCCCATAGGCCCGTGGCCCAATTCATTTTATTATTTTATTATTTATATTTTTTTAATTATTAAACATTATATATATATAGTTTAATTTAAATTTTTAAATAAATAATAGTATAATAAAATATAAATTGGCATAATATACTTGAAAAATTAAAATTTATTGACTACGAATTAAATAGCTACAAAATTACATTCAACAATAAAAAGTAAGAAATTACAAAATATTTTAAAAAAATATTCTAGTTTTCTTCATTGTCATCGTAAGAAATATCATGTCCTCACACACTTTGTAAGCGGCTATCAGCATCCAACACGCAAAAAAATATTCTAAGTTTCTTCATTCTTTCCTATCTTGTTCGACTTTATAAATGAAATAAGCCTAAGTCGAACTACTACTACCAGTACCGAATTGTGAAAGGATAGTTTGGTTACCATCATTTGGTTCACTTTCATGTTTAGCCATGTGTGATGCCCCGAGAAACTCATATAAATTAGTTTATAACTATGATATAAGTATGAGGTCCGATATGATTAAAAGAAATAAAATGGCAAGTCGTCGATTAATCATGTACCCATAATAAATTATGTTTTGTTTTATAGTTTATTGTTTTTATCATAACATTCTCATACAATATCAGAATTAAACGAATTAACTATATATACGAAGATAACAAAAAGCTCTACAACTTTAATGGAACGTTTTGACAAATTATGCTTAAAAGGGTATGTACAGAGTCATGCAAGAGGCAACACGTGACAAGGCAACACATTTCACCAGTGAATGCCATGATTTGCTATACATGTTTACCAAGATCACTTTGTAAGATACTTCTCGAGGCAGAAACTTGAGAGAAAAGGGAAAGCAAGAAACGTGAGTTTCCTTTCTCGACTCCATGATAACCGAATGTCGTATGATTAAACCAAATATATATTCGGCATCCTTGAGGTACTGGCTATCTTTTGACACCAATATTTCATATTTTGGTGATAGTTTTATTTTAGCCAATTTGTATAAAGTTAGTTAGATTGTTATAGAATTCTGAATACATTGGTATTGGTATGTTTAGTTTTAGTCGAAACTGTTAACTGGTTCGGTTTTGAATTTTTGAAATATTGATCAGTATTTGGAGAATTTAATTTAATACGTTGATGATGAAGTGGTGAATCTGTAATTATATAAATGTCAATTGAATTTGTGAAACATAAGATAATTGAAAGTTGTAGTATTGGATTGATATCGTGAATTGCTGTAGAGCAAATAATATTTGAAATTACAGAAGTTGTTACTAATTTCCATATATTATGTTAATTGTGAGTGATTTATACTTGAGGTGCGATATTTTTCAATAACTGTTTATGGAATCGAAATGTAACAAATTAAGTTAATGAAATATTAATATGTGGTGTAGTTGATATGGATTATTGATATTCGTTAGTTCGAGAGCCACATGATGATGGTAAGCTTATATTGGTTCAAACGTATTTATGGAGTATCTTTTTATCATTTCCAGTAGTGTTATTGTGTTGTATTATGATTTTATTTGTTGATATTATTGTGATTACCATGTTGGTATATGTTCACCATGTGTGGGGCTCTGGTACTACGTTCTCAGGTAAGTTCTCGAATCTCATTGGATAACATTGCTTTCAGAAGCATAGTACGAGTAGTAGTTGATGCAGATGTCATTTATATTTTCGAATTTATATTTATTTATTCATGGCTCGTATGTGAGCCTTTTAATGTCTGTATAAATGTCTCGAAGGTTTCTTCTTGCAATTTTGTTGTTCTAGGTGTGTTTTACTTGGGGAGAATTATTATGATTTTGGAGTATACGTATATGCGAGGTGAATTGCCTGGAAGTCCGATTTACGGGGAGATTATACCAAAATTTTACACAAATGATGTCACACTTTGTCTGTTTACGTGGCGAGGTTTGAGGTGCCACACCATGTGCCTAAGTAAATGACATGTACTACCAGAAGAAGCATATGTATAATCGTTTTTACATTTTTTTACAAATTGCCCTTGAACCCTTTCCCTTCAATATTTTTTACATCGAATAATTTGTCAAACATTACTAGTTCTTTTTTTAGAAGTTCTTCTAGTTGATGATTGAATATTTGGTTTACTTTCTTCATCTTATTGAAATTGATCAATCTCATCATCATAATTCACATTATAAGATGAATCGCCAATTATGTATCTATGCTAGAATTATCTAATACAACAAATATAAAAGTTACCGCATATTTGTTAGGATGAGTATTGGCTTTGTTGTCTGTGCTTGTATTGGCAAACTTGAGACAAACTCATTTCTTCTTCTGAACAAATTGAGAGTATAGACTATAGAGTTTCAAGAACATAGAGCTTTGAGATTGAGAGATAAATTGAGGATAAAATGTTTCATCAACACACATATATATAACAACCACAAAAATAAATAAATAAATAGTAGTTGCAGAGGCTATTTTTTTGCCGTTGGTGCTTCGCAAATCGACTAGCAATTGTACAGTGTTCGTGCCTCGCACGATACCCTATGGCCTGGCACGACCCATGTTACAGGGTCGTGCCTGGCACGACACGTAGAACTGTCAAAATGGGTCAGGCCCGCGAAATAGGTGGGTTGGGTCAGTATTTTTAAGGCCCGCCAGCAGGCGGGCCTATACGGGCTAGCCCAAACGGGCCGCGGGTTTTGGCAGCCAACCCGCGGGTTGGCCCCATTTTTTTTAAAAAAAAAATTTTTGTTATTTCTTTTTTTAGGCTATAAAAGCTCAATATCACATTGAAGCATTCGATCTATTATATAATTTTCACTTGGTCTTACTTGAAAGTTGCAACAAGTATTTCAAAATTGAGTAAAATACTGATTCACTAATCAAGTTTTTTTAGTAGTAGTGTTAATATCTAGATAAAACCTGAAACAACTTTCAGTATTCTTCTAGCATCAGATTCGACGGGCCAGCCCGCCCCAACCCGCGGCCCGCTTCGGGTCGGGTCGGGTTGGGGTTTTCCCAACCCGCCTGGAGGCGGGCCCAAACGGGTTGTGCCCGTTTGGGCCGCGGGTTGGGCGGGCCAGCCCGTTTGGGTCGGGCTGACCCGTTCTGACAGCTCTAACGACACGGCACTTTAGCAAAATGGGTCGTGTTGTGCCGCTCCATGACGTGTCGTGCCGATGTCGCACCTCGTGTCGTCCGCTGCATTGGCATCTCTACTAGCAGGTATCTGCCAGCAACCTGGCCCTCAATGCTATCCAAAAAGCGAAATTCTTTCATGGATCGGATGTGGGCTTTGGTTCATGCATAAACACACACACACATATATATGGATCAGGACCCACACATCCATATAAGATTTTCCCATCCAAAAGGTACTACTATTTTTTACCCTTTGGGTAGCATTGATGGTTTCCTCGACTGAGTGTGGCACAAACTATAGTAAACTCAACTTCAGCAATTTTTTGGTTTGTATTTACTGGTCACTGCAAGTATATATATATATATATATATATATATATATATATATATATATATATATATATATATATATATACGCTACAAAGTGGATATAAGTCGAGATCTAAAATTGGAAAATTTTCTAAAAATTCCTTGATAACCTTGGCTCACCACTCTCCAACTAAATATACATGATTGACTAGTTGCTATCGGGCAGTGTCCTTTAGGATAACAATAACAAAATCATATGGGTTTTTAAATTATTTGACCTCAAAAATATATATTTTTACCAAAATAACCTAAATTTTTTATATCAAAATAAACGGACTTCAATAAGAAATTTTTTTTATTAGTGAATTCGTCATCTGAGAAGTGTGTGTGTGTGAAAGTTGACATCCGAGATGACGACTTCTATATATGACGAATTTTATGTATGTTAAATAATTACATTAATTATGGAATGATAATAAAATATATTTATACTTATTTAAATTTAAGAATATATTATCCAAATATTATCATTTGTTAAATTTAGATAAAATCAAAGATCAAATTTTACATTCAATTAACATTAAATATCAAAATTATAATTAATATTAATTAGAGAAAAACATCTTTTAAATTAATTATTATAATTAAAAGTTTGTAATATTATTTCTGTACAATTAATAAGCTTGACTATGAAACATAATGTCAATCGAAAATGTAATGAAATCATATCAATTATTTAATTATAATCAAAATAAATCAAAGGTGAATGACAACTTTTATTATTTTAAGGCTCACTATAGGTAGTGGCTGAGGCAGGAAAATAATAAAGGGGGATGAAATTCAGGAAGGAAATGTGATGTAGCATCATCTATTTCGTGCTACTTTCACAGATGTAACTACTAAATGTTAAGAATATGCATATTTTATTTAGCCTTCATAATTAATATAATTAATATATGAAGTCGACATCTCAGATGAAAACTTTCATATAAAAAATATATATATGAAAGTCAAATCTCAGATGGCGACTTCATTAGAAAAAAATAATCTTCTTATTGAAGTTGCCATCTCAAATAGCGACTTCGGTTACATTGATAAATAAAAATTAGAGGTTATTTTGATAAATATATATATATATTTTTAGGTCAAATAACTAAAAAAACCCAAATCATATAGTGATTAGAGCAGTCATGAGGCTCATATGACCAGGGATATATGCCTTAAAATCTCTCGATTACACTTTGTTTTGTATGTTTGGTTGTCTATTTTTATGAAATAAAAAATTTCATGTGAAAATATTTTTTTAGCATCAAAATATTTATGTGTTTATATCATGTCACATATATAATAAATTATTTTTAAAAAAATTATTCGATGTTGTACAAAAATGGATAAGGTAGGCCGGACATAATAATGAACTTTGAATGGGGACAAAACCAAAGAAAAGCAAACGGGTGAAGTCAAGCAAGAGTCTGAGGATCTTCCTTCTCCAAATCGATTATTTTACAGCAATTTTTGCCCCCACAAGTTAATTAACTGTCTGAGGTTGTTCGTGTGCACATTGGAATTCACCTAACCTAGAAATATTCTTGCACGAAAGTTCTTTGATCTTGCACAAATCCTAAATATTATAGTATATAGGAGAAGGGAGAGGAACTCGAAGCGACGACCCTGAAGAAATTAAGAGCTCAACAAAACTTTCCTACCATTAAAGAGAGAAAATGATGAATGAGGAAAGAAAGAAAATAAAGAAAGGAGCTTTAATACCTAACCTGAAGCTCTCCCTCCCACCTCCAGATGAAGTTTCTCTCTCCAGATTTCTGTATGTTTTTTGTTCTAACATTTGTTTTTATTCAAGAAAAATTTTGGGGGTTTGTGTAGTTTTGCTGAAATGGGACTTCTTTATTTTCCTTTACCAATGATGATCTGTTATTTTCGTATGCAGAAGCGAATCCGGGACGTTCAAGGATGGTGATCTGTTGGTGAACAGAGATGGCGTTCGTGTTGTCTCTCACGGTGAAGTTGATGTTGTATGTCTCTCACCATTCATGATTTCTTTTACCATTTTGGGTTATTGAGTATTTGTTATCATTTTTTCCTTAAAGATAACATTTTTTTGCTGTATTATTTAGTGTAGTGGTGAATTAAGTAGTTTTGAAGGAATGATAATTAGAGAACTATCGTATTGTTTCTAAATTAGATCGTTTTCAGTTCGTTTTGATTTGCTTAATTGACCTATAAGATAGGGCTCGAAGTTGTATACAAAGATTTGGAGTCGGCCAGGATTTTCTGACCAAAAAAAGCTTAGAGAATACCGACGGATGTGCACGACCCGGATTGATTTTGTTTTATGGTTCTTGCAGCATACTCCAGTCCATTAAAGACTTGGTTACTGTTGTTGTTGTTGTTGTTGTTGTTGTACTTTTGATTACAGCCTACCGAATGAACATTTGTTCTTTTGATTTGACAAGTTAAGAAAAAGCCGTAGACAACTTTGAAGAGTTTGAGTACTCCCATAATATATATTTTTTATGAATTTGTGCATGGTGAAATGCTTTGCAGCTTAAGTGATTTTATGTATTGTGCATTATCTTATGAAGCCATTGAATGGTGATATACCGAATCTTCAAGTTTATGTTGTACTTTTGCCTCTTTTGTTTTCCTGTCAAGTACTCAAGTAGTTTCTTGAAGTAGGTGAAAATGTAAAGAAAATATATGGTAATGTGTTTATTTCTGCTTTCGAAAAATACATCATTCACATGTGTCAATATCAATTGACTGATGACGGTAGTTTTCCCTTTGAGTGTATAACCTTCATTCCTTTTTCACTCATTGTGGCCAAGTCTCTGGTGCCACATAGGACTTTCTGTGTCTGCTGCAACTGCAATTGGACAGCGTGCTCCCGCTGTCATGTAAAGAGTACCACTCATTGCCTCGAGCAATTATCATTGCACCTTTTGAGATCTTCCAAGTATCGCCATGAAAGACTGTTGTATAACCTTCACTGGCCAACTGAGATTAAGTTCTTTCTCAGATCGGGAATATGCTTGACATCCTTCAGTTCCCATACAAACCCGTTCAACTTAATCTTTATAATACATTTGCCAACTATCTCGCAAGATTGTTCATTACCAAGGTAGACTTTACCAAGGTTTCCGGGGACATATTTCTCGAAGAGTTCTCTTTGCGAAGTAGCATGGAATGATGCTCCCGGAGTCTAACACCCAAGACTCTTCATTGCACTCTAAAGAGCATATTAATGCATATCTCTAGAAGCAACGCTTGCTTCTGCCTTCGCCTCCTGATTCTTCGGTGCATTTTTGCACTGATTTTTATAATGTCCGGGCTGCCCGCATTTCCACCACTCGATGGTCTTAGAGTTCTGAGAATTAGGGGGATTCCTAGATCTGGACCTCCCGTCCCTTTGTTTGCCACGTCCACCTCCTCTGTTTGATTTTCTACCTCTTGACTCTGTATGTAATACTGAAGATGTTGATGATTCATTTGAATCTTTCCGTCTGATCTCTTCACTGAGCTCCAGATCACGAACATCGTCAAATATCAACTTAGTTTCCCGATGAACTACTCACAGCTGTGACAGTAGCATTCCAGCTTTCCGTTAAGGAAGACAAAAGTATTAATGCTCGTACTTCATCATCAAAATCAATTTTAACTGAACTCAACTGGGTTGTCACTGTGTTAAGTTCATTGAGATGTTGAGCTACCGATCCGCCTTCTACCATCCGCAAATTGAACAACCGGCTCATCAAATGAACTTTGTTTGAAGCTGACGGCTTCTCGTACATGCTTGAAAGAGCCGCCATAAGACCCACCATTGTCTTTTCTTTTGCTATGTTGGAAGCAACGTTGCGTGACAACGTCAGTCGGATAACTCCGAGGGCTTTTCTATCTAGAATAGCTCATTCTTCATCTTTCATGCCTTCTGGCTTCACACCTAAGAGCGGTTGATAAAGGCTTTTTGGTACATATAGTTTTCTATTTTCATTTTCCAAAAGCCAAAGTCTGAATCATTGAACTTTTCAATATTTATTTTTCCATCTGCCGCCATTGCTCCCACTCGAACTTGACTTCCACCGGGTTGTTGTTTGACAATTCTTGAGAATCACCGTGTTATTGAGAACACCGTTGTGGACAAATTTGGTGTCGCAGAGACGCAGACCAAGTTCTACTATTCATGAATTTCACTATTCACGTGAATAGTAACTCACGAAAATTGACAAAGTCAACAATCTAGCTCTGTTTACCAGTTAATGGGAAAATAACGCCATATTTTCTCTTGTCAGATATGTGGGAGCAAAAAATAAATGCGGAATAAAAAACACACAAGGTTTACGTGGTTCGGCAAAAATAGGTCTACGTCCACGGGGCTGCTGTAGATCTTTTATTGAAGAAAAATATACAAGCGTTCACAAACACTAACAATACTCAATTTGAAAAACATTCAGAAAATTATACAGCAATTTTCTCTCACTAGTATTTTTACTTTGATTGCACTCTGTGTTCTACTTTTCTCTCTACAATATAATTTTTTTCAGTGTATATGCTGAATGTCCTCTGTTTATAAAGGTTCTTCACGCGTCGTTTGCCCAAAAAAAATCTTTACTCGCAATTAATTTTTCTTCACGCGTAATTGCCGGCCAAATTTTCTTCAGTGGCCAAATTTTTCTTCGGTGGCTTTTTCTTTTTCTTCGTTTGCTTTTTCCTTTTCAAACTTTTGCTTTTTGAAAAATGTGGCCGACTACTTTGACTAACAATTGGTATCAGAGCGGAAAAGAGGTAAAACTCTCACATCTTAAATTTTTCGGTTGTGTGGCATATGTGCATATCAGTGATGCACACAGAAATAAACTTGATCCCAAATCAAAGAAATTCACTTTCATTGGTTATGGTGAATATGAGTTTGGCTTACTGCTTTTGGGATAATGAAAACAAGAAGATGATCCACAACAGAGATGTGATCTTCAACGAACGAGTGATGTATAAGGACAGGCATAACACAGTTGTTAGTGACTCAGAACAGAGTGAGCCAGTGTATGCAGAGGTGGACGATGTTAGTGACTCAGAACAGAGTGAGCCAGTGTATGCAGAGGTGGACGATGTCCTAGAAAGTCATATGGAGCAGATAGTTGAGATTCCTCAGTTAGGGGAATCAACTGATCAAGAAAGCGAGCAGCAGTCTGATGCATCACAGTCTCCTGCTCCGGTTCTTGAATTGAGAAAGAGTTCTCGGCCTCATGTACCTAACAGAAGGTATATGAACTATCTGTTGCTAACTGATGCAGGTGAGCCTGAATGCTACGAGAAAGCATGTCAGACCAAAGATGCCGGCAAGTGGGAGCTTGCCATGAAAGACGAGATGAAGCCTTTGATGTCCAATCAGACATGGGAACTTGTTGACCTATAGACAAAAAGTCACTTCACAACAAATGGGTATATCGGGTGAAGAAGGAGCATGATGGTTCCAAGAGATACAAAGTCCGACTGGTTGTCAAAGGATTCCGGCAAAAAGAAGGAATTGACTACTCAGAATTTTTGCTCCAGTTGTGAAGCTTAATACTATTAGGACTGTATTGAGTATTATTGCCAGTGAAAACCTTCATCTTGAGCAATTGGACGTGAAGACTGTGTTTCTTCACGGAGATATTGATAATGAGATCTATATTTTTCAACCAGAAGGTTTCGCAGAGAAAGGGATGGAGAATAAGGTGTGCAAATTGAAAAAAGAGCTTGTATGGCCTGAAACAAGCTCCAAAACAGTGGTACTTGAAGTTTGACGGCTTTATGCACAAGGAAGGTTTCCAGAAGTGAAACGCTGACCATTGTTGCTACTTCAAGAAATATAAGTCCAGGTATATCATTTTTCTACTTTATGTCGATGATATGTTAGTAGCTGGTTCTGATATGGACGAAATCAGAAATTTGAAACAACAGTTGTCAAAAATATTTGCCATGAAGGACTTGGGTTCAGCAAGAAAGATACTTGCAATGCAAATCACAAGAGATGAGCAAAAGGGAATTTTGCAGTTATCTCATGCGGAGTACATCAATCGTGTTTTGCAGAGATTCAACATGGGCGACGCCAAGAGAGTTAGCACGCATTTGGCTAGTCATTTTCGCCTATCCAAGGACCATTGTCCTCAGACGGAGGAAGAAAAGGAATCCATGGTTAAAGTTCCTTACGCTTCAGCCATTGGGAGTTTGATGTACGCGATGGTCTGTACAAGGCCATACATTGGCCATGCAGTGGGAGTTGTCAGCAGATTTATGTCAAATCCAGGAAAGGCTCATTGGGAAGCAGTTAAGTGGATTTTGAGGTATCACGAGGCACTGCAAAGAAGTGTTTGTACTTTGGAAAATGAGAACTAAAAGTACAAGGTTACGTAGATTCAGACTATGAAGGTGATGTCGATCACCGGAGAAGCACTACAGGTTATGTATTCACTGTTGGAACTACAGCTGTTAGTTGGATGTCGCAGATACAAAAGATTGTAGTTTTATCCACTACAGAGGCTGAGTATGTTGCAGTGACAGAAGCCAGTAAAGAGTTGATATGGCTTCAAGGTTTGTTAACAGAGCTGGGATTCAACCAGAAGAAGAATGTTTTGTATAGTGATAGTCAGAGTGCAATAAATCTAACAAAGAATTCAGCATTCCACTCTAGAACAAACCACATTGGTCTCTGTTATCACTTCATCAGGTCTCTGCTTGAGGATGATGCGTTAAGGAAGTAAAAATCCAACATATATGTTAAAAAAGGTGGGGACAATTGATAAACTGAAGTTGTGATCAACTTCAGTTGGCTTGCTAGATTGACAGACCAGAGAAGACAGCTGCATTGATCAAGGTGTGAAGACAGATTGAGATCAGTTTTCAAGTGGGAGATTGTTAGTAAAAGTAATCGGCCACATTTTTCAAAAAGCAAAAGTTTGAAAAGGAAAAAGCAAACGAAGAAAAAGAAAAAGCCACCGAAGAAAAATTTGGCCAATGAAGAAAATTTGGCCGGCAATTACGCGTGAAGAAAAGTCAATTGCGCGTAAAGGGTTTTTTTTTTTGGCAAACGACGCGTGAAGAACCTCTATAAATAGAGGAGTAGTTTATTCAGCATATACACTAAAAAATATATATTGTAGAAAGAAAAATACAACACAGAGTGCAATAGAGTAAAAATATTAGTGAGAGAAAATTGTTGTATAATTTTCTGAGTGTTTTTCAGATTGAGTGTTGTCAGTGTTTGTAAACTCTTGTATATTTTTCTTCAATAAAAGATCTGCAGCAGCCCCGTGGACGTAGGCTTATTTTTGCCGAACCACGTAAACCTTGTGTGTTTTTTATTCCACATTTATTTTTTACTCCTACATATCTGACAAGAGAAAATATGGCGTTATTTTCCCATCAGTTTCTACATTAGATCGTTTTAAGTTCGTTTTGATTTGCTTACATGACCGATAAGATATGGCTCGAAGTTGTATACAAAGATTTGGAGTCGACCAGGATATTCTGACCGAAAAAAGCTCTTGGAGTGTGCACCACCCGGATTGATTTCTTTTATGGTTCATGCATCATACTCCAATCCATTTAGTTATTGTTGTTGTTGTTGTTGTTGCTGCATGTTGCTTATATTTGTACTTTTGATTAGAGCCTACCCAATGAACATTTATTCTTATTTGACAAGTTAAGAAAAAGCCGTAGACAACTTTGAAGAGTTTGAGTACTCCCATAATATGGAGTTTTTATGAATTTGTGCATGGTGAAATGCTTTGCAACTTAAGTGATTTTAAGTATTTTGCATTATCTTATGAAGCCATTGAATGGTGATATACCGAATCTTCAAGTTTATGTTGTACTTTTGCCTCTTTTGTTTTGCTGTCAAGTACTCAAAGTAGTTTCTTGAAGTAGGTGAAAATGTAAAGAAAATATATGGTAATGTGTTTATTTCTCTAATTTTCAGCCATCGTTAATACAACCGTCAGATAACCAGTTGAGTTTAGGTGACTTTGACGCTGTTCAGGTTATTGGCAAGGGAAATGGAGGTATTGTACGTTTGGTGCAACATAAATGGACTGGGCAATTTTTTGCTCTCAAGGTATTGTATCAACACTACAACACATGATATTACCTACTACTTTGTTTTCTGTACAATCATACTTAGTTTTCACTCATTAGAGAACTGGACTCCATGTTTAGAATTCTTACTTTCTGTTAGTTCTTTTGGAGTAATATTGTGAGAAATGGTGTACCGGGCTATAAAGAAAAAGGAAAACTCTTGTGGCGCTAATTTTATTTTTTGAAATTTTGATCCCCTTTTTTACAAATTTCTTTTTTGTTTTAATTTATTTTGGGACACGGAAACCACCTCTTACACTGCAAGAGAAGACTATGTAGATTAAGCCCAAAGTGGTCCGACCCCTTCCAGGATCCTGAACATAGCGGGATCTTCGTGCACCGGGTTTGCTCTTTCTTTTTTTTATTATTTAGGGAGTGAAAAGTGCAAAAGTTATTAGTATGTCTAAAAACTGTTGGAACAAATTTTTTATGATGTCCCCTCAATCAAAGGTGGCTCCTCCTATGTATGTCATATAGATGGACAGCAGATGCCTTTAGTAAATCTCTAAGAGGGTATAACTTTCAAAGAAAGGAATTTTTTTGTATTGCCTTCACCTTCCATAAAATGTGACGTTCCCACTTGTATATTGTATTTGGCCCCGTTTGCCAAGGAGAGTCTCACGAAATCTTTCCTCTTTGCCTTCAATTACATCCGAAAATGACTTGTAAACTTTATTATGACCATCCCTCATTGGTTGCCCCCGGATTCCCGGTTCACCTTTCTACGTCCGGGAGGCTCCTCACTTCATACTATTACTTTATCTAGTCCGATTGTATAAATAGCAAAGGTATCAAATCCTATATCAGGAGTTCAAGCAACATATAGGTTGAGAGGTGAAACAGTGAGGTACGTTGTGGAGCCCTTGACAATGTGTTTGATAGAAGTGACCATCCAATTCTGTAAAGAAATTGCATGAAAATTGAAATTAGTATTCCTTGATATCAAACATGCATAAGTTTCAAGTTTGCATCCCTCTTTACCTCCAGTGGAACTGTGTGCTAGATTATTATCTTTCATAGTTTAGAAATAACTGATTTCTTCTAAGTACAAATAATCAAGTAGATTTACTTCAATTTATTTGTGCTGGGGACATTAATAAATACTCAAGTTTCCCATCTGTATTAGTTCAGAGAAAGAATTTCTCCGAGTTAATATGTGGCCGTTCTGCCACATTTACAATGGATTTCAAAATCGATTTTGATCTTTTGAATCTCTATCAACTTGCTTAGAATGAAATTACTTGCAGTAGGTACTGTCATATTGCTGAACCAAACCACTAATATCTGTTCCTTTTTTTATTACATCACTTAAATTCAGGTTATTCAAATGAATATTGAAGAGTCAGCTCGCAAAAATATTGCCCAAGAACTGAAAATCAATCAGTCATCTCAATGCCCCTACGTTGTGGTTTGTTATCAGTCTTTTTATGATAATGGAGCAATCTCCATAATTCTAGAGTACATGGATGGGGGATCTCTTGCAGATTTTCTGACAAAGGTTAACAAAATTCCAGAACCATATCTTGCTGCGATTTGTAAACAGGTGATACATGCATTTTGATTTTCCTTTCTCAACCACGGAATCAACTCTAGCACTAATTAGATCCTGTCACTCAAATATAGGTACTCAAAGGCTTGTGGTATCTTCATCATGAAAAACATATCATTCACCGTGACATGAAACCTTCAAATTTGTTAGTAAACCACAGGGGTGAAGTCAAGATCACTGACTTTGGTGTCAGTGCAATACTGGCTAGTACATCTGGTCTGGCTAATACCATCGTTGGCACATACAACTACATGTCTGTGAGTATTATACTCATCATCTTAGACTATATTTAGTGATCCTGTTTTTTCGGGTGATTATCGTATAGACTTGCTGTATAAATACATCCCTCATTCTGCTTCTGAGGTTAGCTCAGCACCTTTGACTGCAGTTTTTGTGCTTTACCCCTCTTCATGTTCTAACACTTTATATATACATCGTTCTTCTTATTAGCCTGAGAGAATCCTTGGAGGCAAATATAGTTACAGCAGTGACATCTGGAGCCTTGGTTTGGTTCTGCTTGAGTGCGCAACAGGAAGTTTCCCTTACTCCTCACCACAACCAGGGGGGTGGATCAATGTCTATGAGTTGATGGAAACCATTGTTGATCAACCAGAACCGCGTGCACCCTCTGATCTGTTTTCTCCGGAGTTTTGTTCTTTTATTTCTGCTTGGTAAATAGTATACTTAATTTGAAACCCTTAAATACTTATACCACTTCAGCTTAATATCTTAGAGATGCTATTATAATTTCTTATCTTGGGAATCATTTATGAGCATCTAAATTCGGTTTACTCAAGGGAAACTCTGTGCAGCAGAGCGTTGCTACCTCTGCTGCGCCTGCCATGTGACTTCTTGTTGTTTGAAATAGAATTAATTGTCATTTTTTACTTCTTCAATAACAAGGTATCATTCGTTGAACTATTGAAAAACTTTCGGTTTCCTTATTTTCTTGTTTCTGTATGTATCAATATTTATTAGCTTTATTTTCTGGTACTATATGTAATGTTTTCTATTGTTTTTTCTCAGTGTGCAAAAGGATCCTAAAAATAGACTGTCAGCAAACGAGCTCATGGTACTTAGTACTTTAACATTTTTAGTTTTAATTATACAGACTTTTGGGTCACCTGTTGATTAAATCTGATGTATTGTCAAAATTCCAGGCACACCCTTTCATCTCTAAGTTTGATGATGTTGATGTTGATCTTGCTGTGTACTTCACCAGCGCAGGACCTTCACTTGCCACACTTTAAACAAGGTTATTAATGTGGTCTTGTTTTGAGTAACTTTCTGACCAGTTATTCTTTCAAACTCGTGTTGAAAAATCAAGGTTCTTTCGATTCTCGAACACTTCTTTATAGCATGTCTAATGGATTGGTCTTCATGTACACAAGGTTCTGTATCTAGTTTGGATGTAGAAATGAATGAGCCTTTTCCTTATGCTCCCTTTTACCCCATCCTCTTCTTTTCTTTGCTTCATATTGGCTGCAACACCTCCTAACTTTTGTTAGTATTGGCAACCAGATGCCTAGACTAGTTTCTGTTAAAAACTATGAGATGTAGAACATATAAAAGCTGAAGCCAATTAGGTGCAGTTCTGATATATGTGATCCATGCTTGATTTTCCTTGATTAATATGACTGCAACATGGTGACCTCACTGTTAGTTTATCCAGAACACTTCTTTTTTCATCGTTTCATTTTTCACTTGACCTCTTTGTGTCTAGATGGTTATCAATTTTTCATTGTATTTTGCTTTGAAAGTGGTTTGATCATTTTTACCACGTCAACGAATTTCTTGTAGAAGAGAACTCTGTATTATGAATTGGTATGCTAAGTAACTATGTGTAGTTTTTACTCATACCATATATTTATATGCATGTTTAATTTCTCTTTTTTCATTGCATATGATGTGAATCAAAGACTTAAAAACTTAGTTGTTATTGTTGTATGTTGTGAATCAAAATTATTTTTCGTTGCATATAATGCATTGATCTAACTATTTTCTTATGTTATGATGCACGGATACTCCTGAAATTCATTTGGTGCAGTGTCTAACACTTCTAGGACACCGACACTCCTCGGACACCGCTCCGACACGTACCAGACATGCCACGTGGTGTGTCCTTAATTTAAAATTTAAAATTAATTCGGACACCCGTGTCGGACACTTCCGAAAGGCGTGTCGTACACTTCCGAAGGATGTGTCCGACAAGGAAATGATACTTTTGGGGTTAATTGTATGATTTAAAAAGCTTTTGACTAAAATAAGATTTTGATGTGCTTATTAAACTTTATGGTAATTGAAGTAATATGCATTTGGTGCTGGTATCAGTGATACTATAATGATTTTAGTGACATTCACTTATTTATGCGCTTCTTGAATTTGGTAAGAATATATTTGGTTTTATATTTTTTTTGGACGTGCTTGCTAAGCTTTATGGTAATTGAAGTAATATGCATTTGATATTAGTGCGTGTAACATTATGATGATTGTTGTGACATGCATTTATTTATACGCTTCTTGAATTTGGTAAGAATATTTTTGTTGTTTTTACATGGTTTTAGAATTTAAAAAAATGTGAATTTTAATACATTATAATATAGTACATGTATAATATCTATAAAAATATAAAGGCATGTCACAGCCGTGTCGTATCCTGTAAATTTTGAAAATCCTTCTCCCCGTGTCCGTGTTCGTGTCGTGTCCTGTTCGTGTGGCCGTATCAATGTCCGTGAATCATAGTTCTTATGCATCCAAAAAAAAAAAATTTAAAAAATCTAACATTCGTGGTTTGGGTGAAATGCATATTTATAAAGGTTTTGCGAGTGAATGGATAGTGATACACCATTGTGTTACCATGCTTGCCTACATTCACTTAAAAGTTTGAAATTGAAATGAAAAGAGATGGAGTGAATGGATAGTGATACACCATTGTGTATAGTGATTCGTGATTCGTCTTTCCTCCCCATTTCTACCAACAAAGTGACAACTAACCACATAGCATTGTCCATCCTCAGCCATCTTTTATTAAATCTTTCTAGACCTGGTGTTGAACCTATATGGTAAGACAACCATGTATGTCTTTTTGACATTGGCTCCTCTATAAGAAAATGAAAGTCAAAGTAAATGGATCAGAGGATAATGGCCTTTTACGTTTTTAGAATTTATGCAGGGCATGATGTTGCCATTTTTATCCATGTCACTTTATGTCAGATGATAGGATGGCAAGACGGTGAATTGAGTAAGAATGATTTTTGTCTCTCATAAATTTCACATGCATGGTAGTTGATATTTTGCAATTTTTTGGTTTGGATGCATTGATTGTTGTTGTGAAAGACGGCCATTGGGAAAAAAATTATGTTGGTTCTGTCAATAAATCTGGAATCTCAATACCAAATTTGTCGCAAACACTTGTACAAAGTACCCCTCGCACCGTGACAAAAATATAAACGCACAACAACCGTGCAAGGCTAAAACACACAACAACCGTGCAAGGCTAAAACGCTAAAACACACAACTACTGTGCAACGACACCGCAAACTCCACGGCAAAAGTACCGATCACCACACACAAACTAGAAACCCGCGAGATGTGATGATCCCAGAACCAGAAAGGAAACTGACAGAAACTCGAGGCAAACGAACAAGAAATTCTCCAAAACAGAAACCCGCTCGCAAATAAAATAGCACCAACTCTCAAATTAAACAGCAACACACAACTCCTCCAAAACTAAAACACATGTCCGGAGACATGTGAGATAATGTTAAAACAGCCAAACAAAAGTTCCAGCTGAAATTTCGTCCGAATAGAGTTCATAGCAGCAGCAAACGAGAAAGCTTTTTAAATAAGTTTTTGACCGAGACCTTGTATGAAAATGAGTGCAAATATAGCAAAAGTTTGACCAGTGGAGACAAGTAACAAAATGGTCACTTTCTTTGAATCTTTAAATCCCCATCACCATGGAAAACACTTTTATTATATTGGGAAGAGTGAGAAACAATCACAATATTTCTCACACACTCTCGCCTCTTCCATGAATCTCACGGACAAAGAAACCCTCCATAGTAGAAACCCTAGCAGACAGTCAGCAGTCGCCGCCGCGCGAAGAGGAAAAGCACGCAAAGGCTGGAAGAATAACCATCCGCGAAGAAGAGAATGTACAGAAACTCGCGCAGCCAGCGCGAGCGAGAATCAACAGCAAAAATGGGACTAAACTCCCGCAGCCAGAAGTTGTTGTCGATACGAAAAGCGATGAAGAGATCCGTGATGTGAACCTAACAGTTGTTCGCTGTTGAAGGAGGAAAGCGAAGAAGGCGGCAAAGGCTGGGGGCAGAAGCCCGAGCTCAACCTGAAAACTCTACAAAGCTGTAGTTTTGATATGGCTCTGATACCATGTCAGTAAATCTTAATCTCAGTACCAAACTCAATGCCCTTGTCCCTTGTGAATAGAGTTTTCATTCCATTATATAGAGTAGCATATTACAATAAAAATCCCTAAGAATCAGCCTAAGAATCCCTAAGATTATGCCAAATATGCTAATTATCATATATATTACAAATCAAATAATATCATATTAAATCAAATATTATGTAAGTTTGAAGAAATGAATTATTTGAGATACTCAATCTAGTCTTCTCTTTATTGATTGTTCCAATCTTAAATAAATACAACCATATGTCTTCTATTTATAGAAGACTCCTAATCCTAAAATCTAGGAAAATAAATCTAATTAAATAAAAAGATAAACTATTATACTAGTTTAGATAAACTAAAACTCCTAGCTAACTTATCAACAATCCTATGACTATAAAAATATTTATCTAGAGTCCTTGATAAGTAAAACTCTATCACTCAACACTCCCCCTCAAGCTGAGTCATATATGTTTATCATGCTCAGCTTGGAACTCAGGTCTTCAAATTTAGGATTGTGAAGAGCCTTTGTCAAGATGTTATCAAATTTTGTTTAAGACTTCCTCCTCTTTCTAAGAGTCATGCTCCTTTTCTTGGAGTCTGCGTCTGCTCCTCTTCTTGGAGTCTGCGTCTACTCCTCTTTTGCGAGTCTGCGTCTGCTCCTCTCTTGCGAGTCTGCGTCTGCTCTTTTTTTGTGAGTCTGCATCTGCTAGTCTACGCCTCCTCCTCTTTTGGGAGTTTGCGTCTGATAGTCTACGTCTCCTCCTTTATTTTGGAGCCTGCGTCTACTAGTCTAGGTCTTCAACAATAGATTTGATATTATCTACTCCCCCTCAAGCTTGGCTATAGATGTTTATGAGACCAAGCTTGCAGATGAGATGTAGGCACATGAGAATCCTCACAATTGCCCTAAAACAGATGATGAAAAAACAGCTGACGATGCCGCGAAAACAAGGGGAAAAAAGCGCGAAGTTACTGTAGCAAAGACGCGAAATTACTGTAGCAAGACGCGAAATTATTGTAGCGGAAGTCGCGTGCTATTGGCTGCTGCTAGGATGTGCTTTACGGCTACTATTTGAAGGCCTAGCCGCCAGCGGTTGAGTTGAGATGGCAACAACTCGCCGGCGGCTAGGGTTTGATAAACTTTTAACCTTAGTTTTTTTCAAACCTAAAGCTCTGATACCATGTAAGTTTGAAGAAAGGAATTATTTGAGATACTCAATCTAGTCTTCTCTTTATTGATTGTTCCAATCTTAAATAAATACAACCATATGCCTTCTATTTATAGAAGACTCCTAATCCTAAAATCTAGGAAAATAAATCTAATTAAATAAAAAGATAAACTAGTATACTAGTTTAGATAAACTAAAACTCCTAGCTAACTTATCAACAATCCTATGAATATAAAAATATTTATCTAGAGTCCTTGATAAGTAAAACTCTATCATTCAACATATTATATATCTATCTATCTAATATCCTTGATAGGTTCAGTAATAAGATTATGCTTGTTAACGTGTTTGGTGATCAGTCCATCAAAGTTTTTTTTTTATCATGGGGAGGGGAGTTTTTTTGTTACTACCAAGACTCGAACTCGAGTCAATCCCACTTTTAGGGATGATGGCAATCATCAGGCTAATACAAATTAAAACTTATGATCAAGTTTAACTTGAGGTTTATATAAATTAAAACTTATGAGGTTGTTAAAGTTATGGGCTTCCTTTGCCGTCTTTCCATGAGCATGTGCAAGGGAGGTTAGGCCGTAGGAGTATTAACTCTCTGGCCTCTGGCCCTTTGAAGATATTTTCAAGTGTTAACTAAATATTACATGGTATATTCTGACTTCTGAACTTGTTCACTTTGTGCCTTGTGATTATACATTTTTCTTTTAATCTGCAGATGTAAGAAAATGACATACCAGAAACTGGATTTTTAAGCCGCAACTATTGCTGCATAAGTTTTTGTTGCTTCCAAAAGCCGAGCTTTAAATGCCGATGCCTCTAAAGTATTCGGTTGTACCAGCAGTACCCGAAATATCAAATGGAGCAAACTGCTATTTCTGATATACAATTTAAGACTTTGTTTGTGAGATCATAGAATATTTACTATGAGATGAATTGAATTGCTTGTTCATTTTGCCTGCTTGTCACAGAGATGGTTCGGTATACTGAATTCAACGTTTCATTCTCTAGAAATTAATACAATGTTATTTTTCAACAGAAAATGATAATCAGTAGAGTTCAGATTGCTTAAATTACTTCCCCAATGCACTAAATATTATTTTAATACAATCCATGCTTCCCGTGAATCATGAATGTGCCGGTATAGCCTGGTATCTGCTCGTGATTATTACTTTGTGAGCCTATTAACTGGTATCTGCCCGTGATTATTACTTTTGAGCCTATTGGCGGAAAATTATTGCCCACACTCGGTACATGCATCAACACATAGATCATGGTGTCAACCATGGCTTGATAAACCATGCAGCATCGTGGACCGCCCCCTATTAACTAGCTTATGAGTAAGTCCAGCCAAAAGTATCATTTAACACTAATTTGACCCCGAAAACAGGTTGTCATTTTGTCCTTAATATTCTTCACCATTCTTGAGAGAAATCAGTATTAAAGTAGCAGTTAATTCTACTTTCATTTCCAAGATGACAAACATAAAAATGTTGGATGACTAAAGTCTTTAGAAATACTGTATACTCCAAAAGATAAATTGCTCTGACCACTCCCTGTCCCCTGCTAAGCATTTCTGACTTCTTCAACTTCTTCATGGCATAAATGTCGCCAGATTTTTCCTCTAACCAAACAGCACATAAATATAGTGTAATATAAGATTTTATCTGATTCTGAAAATTTGTGTATTGGAAGTTAGAATTATAGATTGTTTAGTTCGAGGTGAGCGTTGGCGTAATGGTAAAATTGTTGTCATGTGATATGGAGGTCAAGAGTTCGAGTTGCGGAACTGCAATATTTAAAAAAAAAATTGGGTAATTAATTTTTTTTTTGTTTTGCAAGGGGGTCACCTGCCCCTTGCCACAACGTGACTCCGCCCATGACCTGACCCCTTCTTAAACCCACCCCGTACATTACGGGAGCTATGTGCATTGTGTTTGCCCTTTTTAGATTGTTTGTTCGGTCGTTCAACTATCTTCTAAAACTTTACATAATGATGAGGATTCATCATACAAGTGATATTTGAGTTTGGGTTGTACGAAGCTCAATTCCCTCTTAGTAAGATTCTATTGAGTTTTGTGAATGAAAAAGTGGGACTTGTTATGTGGGAATGAAAATACATAAAAAGATGTCTCCATCCCATGATCTCTTAATTTCTTTTGCAATTTGGCTTTTGCTCTAAAATATCATAATAAGAACCTCAATCGTGTATACTTTAAGATAATTCTCATACCTTCCTGCACATTGATTTTATGTCTGTTCCAGCAAAACTCACCACCCTTGTAAAACTACTTTTTTTATTTGTAGAAGGACGTCTGGAAATTGGTGGTTTATTGGTAGAAATACCAATCAAGGTTTAGTTATCATGCCAAAATCCATTTAGGGACAAGCGAAATTTGGAGCTGGCTTTAGCTAGATCCTTCTGTCCAAAAGTCCACATGTTAACTTGTGAACACTATGACCCCCAAATGCTGATCTTGGTTCTCTAACTTTTCTCATTGCATTCAAAAGCTCCGATGTCAATGTCTTAACTGCAACAAAAAAATGTGAAGAATTGTTGCCACAATGATTATTTCCGTTTGCGTTATTGATTTCAAAGATACTGAATCATCCCCAGCTTCATCAACAAGATTTTCAATGACATTAGCCACAATTTCTTCTAAGTTTTGGATCTCTAAATTCATCATTTTCACCCGGATAATCCAACAGGTGATAACATCAATTTTACTGCGATAACCTAGATCATTAGTCAAATTCTCAAGCTATATATATATATATACAATGGATTTTTTATTTAAATTAATTCACGAAATATGATATATAAATTTATACTTGGTGAATCAAAAAAACACTCTTTTAAATTGATATTTTTTTATCGATTAATCATTACATATCTAAATTAATAAAATTTAATGATCCTAATATTAATTTATAGAGATTTTACTGTATCTGCTCCATTCCTTCGGGAAATTTTTCCAACCAACAACAACATCTAAGCATTTAATCCCAATGAATTGAGGTAGGCTACATGAACAATAGAGAGAATAAAGTCGGGTCGGACACATGCGTCAGTCTTCTCCAAACGCTCATATCAGTCAACATATCTTCTGTAATCCCCTTGCACTCCAAATCTTTGCGTATAACTTCAAGCCATGTCTTCTTCGGTCGTCCTCTCGCTCTCGTGAACTGGCGGAAATCTATGGGCTCCACTCGACGCACAGGTGCACTACTGGGCCTACTTCGAACATGACCAAATTGGCGTAAGTGGCTTTCTTGCATCTTCTCTTCTATACAAGCTACATCTACTTCAGCTCGAATATCTTCATTCCTTATTTTATCTTTTTCTGATTTTACCGCACATCCAACGAAGCATACGCATCTCTGCCGCACTAATCTTTTGGAGGTGATTCCTCTTGGGTGCCTAACATTCCGTCACATACAACACTGCAGGTCTAAAGGCGGTTCTATAAAACTTTCCCTTCAATTTCAGTGGGATGTTACGATCGCATAGAACTCCGGTGGCGTTTCTCCATTTCAACAAACCAGCCTAAATCATGTGGTTAACGTCGCTGTCAATCTCTCCATCCTTTTGGATAACTGAACCTAGATATCGAAACTTGCTGCTCATCGATACATCTTGACCACTGAATGCTACAACACCGGAATCCCGAAAGGAACGACCACTAAACCCTCCCCACTAGATAAACACAAATGCTCATTTTTATTCTTTTTCCACAAATCTCATTTTCACTCATTTCCGTATCTCCCGTTTAATCATGGCATCAACTAATATTTTCATCATTTCTTTTCAAAAACCTTGTATTATTACCAAAGGTGGAGCATAAGTGGGGCGAACGGTTGACGCTGCTGTCCCCTCAATTTCCCCACCCAATTTTTTTTTAAAGTTTATTTTATTTTTATCTCTATCATTTGTTAATCACTCGGCCTATTGTCTTATTGATTATGATGGTGCCTCCATTACCAAGGATAATATTGACAAAACTTGAGCATCATTTGAACTTTCGAGAACCAAAAAGTAACGAGTTTTCTTGAAAAGAAGCTCCATTCAAACTATTTTTGCTAGTTTTTATAACGAAGAAGACAATCCGCAATGGACAATGGAATAAGATGGCACTATACTTAACACATCTAAGTCGAACGAAGTTTTCATTTTAGATTCGATAATTAACTCAGTGATTACTCGTTAAAGAAAGGGTTTAAGTCATCGACTCCGTCGAGAAGGCTTTATGAATTTCATGTTGTTACTTTTTGGTTGATTGCAGAGATGTTTTAAGAAGCCATCTTTGCTATTTATATGAAGGAACTGACGTGGTAATTAATATTAGATTATTAATGTAATTTTTTTAGGACGTAAAACCCGCGGCCGCTGTCTTTTTTGGTGGTGCATTGGATAAATCATCGGGCTGATGCAATAGCCTTCATACCACATCAGCCAAGTAACTCGATAGAGAAAATATTGGTAGAGAAATCAAACTCGTGATTGAAAGATTCTGTGTTCACTTACTCCACCAACCCGGCTACCCCAAGAGGGGTATTAGTGTGTGAAGCTGAGTTCAGGATTAGAAGGAATGCTTATGCTTTGATTTAAATTCTTGATCAGATTTTCTGGACTTATTAGAACATTGATCCGAGAAATTGGATGTATTTTAGTCTTGCTAAAATATGAGTGTTTTAGGGGAAAAATGTGTTAAAGAGGATTATTTTTTACAAATATAAGCCAGATATGATAATATTATTATCATTATTTTGTGAGTAAATATTAAAAAAATATCTGTATTTTTAAATTTTAATGTTATGTTTTTTCACAAAATTCAATTTCGTCCCCCCATAATGAAATTCCTAGCTCCATCCTTGATACCTACATTGTATTTCAAAATATATTATTCAAAAATTAAATTAATTTTTGACATAATTTGATGCCTAAATTAATATTTTATTTTCTTAAAACAAATAAATCATATATTTTTTACAAAATATTTCCCAGTTCTTTTTACCCAAAATAAGAGAAATTAATATCCAATTTTATTTGTATAAGGAAAACTTTTCTGAAACATACAAACCTACAAGCATTTTATCATAATAAAATTTCATATGGTCGAGCTTCCGACTTGTCGGAGTGATAAAACTTGTTCCTTATTTGAGAATGACTCGAGTTCGAGTAGCGTAGTATGTACAAAACTTTTGCCCTCCCACCAAACAAATACATCGAATGTTTATTTAAAGTTTATTTATATTTTATATTGGCATTTGTTTAGTTCCATTTATAATGTTTAATACCAAAGACAATTGAAATGATGAAAATCATTGATTAATTTCCATGGCTCGAAATAGCTATCTAACCTAACATCCATATTTGTTTTGGAAATCACATGCCGTATTAGGCTAAATTTTTTGAAGCAATAAACATTTAAATTTTATTTATTTAAAAATAAACAAGAACCTAATACAACACATCTTGGAAGTAAACTACTGCGACACTGTAATTAGGAAATTTTGATGCTACCCCAGAGATAATATCATGGATGCATTAGGTTCGGATATTAAATCGACTTATTTTTTTTACCTGACTCGATTGAATTGTGTCAAGCCTAAAACTCATATTGAATTTAACATCCAACAATATCACTATCTCCCATCTGATATAAAGAAACTTCTTTTAGTCAATGTGTATTTTTAACGATATTGTGCCCGCATTTTTCCATGCTACATGAGATGAATTCTGTAGTGTGACGAAACCCAAAGAATTGGATCTCAAGAAAATGAGTGGACCACTCACAAAATATATGCGACTCATACCGTGCAATAGTTTTTAGAACACGAGGTGTAAACCTCTATGAGTAACATATACTATTTTTTTATGGTCCTCCACTACATTATATAGATGGAGGGTGTAAACAAGCACCAAGATGTTATGAAAATTATCATCCCATCCATAAATTAAAATTTTAAAAATATTATAAACACCAAAATTTAAAATACAATTATCCTACTTGAATAATTATTCACAATTATTAAAAATATAATTTTCATAAATTTTATAATTATAACATAATTTCTACACTTTTTGCACAAAATTTTAGAATTATTTTAAAAAACTAAATCTGTGTGTCAAGATTTTGAAATATAATATTTCCAATTCTTGATTTTTACTTTATATTTGTTTTTTATATGTGTTTGAAGATCAGTTTGCAGAATCATTTTAAAAAATATCACAAATCAAAAAGAATATTTGACCAGTATCATTTATCAAACTATAAAGATTATTACATATAAAAATTAACTTATACCCACGTAATGTCAATATTATTAAATATATATATTTTGGGTAATTTTGAATTTTTGAACAATATTTATTTAAATATCAGTATTCATTAATTATTCTAATTATATGGAAAAAGCTTACTTCATCGTAAGAGCTCATGTCATCTTTGGGTAGACCCGAGTTCAACTCCAAAATAATAGCTCTGATATAGCTAGCTCTTTTCAATCCGAAACTCCCGGCAGATGGCTAGTTTTACAACTCTAGTATGGAAAAAAAATTCAAGCGCAAGAAAATTGATTTAACATCTCCTACCAAAACGTTAAGAGGAAATTAAGTATTAATAAGAATAATGACTTAGTGTCTACTGACAAGCAGTATTACAATAGTCTTGTGTATATACAACAACAATTAATATGAGTACAAAGTATGAACGATATAAGGTTGTTTCTGGAAGTTCGAAGCACAAACGCTTCTACGTCTCCTCTTATTCCTTTGCAGGAATGATATACTACAAAATTTTGGTTTACAATTTTCAATATACAACCTACTTAGGTTAATACAACACAGATAGCCTAAACTTCTAGTAATCCCACAGCTGAGGTCACTTTACAGCTTGGATCTACACAAATCAGTTTGACTCACTGTCACAACTGTTACAATAGTTTTACAGAGATTTCGCTCTTATAAAGATGTAAAACAATGAAACAGTGTGGGTGATTATGCAATCAATTGTAACAATCAGTTGACACTAATGATATCTTGGAGATCTGATATGTCTCTGATGTGGTCCACAAGATTGGTTCTGAATAAGCGAATAACTCTTTGTAAGCGAGGTTGAGCAGTAAATGAATGAATGATAATTCTCTGTGTTTGTCAACCAACTCAGGTCAACAACCCAACAACCATTCTAACTCTATGAGAAGTCTTCATTTTATAACTCAAGGAATCCAGCGGTAATATCTATTCCTAATATATCCGTACTGGTGCTACAACTTCTGTTGACTTTAACCGATCCGCATTAAATTTATTGTCGTTAGTTTCCTAAAAGGCTCTGGATGCATTTAATGATTTTCTGCAGAACTCTACTACTTTTCTTATATAGCAAGTGTCAGCTAGTTGTACTATCAACGTTCAGATATTTGAATGCCTCTACTGATTGCTTGTCCACAACCGTAATGTTCTTTATGGTACATAGATATCAGCATTGGTAGAATCCTTAGTGACCGGTTGATTCTTCTTGTTTAACTAACAGCTGACTTCATCTTCACCTATTACACTTAACAGTCAGTATATTTTATTTCATTGAGTCTATGCGAGTCTGCTCAGTATATATTTATCAAAACTTGATATCCAACAGAACACTTGAAATGATGAAAATCTTTGATTAATTTTCATTGATGGAAATAGCTATCTAACCTAACATCCATATTTGTTTTGAAAATCACATGTCGTGTTAGCTAAATTTATTGAAGCAATAAAATTTAAGTTTGATTTATTTAAAAATAAACAAGAATCTAATACAAGACATCCTTGGCAATAAGCTACTGCCACACTGCTATTAGAAAGTTTTGATGCTACTCCAAAAATAATGTCATGGATATATCATCAAACTCATCAGTAGCTACTTCTTTGTCGCTGATGAATTGCTGATGTAAGGAATTTGAGAAGTAGGCTACATTTTTTGGGAAGCAAGAGGCCATGCAAAAGTGGACAAATCTTCATGGAAAAGAACAATTAACCTACTATTTTGACATTTTTATGTATTTTTATGGTTTGATACCTCATAAGGTAATTCAAATAAGAATGTTATATGCTGTTAAAAAAAGAATTTTCTATTTTTTTTGGATATTAAATGGACCTATTTTTTTTAACCTGGCTCGATTGAATCGTGTCGTACCTAAAACTCATACTAAAATGAACGTCCAACCGTATCACCATCTCCCATCTGATATGGAGAAAATTTCTAGTTGATATGTGTTTTACAGATATCATGTGTATTTTTAATGATATCGTGTCCGGATTTTTTTATGCTACACGAGATGAATTTTATAGTGTGACTATACTTGGGTTGGATCTAGAGGTGTCAAAATGGGTTAAGCCCTTTGGGTTGAGCCAGGATAATTTGGACTCATCAGAAGGCGGGACCTATTTGGACCGTTGGTTTTGGCCCTGGGTAATATATGTGACTCATATAGCGCAATAATTTTTATAACACGTGGTGTAAAGCTCTAGGAGTAACATAGACTAATTTTCTATGGTCCTCAGCTACATTAGATAGATGGATGGTGGGAGCCTCGGTGGAGGTGTTGGCGGTGGGTTTGGCTTCGATGTGGGATACAATGGCGGATAGGGTATTGGTTGTGGGAATGGCTGTGGTTTTGATCCTGGACGTAACGACGGCAGTGGCCTCGCTTCTCTTGATTGTTTGGCTGAAGGTGTCGCTCTTGGCGGTGGGGAAGGACATGTATTCGCTGGTGGAGCAGCGACAATCTTCGTCATTTGGGGGTTTTAGGTGGTGGTAGTGGCCACGGACTGGGGTGGGCGATGGTCTTGGTGTGTGTGTGGGGGGGCGGTGCGATTGGCGATGCTTGTAATGGTGGTGGTTTCTGCGGTGGTTTTGGTGGCAGGGTGGCAGCCCGGGCTTGGCCCTTTGCCTTCTTATTTGGCTCCAGATTTGGGTGTGGTATCCTGATTTGATTTGGTCCGAATGCTTGGTTTTGGGGGTCATCCGTGTATTATTTTGTGTGCATCTAAATAGTTGTCCGACTCCCCTTATTTTGCTAATCATTTATTATTGTGTATTATATGTTTATCTAGCTGTTGTGTTTCTTGGTAAGTCTGATTATGTGTGTAGTTGGTTTATGTTGTATATACCTGGACTACTATGTGCTAATTTTTTGTCTTTCTAGTGGTGGCTCTGTTCGTATGTTTCATTGTTGGAGCTATGTCTGGTTTTGACTATGATGGTTGTTGGTTTCGTGCGCCATCCAGTAGCATGACTTTTATTATGTGTTATGGATGCGTGTGCTTGCATGTTTGTAGTTATTTTTTCAGTTTATGTTTTTTGTCTATCCGCAGATGTACCTTCGATTGGATTGGAAGGCATGTCATATGTAAAGACCCGGATTTTAGTTAAGGGGTAACTAAAACTTGACTAAGAAGAGTTTGAAAATTTCTAAATTCTAGTCAAGAGTTGCACAACATCAAGGAGTCCAATTTAATTAAAACACTCTCGGTTTTATGTCAAATAAACCGAACCAAAACAGCAAGGGAAGTGCGTGCATCAACTCGTGTTTTGGTCATATTTTTGTCTTCGTTCATGGCACGATTTTGGCTCAATTTTGGTAAGATTTGTTCCCTCAATTTAGAAGACTCCAAGCCAAGTTAAACACCTACTTGGACACTCCTTAACCAAGCCAAAACTCCTTCATGATAGCAGCATCTCAGTTGAGAGAAAGTATCCAACTTAAGTGCAGTAGAATCTGTCCAATATAATCCCGTTTTCTCAGCTTTTAACTCACGTGGCTTCGATCCAAGTCACATCTAATTGCAGCCCATTAACCAAGGGTCCAAGCCACTACCAACCAAGAGACCTTCACCAAGCTAGAACCACAGAACCACTCACCATAGTCTGAGAAAGATCCAACCAAAAGAGAGGCAGCAGCTCGAGGTATCCTCCTTCGAGTAGGAGTCTCAGATTTGCTCTTATCCAACTGAGAGTCCTTTCACCTTTGGGTATCAAGTTCTGCCTCTATATAAGCAAGGTTCCAGCATCTATTTCATTCACCAATTCACTCTCAAACCAGCAGCAAAAGCCAAAGCTTTCTAACCACCAAACCAGAAGCAGAAACCATCGAAATTCTGCACCAGCAGCAGATTTTGATTCTGAAATATTTTCGCATACCTTTCAGAAGCTGTTTCATTGTGTTGTGTCTTCAAACCAAACCGTGAGTTGATTCCATAATCCGTCCAAGTAATCCAGGAAGGATTAACCACGAACCAAGCCAAGTTTCGAACCAAAACCATCGAGTTTCCAAGTTCTGTTCTGTCAGCAAGAGTGTTCTGTTTCTGTTGGTTTTGACAGCAACGTTTGAGTGTTGTTAGTTCCAAATTTGAACCTTCGAGTTTACCAGAAACCTTGTCCATAAGATCCTCTGTTAGTGTGTGAAATTCGAGCAGAGTTCAAGCAAGAACCATCGAGTTCTAACCATCATATCACCAGCATACCAATCTGAAACCAAATCTGCCAAGTTGTGTGTTTCTATTCCATATTCGAAGTGTTCCAGCAATCGGTTGTCCATCGTGATTCCAGAAGTGATTCAAGGGTTGAAACGTGGTGTTTCGAGTGTTGTTCGAAAGCCAAAGAAGTTACGGAAACGTGTGTTTCAATCCCTTGATCAAGCAAACAAGTACCAAGCACTGTAAGTGGGCTTTTGTTAATATTCGTTTCGTTTTTTGAGAAAACCTATATATGTTTTGAAATATCAATCGATATGTTTTATATGAAACTATGAAAGTATTAATTTGTAAGCACGTTAAACTCGAAATCTAATTGGATTTGAATCCCCATGACCCTGATGCGGTGGGGTGTAACCGCTAAAAGAACCTTATACGGTGGTAATCCTTTGTTTCTGGAGTATCCAGACCCTTTATTCGTGGGTAAGCCGATGTCATGACCTCATCTCTAGGAGGGATAAGTTTAGAGACTGATATCAGTACCAAGAGAAGATTAGATGCTTTACTGTGCTTAAGTATATGAAAATTATGAAACGATATGTTATGTCATGGCTCGTAGGGGCAAATCAAGTATGTTAAGATACATTCATATCGGTTTATGCAAGTTTTATGATCCAAGTTTATGAAAATTATGTATATGTTATGATATTGATTGTCCCCACTTGCTGAGTATTTTCCAAAACACTCAACCCCTTACTCTACATCCCCAGATAAAGCTGAGGAAGAAGTTGAAGCCGAAGAAGATTACCAATTTTGGGGTTGGTGAATCAAATCCGCTACGTAGACCAAGACCTTTTATGTTTTAAAGTTTTTCAGTTTTAAGACAATTTTATTTATTCAGTTGTTAAGTTTTTAATTCCGCATTTCTTTATTCATTGTGAAGACAATTGTTTTTTTTATTTTATGGAAAAAGACTGGCTTTTCAGTTGTTATGATATTATGAGGCTTATTGATTTCAAGTTGTTTATGGAAATCAATGCCGGTGTTATTGACCCCGGTCTCGGGGCGTGACATCATATACTTGTTTGTACTCTGGAATGAATGGTTTGAGGGGACCAGCCCATTTCTGGCCCCCAGTTCTGTGAACTTGCAGTGATTTTCTTTTTATTACCACATGGATATACATCTTTCACTCTGTGGAGGCTGCGACGGCAATCGTGTTTTGTGAATGTCTTGGTTTTAGATTTTCATTTACGTGGTTATTATGTGTCGTGGTATTTCTGTATTCTGTTGAAATGGCCAAGTTGGTTATCTTTTAGTAAATATAAACATTTTTTCTATTAAAAAAGAAAGAAAGAAAAAAAAGAAAGCACCACGATGTTATGAAATTGATCATATCATCTATAATTAAAATTTTTACAAATGTTATAACACCAAAATTTAAAAATAACAAAAAATTATCCTAGTTAAAATAATTATTTCACAATTATTAAAAATATAATTTTTATAACTAACATTATTTCTAAACTCTATACATAAAATTTTAGAATTATTTTAAAAAACTAAATTTATTTATCAAGATTTTAAAATATAATATTTTTAATTTCAAACTTTTATTTTATATTTGTTTGCAGATCAGTTTGTAAGAAAATATTTTAAAAAAATATCACAAATCAAAAAAAATATTTGATAGATATCATTTCTCAAACTATAAAAATTATTACACATAAAAAATTAACTTATACCCACATAATGTCTGCATTATATATATATATATATATATATATATATATATATATATAATTGGGTAATTTTGAATTTTTTGAATAATATTTATTTGAATATCGCTATTCATTAATTAGGCTAAATTACATGAAAATAGTTTATTTTATCATATGAGTCTACTCAAATCAAGAGAAATTAAATTGAGCTTCTCGATCTTGTTAAGATGAATAAGAGCTCATGTACATTTTAGACAGACTCGAGCTCAAATCACGTTTAAAGTAAATATTTGATTTATCTTCTCAATTTGAAAAAAAAAAACATTCTCAATTTGAAAAAAAATAAAGAAGAAATTAGGGTTTTTTATTAAAATATTCGATTTTCGAAAATAATTTAACAAATTAATCATTTTTTATTATTATGAAAGTAACCTAAGTCGTCATGTCAGATGACGATTTCATTTGAAGTCGTCATCTGACATGGCGACTTGTATAAAAATTATATTATTATTTTTGATGTCGCCATCTGAGATGGCGACACCAATGTAATTTATTGGTGTCGCCATCTCAGTTGGCGACATCAATTTAATTTATTGATGTCGCCATCTGAGATGGCGACACCAATGTTATAACCCTAGCCCGCCGCACTCGCAATCTCATTCTGAATTTTCATTTTATTTCTTCCATTGCCCCTCTCATTCTCATTTTCTTTCTTCGGTGAACAAGCTACGAATCTCTTGCAAAAATCAAGTCATTTCTTTCCAAGATATTTAAGGTAAGCTTTTTTAGTTTTGTTATTTGTGTATTGTAGATAAATTATGATTTTGATATATTTACTGAGAGTATATTACTTGTTGGAGTATATTTTTGTGATGTGAATGATTAAAATTTAAGTTGGCTCGGAAGAAGGCTGGTTGCATTGTGGGCGGGGGTGGCTGGCGGCCGGTGGCGGCGTCGGCCGAGGGTGGCCGGCGGAGGCGTGGGTTCGGCGGTGGGCGACGGTCGTAGACTGTCGGCGGGTAGTTTTTGTAATGTTGAGATTAATGTTGTTAATTTTTGTATTATATTTCAGGATGGATCAAATGAGACAACCAGACTCGATTGACACACATCTTTTGTCGTTGCAGTCTTCACATCGATCTGAGGATGTATGAGGAGGTGATATGGATAGTATACTTCGTGTGAGAAACCCAGATAGTACCGGCAAAAAAAATTTTTTAATATAATGTCGCCATCATACATGGAGACATCAAAAAAATTTATTTTTTTAAAGATGTCACAATATCAGATGGCGACATCAGAAAAATAATATTTTTTAAAGAATTTTTATATAAGTCGTCATGTCAGATGTCGACTTCAAATGAAATCATCATCTGACATGACGACTTAGGTTACTTTCATAATAATAAAAAATAATTAATTTATTAAATTATTTTCGAAAATCGAATATTTTAATAAAAAAACCCGAATTAAGTTGGTCACAGTAAATATATAATACAAAGTAACAAAAGATACCGACTAAATCCAAGTATTCCTTTTCTTCGAAATATTTCCAAGTCTACATTCCTCTGTACCTTCATCATCATTATTGTTAAAGGCTTACATCATATTATATCATCTTCCCAGCATCTCCAGAAATTTCTCGGCTGTGCAGTACTTTCTCTTCCATCTGAAATGGCGATCTCGCCGGAGAGCTTGGACACGACGTCGTCCAGCGAAGACACCACTCGCCGACATAATCGCTCTTCTATTCGACGAAGACTCACCAATCGTGTTGCCGCCAAGGCTTTACCAGAGTCCGATTCGAACTCTCTTGAGGCTGAGAACGTCGGGAACAGTGATGAGATTGATGGACAGAAAGCTGATTTGATTGGTAATCTATGTGAAAGAGCAGTGCAATCCGTGGAAGCTGTTCGGACAACTGAATCTGGTACTGAAGGATCGAGCTACGGCAATGAGAACGAGGATACGGTGAAGGGAAACGGAGAAAGTAGTAATGCTAAAGAAGTGGAGGCTTCGTCCGTGAGGTTCCATTATAGAGCTTCCACACCGGCTCACCGTAAAATCAAGGAGAGTCCTCTCAGCTCCGACGCCATTTTCAAGCAGGTTCGCTTTGATTTTCCTTTATTTTCCACTCTATCCAACATGCTTCTCTGTGTCCCCTTGAGGCGAGAGCGGAGCTGTCTGTTGCTATTCTGTCATGCATAATTAGTTGGTGAACATAAGGCTAGATATATATAGATTATATATGTGAACAGATTGAACGTCGGGTATTTTTGTGACTACACTGGATTGCTAAGCTGTCATGCATAATTAGGTGGTGAACAGAAGTCTAGATATAGATTATATGTGTGAACAGATTGAACGTTGGGTATTTTTGTGACTACACTGAACGTGGGGATGTACACTTCATTAGATTCAGTTCTGTAACAAGCGAGATGCCATCTTTTTTCACAACGGAATCTTGTGGTGAATTCCTACTTTATGCACGAAGTTCCTTATTTTTTTGTTCCTGGAGTTAATTTGTTGGCGAGAGGAAGCTTGCTTCTTTCTTTTGGTGTGCCTAAAGGAGTCTGCTTTTTAACCCAGCACTTTTCCGTTCTTTCATTTTAAAACATTTTATGACCAATCATGTCTTTCATCATCCTGCTTTTTCAGCTTCTTTGTAGCAAACATGCTACTGGTGACCGCTAGCAACAAGCTGAACTAGGCATAAATAACTCCGTGATTCATATGAACATGCACATTGTGTTTTGTGTCTTAAGATTCTTCATTCATGATACTGTCCTACAAAAAATAAAGTGTTTGTTATCAGAGTTGGCAATATCAATGGCATGTTATGCACTTTGTAACTCTGTAGGTGGATGGATTTGTGTTTAATTTTTGTCCAAGGAGAGGGCTAATCTCAGGTGCCTTGAGTTTAACACCCCTGAGGATAGTCCCTCGAGACAATGAAATCCCATCTCACATTAACCGAAATATTGAAATATCCGTGATCCTATATTTTAAAAGTTATCGTTTTTGTGTTTTTTTACTCTTTCTTTCCCCTACATGCACTGGAGCATTGGGAATTTTATATCATGTACAAAAGAGAACATCTAAGGAATCATTTGTGGCTAAAAAATTTGAGCCTCATATTTTGTCTCTCCTTCTTTTGGTGTTGGCTTAGGAACATACAAAGTTTTCTAGCAATGAATCTTTCTTCTTGCTACTTATCAACTCTGGTTGTGTCGGGTCCATTTTCTTGTTACTTATCAACTCTGGTTGTGTCGGGTCCATTTTCTTGTTACTTATCAACTGTTTTAGGTATGACTAGCATCGAGCATTACTATTGAACGCTGCTTGTGGTATTTTCCTTTTTGGTGAGACCTTACCTATGGCTGGATCCAAAAGAGAGAGAAAAATATTTAGATAGATTAAACCAGTTTGTTGGTGGCGTTTTTACTTTCAAATGGTTTTTATTGATGGATTATATCGTCAATCTTCATTTTAATTTCATGAAATACATAAGATTAGTTTCCATACAACAGTTAAGTTATTCATAGCTAATCTGTATCTTGAGACAGAGCCATGCAGGTCTCTTCAACCTTTGTATAGTGGTGCTTGTGGCTGTCAATAGCAGACTTATCATTGAAAATTTGATGAAGGTATGGCTGTTTTGATTTAATTACTCCTAGGGATAGTGTGGATATTAATGATTTTATACAGTGCATTTTTAAAATTAATTATGAATGATGTCACTGGAAACATGTCCGGTTTTGATTCATGCACATCAAGTTTTCGTGTTGGAAAATACTCGTCATTGTTTGCCCGAGCTTTGAATTCAATCATGTTAATTGTTATTTAGAAAAAGAAGTTTTTAAACTCTATCATCAGTTCATCACATGATATACTTTTTTTCCTTTGTCTTGCAGTACGGCTGGCTGATCAATTCAGGATTTTGGTTTAGCACAAAGTCTCTGGGGGATTGGCCACTTTTGATGTGTTGGTAGACATCTTGAACTTTTAATTTGCCTCATGTTATAGTAGGATAATAATACTTTTCAAGAATTTGCATTTTAATGATAACTCTTTTTCTTCTGTTTTCCAGTTTAAGTCTCCCAATTTTCCCTCTTGCTGCATTTCTTGTCGAGAAGTTGGTGCAACAAAAGTTTATACCGGAATTTGTAAGTAAGAGTCAGCTCTTTGTTCTCAATGTTCTTGCAGCTGAGACTTGATGCTTGGCTTCTGTCTTGTCTAATATTTTTTTTGCTGAAGCTAATACATGTGAAAGTTCTGTGTTTGTTCCACTTAAGTGAATATCTGTAATCCAACTATAATCTAAGTAATGGAAATGCACTCTTATTTTTCTGCTTGAGTTTTGCATGAATCATCCTTGAGCAGTTATAGATTGGCAATATGCCAGAACTTATCCTGAAAAAAGACGGTAATGTTCTTTCTTCTTTTTGTCATAAATATTGGTGAATGTTTGGGCGCATAGCCAGACGATGATATTTTCCGTAATCCATACTTGATATATTCTTTGGGTCTCTCTGTTGGGGAAGAGAGGGGTGTCTGTGTGTGAGAGAGAATAACCTGGCCCATCAATCAATTTTGATGATTGATTCAACATATGATGTCAACTCAAGGTTTTGATGAAGTACAAGTGCATGGTGAAGGCACCTTAGAATTGCCATGTGGGTGTGTGCTTTGAAAGATTTTGAGTACTGGCTAATTTTCTTACAACACATTTGGAATATGGTAAACTATTGTTATATGTGCTTTTACTGGTTTTTTGGATTTCTAGCTTTTCTGTTATGTTGACTACTTCGCTTTTTACCATATCAAGGATTTCCATGAAAGTGGTCCTGAAGATCGTGACTTATTCTCCTTTAGTGTTATTTGGCTATGCCAATCAATGCAAGATTAGCTTATAACTGGTGCTCATTGATTACAGGGATTAGGAAGTCAGATTTCATTTGTTAATAATAGTTTATTTCAATTTTGCAGGTTGGGGTTTTTTTCCATGTGATAATAACAACAGTTGAGCTCGTGTATCCAGTTTTGGTCATTCTTAGGTTCTTGATCACTTCAAACTAGTCGTTCCCTCACTATCCTTTATATTTCATATGTCCATGAAAAATGTCATATTTGAAATGAGAACTCGTTCACGTTACGAATTGTAAATTTTCTTTCCATGTTGGTAAATGAATGATATGGAAATAATTGACATAACATGTTTAAACTTGTTTTATTGTTCTGTTCAGATTTGTTTCTAGTTTTGTCGAGAAAAGTTTGGTTTGGTCATTTTTTCTCCACTGAGCTGTTTGGTAATCCATAAAAAATCTATAGTTGCAAAGTTGTCAGGATATAGATGGTGTCAAATGCTAGTTGCCGCCTTTGAATTTCAAGTAGATATCCTTGGCTTTAGGATTTTCGTTTGGTTCCCTGAGTAGATTTCAAATGTTTGTTACAAGAGATCATGCAAAATATGGCATTACTGGCAGTGAGAAAGCATAGACCCTAAAGGAATAACTGAGAAATTTTGGTTGTAGGTATCTATTTGTGTAGTGTTAAGCACCAACTTAAATTTCATTTTCCTGATCGTGAAATTGCACAGGTGTGATTCAGCTGTTCTATCCGGTGTCACTTTAATGTTCTTTTCTTGCATCGTGTGGTTGAAGTTGGTGTCTTATGCACATACAAATTATGATTTGAGGGTACTCCAAAAATCACATGACAAGGTACGGTATTTCATTTTATAATGGTGTGCTTGTATAAGCCGCCTCTTACATGTGTTCCCATACTTGCAAATTTACTCTTGGACTATCAACTATTTTTATATTTGCCAGATGATTAATAGAATGGAGACCATTGTGTTTTTTTTTATACTAAGTTTACTTCATGATAATAGTTGGAAGATTTATCCAGTTACTGGATCATGGATTACTCCTATGATGTTACTTTTAAGAGTCTGGTGTACTTCATGATTGCTCCCACTTTGTGCTACCAGGTACATATGCTTGATTTTTCAATTAATCATGCTTAACTCTGTTATGTATCAATAGAGATCATGTACAAATTCATGAAGATGTATGCCTGATCTAGATACAAGTCTGATTGAAGACAGGGACATGCACTTTGGCATATGATGGTTGGTAATGTTATTAGGACACCTTTGGCATATGATGGTTGGTAATGTTATTAGGACACCTTTATGCTAGAAGTTCAAAAACTGTGCATCTGACACATTATGAATTTTTTGAAGTCAGAGAAGCATTCAGTTGGTCCATTCAGCCCCTTGGAGTTTGCGATTGTTATTTCACGGTGTCGTGATATCCATTTGAGAAGATTTTTTTATCATCATGCTGAGTAAACTTTGCAGTTAAAATAGAGCACTGGCAATGTGATGCCTTTTGAGTTGGCCTTTGCGTTCTACAGTTCAGACATTTTGTTAAATAGTTTGTCACTCATTGGCCTATATTTAGCATCTACGACAATTTTGTTTGTTTTGAGCTACTGAGTGATGTAAAAGGTGTCAACATTTCTCTAGATTATTAACGCTGTGTCTTCAAGTATTTGTGCCATGACTCTGTAAAACATTGTCATTTGTAGCCAAGCTATCCTCGTGCAGCATGCATACGAAAGGGTTGGGTGGTACGCCAATGCATTAAGCTGGTAATATTTACAGGATTAATGGGTTTTATTGTGGAACAGGTAATATCCGTTTTTTCACTCTTTGACCTGGTTTTTCTAATTAAATATGATAGTGGTTTGATGTAGTTTGCTCGTAATGCAGTATATAAACCCGATTGTCAAGAATTCTCAGCATCCGCTCAAAGGAAATCTTTTATATGCAATAGAGAGGATCTTGAAACTTTCTGTTCCAAATTTGTACGTGTGGCTTTGCATGTTTTATTGCTTCTTCCATCTTTGGTAAGTTTCTATTTCTCAGTCACATAGAATTTTTTTGGTTGTTTTGTAATCATTTTTCACTATGTATGTGTTTGCTCCCAGGAGTAATGACACATGTGGCCCTTTGGTCGTCTTGCTTTTAGGGAGTTGTTTGTTTAGATTCAATTTACTTTTGATATGCTATGTATGCTCGCGAGTCTTAATTTTTATGTTCAGATACAGTTTATTTTTTGCTGTGTTGACTATGATTTAGGCCCAGATTGGTATATATGAATGGAATAAAGACAAAGAATTAAATCAGTTTTGGAATGTAATAACACAACAGGAAGGGAATAGTAAAAAGCATACCATGATCGGTGAGAAAGCCTGAAAGTAATAAAATAATTGTTATTTGTTTGATTCCAATCTTCTATCAGGTAATGAAAAAAACTACCTTAACAATAACAACTAAGTTTTAATTCCAATGGATTGGGGTAGGCTACATGAACAATATAAGAAATCATGTCCGGTCGGGCACACGCGTCAGACTTCTCCAAGTGCTTTTATCGGTCAGAATATTCTCGTTGATCACTTTGGACTCCAAATCTTTGTACATAACTTCGAGCCATGTCTTCTTCGATAGTCCTCTTGCTCTCGTCCTCCTGATTGGTATGGTTTCTCTGTTGCTTCCTTCCATGCTACTTTGTCTACTAATCCTATTCCAGTTTCATATTTGGATGCCACTAAACATGAATGTTGGAGAAATGCCATGGACACAGAGTTAAAAGCCCTTCACGATAATCACACATGGGATATTGTACCTTGTCCACCACATGTTAAACCTATTGGTTGTGAATGGGTTTACTATATCAAGCTTCACTCGAATGGCACTCTAGATCGGTTTAAAGCAAGACTGGTTGCCCTCGGTAATAGACAGGAATATGGGATCGACTGTGAGGACAATTTGCCCATGTTGCAAAGATGACTATAGTTCGAACTCTTCTTTCAGTTGTTGCTTCACAAGGCTGGCCACTTCATCAAATGGATGTGAAGAATGCTTTTCTTCACAGAGATCTCATTGAGGAAGTTTATATGAAATTTCCACCTGCTCTCACTCATGATTCCTCTTCCACAGTTTGCAAATTGCGCCGGTCGCTATATGGCTTGAAACAGGCTCCGAGGGCATGGTTTGACAAGTTTCGAACCACGTTACTTCACTTCTCCTTTCAGCAAAGCAAATATGACTCATCCTTGTTTTTTTGCAAGACATCAGTTGGCATTGTTCTTCTCCTTGTTTATGTGGATGATATTGTCATCTCTGGGACCGAGTCCGCCCTAATTAAGCGCCTACAGCAGCACCTACAGTCTTCATTTCATATGAAGGACCTTGGCCCGCTTACCTATTTCTTGGGGCTAGAAATACATACTGGAACATCGGGTATATTCATAAATAAATACAAATATGCGCAGGACCTCATTAAATTGGCCAAAATTCAGGACTCTGCATCCGTAGACGAGTCCTTTGGAAGTTAACGTGAAATATCGCTGTAAGGAAGGTGACCTCCTTGATGATCCCACTTTGTATCGGCAACTGGTTGGAAGCTTAAATTATTTGACTATCACTCGGCCTGACATCTCCTTTGCAGTCTAGCAAGTCAGTCATATCATGCAATCTCCTAGGCATCTACATCTCGCTGCTGTTCGTCGCATTATTCGTTATCTATGTGGATCACCATCTCGTGGGCTATTTTTCCCCTCGGCAACATCTCTTAATCTCATGGCATTTAGTGATGCAGATTGGACAGGATGTCCGGATACCCGTCGTTCTGTCACTGGCTGGTGCATGTTTCTTGGTCCCTCTTTGATCTCTTGGAAAAAGCAAGAAGCAGGCCAGTGTGTCAAAATCATCAACTGAAATATCGTGCGATGTCTGCAGCTTGCTCAGAAATTCTTTGGTTACGTGGTCTCTTGGCTGAGCTTGGCTTCTCTCAACCACTTCCCACTCCTTTACATGATGACAACACGAGTGCAATCCAAATTGCAACCAATCCCGTTTTTCACGAACGCACAAAGCATATCGAGGTTGACTGTCATTCATTCCGCGAAGCTATGGATAGCAAGACTATCACCATTCCACATGTTTCAACAGATCTTCAACTTGCTGACATATTCACCAAATCCAACGTCATCAGTTTTTGGTTAGCAAATAGATGTTTCTGGATCAACCAGCATCAATTTGAGGGGGGTGTCAGTCTAATCACGCGGTCACACTAATTGTGCTCCCCTCAATCAAGTAGCCAGTCAATGTTTTGAATAGATTAGGCAGTAGTGTAATTCAAGGATGTAAATATGCACTTTCTATAGTTTTTTTTTTTATCGGAAAAAAGCATATATATAACAGAGTATCAGAGGTACTACGAAAGTTTACAAAAAAGCGAGCAGGCTCGCACAGACCCAAAAAGAAGCCTAAATAAAATGATCAAGAAGCTAATAAGCAAATCCTCGGCTCAGTAACCCAGTCCGACAGTACATAAGTGAAACTACGACTGCTTCTATTTCTAATCCAAAACCAAGATCTAAAAAGAACTAGATTGAAAAGCTCTTCATCCGTTTCGATGTTGCCCCTGAAAACTTATTTCTGCCCAACCATATTGTCCATAAAACCGCCAACCAAATAGTCAACCAACCCATTCTCCCTCTTCTTCGCTCCCAAAGCCCTTTGTGCTGTAACAAGTGAGAAGCCGGATTGTCCGGAAGAACAAGATTAACTCCCAACCACCTGTAACATTTCATCCATAACGCGTAGGAAGCCGAGCACCTGAACAAAAGATGATCTGTAGTCTCCTCCAGTTGATTACAAAGAACGCACAGATCTGGGATCGGACCCTGGATAACATTACGTTTCCGTAAGTTAACCTTGGTCGGAATTCTGTCTTTAAATACCCGCCAAGCAAACGCTCCAACTTTTTTCGGGGCCAAAGTCTTCCAGATATCCTCATAGATCAAAACAGATTCATCATCAAGAACTTCATCCTCTGCAAAAATGTCATAAGCCGATCGGACAGAGTAGCATTTGTTATCTTCAAGGCGCCATTCCCATGTGTCTTCCCTGTCTTGGTAGTATAGGAATGAGACTGTTGTAATGGTAGTATATATAGGGATGAGACTGTTGTAATGGTAGTATATATAGGGATTACATCTATCAAGAAAGCATTCAGTGAAAAAGACTATTATTTGACAATTATTAGGATATATATAAATTATCATTATTATTATTTATTTATTCAATAATATTCTTATCACTATCATGATTATGATTATCATTTTATTTTATTTTTATTATTTAATCATTTTTATAGTTTTATTAAATTATTATTATGATAATTATTTAATCAATATGAGTAAAAAAGTCTTCTGAAGATAAATAAGTGGCAGGAAATTATGTGCATCTGGATTAAAGATTGGGTGTAGAACACTTTGGTTTCGCTTAACAGCCTGCATAAAGAAACAGGGTCATAATGTCATCTTGTTGATTCTTTTGATCTTCGAAAAGCGTGTTCCTAAAGTATTTGTACATTATTCAGCCTCTTTACGTAAATGGAAACTAGGTTAATCTCTTAATATGTTTTGTCCTTTGCCTTGCTCTTATCATACTTACATGTAGTTTGGTGTTGTAGGCTAAATATACTTGCGGAACTTCTTTGCTTTGGTGATCGAGAGTTTTACAAGGATTGGTGGAATGCAAGAACAGTTGAGGAGGTAGACATTATATGGCATATTTTCTTTCATTTTTAGATTTGAAGAGTTCTTGGAGCTGATTAACTTCCGTCTTTATTGTGTATTGGGTTGCACAACTTTTGATGTCCATCAGTATTGGAGAATGTGGAATATGGTAAGTTGATTTGTTCTGATTTTCTTTTATTAATGAAAAATAGAACTAGTTGGATTTCTGCTTTGTTTCCCCTTATTTTTTTGATATTGTGGTTTTGTGGCATTGATTGGCATTTATATTTATTGTAGCCTGTTCATAAATGGATGGTACGACACATATATTTTCCATGCTTGCGGAATGGGATACCGAAGGTATTTCCTTTCGTATTAAACCTTAATCTGTTGCTTAAATAATCTTCATTTGCATCAATATGTAGATTGCTAGATTAATGGGCAATCCCCGAATAAAAAACACGCCAATAATATAGCATACAAAATATATACTGTACAAGCAATTGAATGATAAAAAACAAATTTTTTTTTTCCGGTGAAAGAAAATATGAATACTATTATATTAGATTTCACTTGAAAAATGCACAATATTTCATTTGGGGTGAACTTAAATCGAGCCTTGGGCCTTTAAGGCACACCAACACACATCCTTTACACCTAAGATGCACGGCTTGCGAGCAGGATATATTGAAGCGCAGCACCCAGAGGGTTGATTTACTCGCATATACATGTTTGAAAAAAAATTATCATATGTAATCCATATATACGGGGGCTTCATAGTTAAAGTGCATGCTTCATCAAAGGTTGCACCTTTGCTCGTCTAGGTGCGAGGCTCAATGCTACCAAAATTTTTATTGCTGTCACTATATACCAGATAATATTCAAAATGTTTGGTTTTAGTTTTTACTTTTCGGGGAAATGTTTTGAATTGGAGATAAAAAAGGTATGTTCTGTTTTATTTTTTCGAGTAGATATTTTTTTAGTCTGCATGTCAAATCATTTAACGTTTTGATCAGTAAACATTATTAAATTATATTTGAACGGATATTTGTGTGGATGATAATTAGAATTAGATTTTTTTAGAATTTTAAAATACATTATATTTGATTAAAATATATATAATATCATATTATTTAAGGAAGTGGTGAAAAGTTGAAATAAATATAATGATTATGTTGGGAAGTGTATAAATTTTACAAATATATTTTGAGGAAGTGATTGAAAATGAGGTTATGATATTTAATTTTTATTTTGGGTAATGAAAAATGAGTTTGGGAATTGAAACTAAAACTACAATTGCTTTTTCCAAGTTTCTCAACTTCACAAGAATAGCATGATACTTTTATTGTCAAGGTATGACATTTGATATTCTGACTGTGTTGTATTACATTTGATATTCTGACTGTGTTGTATAACATTTGATATTCTGACTGTGTTGTATGACAATTAATCCATTATTTATGTTGTTTACGTTGACCCTTCCACCTGAAAGCAATAAATAAGAAGCCAGAATGATGTTTGGCTTCTTGGGTCCCCAATAAGTCATGGTTCTAAATTGCCATTACATTCTGATGCAGTTTGTTGCAGTTTTGGTTGCCTTTCTTGTGTCTGCTCTTTTCCATGAGGTGCATACAGTGTTACTCGATCTTTCTGTACCTTGTTTCATGAAATGTAGAAACTCTTTATTCTGATTTTAGCTTCCCAGTAGATGACTGTGATGTGTTCGCTGACAGCTTTGTATTGCCGTCCCTTGCCACATATTCAAATTTTGGGCGTTTTTTGGGATTATGCTTCAGGTAATGAAATTTTCCGTGTGATTGTCAGTTTCTATCAAGACTAACTTGACTCGATATCATTGGTCGAAGATACGCTTCCCTTTGTCTTCGTTAGATTGTTCCTTTAAAATTATCCATGTATCAAGAACGTGATATGACTGACACCCAGATAATCATTTAATGTTGTCCTTTGAATCATTTGACTTGGGGTTTTCATTTTCGTTTCTCACTTGGTCAATCTCCAAAATTGTCAAGTATGGTTTGTGATTTGTTCCTTTTTTTTCTCCCTATTGACAGGTTCCTCTGGTAATCGTCACTAATTTCCTGCAAAACAAGTTCCAAAATTCCATGGTAAACTTTGTCTTTACTTGTTATTTAGGTCTATGAAGGTCCTTGATTTGCCTTCGTGAATGTTCCCAGTTTCTCTGTTTTACCTACAGTACACTCGTGTAACCAGTATGAATCTACGAATATGCATTAAAGAGTAATATGCTATCAATTTTAGAAACGAGAATCAAATGGTAGATCATTCTTAATTTTACTTTCTTCTATGGTTGCCTGGAGTGAACTTGGTAGAATTAATGTGTAAAATTAGGTTATGGTGTAAAAACGATCATGTTTGAGAGTATAGGTTTAAGGCTTTTAATATTTCTCTTTTCGGGGTATCATTTTTAAATAAATAAACGGTGCTTGGGGGTTGGTTGCAAAACTGAGTTGTATAAAGATGAACTTCAGTTCCAGGAGGATTATATGTATTCCATGGATGGGTTAAATTCTTTATTTGATCCAAATTATTTACTTCCATAACTTTTTTCTACAATTTCTTAGCTTGTAGAGACAAACATTTAGCTTCTTTTTCTTCGCCGGACTATGCTTTTCTATGTAAAACATACTCTGATCATCTTCCGTAATAAAAACTTCAGGTGGGCAATACGATGTTCTGGTGTTTTTTCAGTATATTAGGCCAACCTACGTGTGTACTGCTGTACTACCACGACTTGATGAATCGAAAAGCGAATGCAAGTTAGGCAATACCCGGCCCTTGAAAAGTAAGAAATCCATGGAAATTTCCTCAATTATCTGTTTAGACAATTGGCATGCATCCTCTGAATAGTTACTTAGTTCATGATTGCCTGCATATGAAGTGAGTTCCAGAAGTTCCAAAATGGATTTCAGTTTCATGTAAAGTAGGATAGCGCTCACTAGCAGTTGGGTTTGGTTTGTATATTTATATTTCGGAACATACAATTATGTAAAATTTATGACAATTATAAACTAGACAGTTGTTTTAACTTCATTTTTCTTGCATAATCAATCATTTTGTTTTTAGCTAAGATTTCCTGGGAGTTGTGACCAACAAATTCGCATGCTTTGTAAACTCTTAAGGGTGCGCTTGGTAAGAGGATATGATAAGTGGAGGATGAGTAATAAGAGTGATAAGTAGATGATAAATAAGGATAAATAATTTAATGTGATAAATTATATGATGTTTGTTATAATTTTGAAATGATGGATTAATTTTATGATTTTCTTGTATTGACCAAAATACCCACACAATTATTTATTCTATTTAGTAGTTATTATTTATTATAAATTTATTTCCTACTACTTACTGTGAATGTTGACTAAATTTTTTACTCTTTGATAATTAATCAAATTCAACTATCCTTAAAAAAATTAATTCAAAAAAAAAATTTTGAACAGAAACTTTTTTCAATGTTGAAAAAAATGTGTAGTTTCACTTTCTAAGAAAAAGACTATACTCTTTATTTTTGTATAAATTTTATATCTTAAAAATTACAAATATTTGTTTTTAAAAAACGTTTTGTACAGTATAACAGGGATTTGTTAACGTATATTTGAGGGTAAAATTGTATTTTTACCCACAAATAGCATTGATGATAGCTAATCTCTCATCAATGTGGGTTGAGTTATCATGCCAAAAATTGAAATTTCGCGGGACACACTGGATAAATAATGGTTTATATATGGGAAACGAACACATGATAGAGATGGATTATTAGACAATCCATCTCCAATCCTGCATATCAAACACACCCTTAAGTTAAAGTATAAATCGCTCAATCCCAACTTGGATTTAAAGGATAAATTAATAAGATAAATTTTTTTGGAAAATTTTGTATAGTTCTATGATACCATTCATACTAGTAAGTGGTAATTTAATATCTAATATACATTTTACTCAATGTAGTTTTTAAATAGGCATTTACCACATGTAGTTTGTACAACATAGCACATCGCTCTCCTCATAAAGATAGGGTGTTTTGCACATATTCACAATTTACATGATGTAAACTGTCTATTACGAAATCACATGGGGGTCAATTGTTTATTTTGGAAACCATAGGGGTAAACTGTCTATGTTCAAATCATATGTGTGTAAACTGCTTATTTGAAAGGTTTATTGCCAACAATTCCAGTTATCTAATTGGAATTAGTTTGAGCTGGTTGTACGAATCTTATTGATTAGTTATATTTAAAATTAGAGCGTCTCTTCCTGGACGGTAGCTATTACGATGAGATTGAAATTTTACCAGCAAAATTATACTTTCCTCTTTACCTCGAATCAGATTCACTCTCTGATCATCATTAAATTTGATCATTATGTAAATGGGAGTTTAGTCAAATCCCGACTAGAATTCGTTTTATGCTCTTAGACTTTCCAGTCCCCTTCCTCATATTTCTTAGTGAATGCCATGGTTCATCGTCACGAGAACGGTGCTCAGAACAGAGATCAAAGTGTCAGTTCCAATGACATTTCACGGAACAGTCACAGCGCGAATTTTTTAAAAATAATATTAGTAAATTTAAAAAGATTGAATATTTAGAAAAAAACATATTTTTCGTCTTTTTTAATACATAAATATCTAAACAGGTTATTTTTAAGAAAATAATAAATTAATATTTTTTTTTCTAAATCTTATGTACACTTTATTAAAACATAAATGCAGCCTCAACATATACTAAAATTTTTCCCAACCATGTCAAAAATATTTTACCTTCAAATAATAATATTAAAAATAAAATACACAAACTAAATGAAATATTTTCATTTAATTTCTAATTAATTAAATTTTCAACTACTTTGTAAAATCACTAACTCTTATAACACTTTATTAAAATATAAATTTATCATCAATATCACATGATATGTTTTATCATTTAATTTATAAAAATTAAATTATTTCACAAATCATTTAATTACAAATTTATTAAAATATACGTAACAATTTTTTTTAATTAATTATATAAAAATTGGAGATGCCTAACAACTTTTATATTTTCAAATCCACCGTTCCACCGATTAATCGTTGTTTTTGTCCGTTCAATCGTTCCGTTCCACTGATAAATCGCTGTTTTTTATCTTCGAAACACCGTTCCAAAGCAATCTCATTTACTACCTGGATCTTTGGAATGACAGGTGACGCTCCAGTTTCGGAACGGGCATTCCGGACCTGGAACAGCCGTTAAGATAAACCATGGTGAATGCAGCTTTTGAAGAGATATGGTTTCATTTACTTTCAAAGGATATGCTTCCAACCACACAAGGGCGTAGCTAGAATTTTCAATTTGGGGGGCTGAGCATGAAAATATAAACGTTATTTAACATATATATTTTATATTAAAAGAGTTAAATTTTCACAATATATTATTTTTCGTAATTATTTTATATACACTCTTCATTTACATACTCGTTAACGATTGTTTAATAGTATCTTGTTGTACATCAATAAATTTTTACCACCACTTCATTATCAACCTTTTTTATAAACAATTTACAATCCAATTTAGACTATATATATATATATATATATATATATATATATATATATATATATATATATATATATATATATATATATATATATTAAGTCTAGATATAAGAGTTGTAAATACATCTATTTTGAAAAGAAATAAATTTTAACTAAAAATAATATATATCTACATATTTTAAAAAAGTATTTTTAAAAAGATGTGAAGTTGAGACAAATAAGTATGCAACTATTTTTATTTTTTATAATTTTTAAAAACAAAAATTATTTGGACAAATAATAAAATGGGGTGAGGTTTGAAATTAAATATTTTGTGGGGCATATCCAAAAAAATTATACTTAAAAAAATTAAAAATTTGTATTAATTAAGTGAGATGAGTGGGATTCGAACTCTGGCCCCAAAAATCTTTATACTTATGTCTTTTACCATATACCCCACTTCTTTCAAATAGTTAAAGCTAAACAAAATATATATACACGCTGAGCTGGGGGCTGAAGCCCACCCTAACCCCTACTGTAGATCCGCACTGCAACCACATCAGAGGTCTTTGTAAGCGTGATATGATTCCAGGATAGGTCAATGGGGGCAAAAAACATAAAAACAGGAGAAAATATTTTATGGGATCAAATATAATTTTAAGAGGGACTACAATTTGGGGGTGACAAAATGCAATCGTAGGAGTAATAAAACAAATATAAGGGAGGGCATTTATCCTTCATTGCCTTAAGGTGTCCTCCAATGTTTGGATGTACTCTTTTGGTAAGCTTTGTAATCTTTGTTTTTGTATCAGTTATTGGGATGTTTTACCTAGCCTCCGTCTCATGTACATTGTTTTCTAGTGTTCACTAAAGATGACCATGAAAAAAAAAACATCTTTTGTCAAGCACATATGACTGCATGACCATTGTAAGCACCCGAAAAATTTAATGTTATCCCACGAACAGTATTATATGGTAGCATTCATCGTTGATTTCCTAAGTTAAAAATCCACCACCCCTAGCCACTATATAAGTGAATGCTCAGCTTTATACACGTGATTTCTTCAATTAATGTTGTTATATCTTATGTTAATTGTATGAAACACGTGATTTGAAGACGAATATAAAATTAAATTGCAAATAAATTAGATAGCTTCATATTTATGTAATTCCTTTTAAATCAAGAACTACCATATATTTTATTTTTATATTGTATTATTTTCAGAGAACTCGTCCTAAAACAAAGAACTAAAAAAAATAAAAATCATCATTGATAAAAAGAGACACAAGATCCAAACACGTAATATTACAAGAGATATGCACTTGAATTAGACTATACCGAAGGAGAAAAAAGAATAATCAAAATTTAATAAGTTTTTTATTGTACGTATGTGCATTTTTGCACGAGACATATGTACTTGCTAGTATACATTAAAGTATTTGTGTATGATGTATGAAGCGAATGATGATCATGGTAGGTTGAAAAAGAAGAAGAAACGAGCCTTCGACCTTAGCCGGGTGGTAAAGGCTCATGTCCCTTTATGAGACAACTCGGGTTCGAGTCCGGGCAGTGCCCAAAAAAATCTTTAAATTTTCCCATCCCTAGACCCCTACATCAAAAAAAAAGACGACTACGAAACAAATTAACCTTGCCTCCAACTATGCAGAAGAGCCATGTACATAATTGCATAAAACCAATAAAGATTTGAGTTAGTACTATTTGGAAAGGTCAGAGTATGATGCCTCTAAACTCCATTAATGCCTCAACTTTCTATCAAAACTCAGTTAGCAGTAGCAATAGGAGTCCTCGGACTCGGTAGCCCCATATATGCCACCCTTGGAGAGAGTCGAACCTTTGGACTAGGCCGAGGTGATGGGATCGGTCCGTAACTATTGAGAAACCTATTGGCCACCCGAGGTGAAAGGTGAACCTGTTCGAGTGCTCGAAATTGTAACTCTGCAGGGTATTCCCTAACACATCCAATACGCGGTCCTGCCCCAGTGCTCCATTTGCACGACATACGTTTAGCCAATCCGTAAACCGGCTTATCTTTGTGATCACTAAATGATATCTCTGGTTCCTTAGCCGGAACATCTTTAGTAGCTATATTAGCATCCTCTGATTGGTCTGGACTTGAGTTGAGTCTTGGCATCGATTCGTCCCTATTAGGAGGACGATCATCGTCTGTTGCACATCTCTGGTTTAAAAAACATAGGTAAAGGCAAATGTCAAAATGGGAATTTGGTTTGGATATTGAAGTTCTATCTTTTCAAAAAAATTAGTCGTTTAAAAGAATCACCTCCACGTTTGCGAGATCGACAGAATGGTCCTCAAGAAATCTTATGAATTCTCTGAAGTTCTCCTCTGTTGGGAGATAGTGGCCACTGTATGGCCAGATTGCCTGGTAAAATTTGACAAATTGTTAGAGTCGACTCGAGAAATTACTCAAGAATGAGTTCATTGCAACATTGTTGCTTGTATTTACCTCCAGAATACCTTCATGAGCAACCATTCTTCCAGCTGCAGTGATGGCTCCACCAGCTAGAAAACTCGAATGCTGAAACAGGCCTTTTTGCTTTTGCCCGACATACAAAGTTCTTGTCGTGCTAAGAACAAAAATCCATTTCGAGCCCTCCATGGTATTGACCAGAACACCACTTTGTCTGTATACAAGCTTCCCGTTTTCAACCATGACCTCGTATGCTTTTCTCTCTTTCTGTTGCATACGTTTGAGGTTAAGTATCATATAGAAATCACCATGGAAATGATATGTATGTTCATGTAATGCCAAGAATTCTAAGATGAGAAGACTTACTGGTCCAAGATATTTGATGCATTGACGTTGTAAGTTCGTTCGTGGGCACTTTTCTAGATTTATTTCCTTCCCATCTCCGACATCCAACCTTCACAAATTGTAACAAACTACATAAGAGGAAGCACAGTAAGAACTGAAGATGTTTGAACGAAACATAGTTTCGAATTTCGATGTGTTTAATGTTGATTGAAAAGGATTCAGTGGGTACTCACCAGTAAAAGAAGGGTTGTGCACTCTCACTTTTGAACCAGATGTCATAATATTGATGTAAATTGTGCCCGTACCGATGTCGTGGATCGATCTACAGAAAACCGAACCAAGAAAAAAATCATGAGTTACATCAAATGCCTAGCTGAAAGTAAAGACATCACCACCCCTCCATTTTAAATAATTCTATAGATATGCATATTTTTATATAGTACGCGTAGAGCTTATGAAAGGTGCTCGAGGGCTTACTGCTTCAAGCCAGTGCCTTAGAGCAAGTTTTTGAGCCTTTTCATCCTTACATAATCCCTTCCCAACCTGCAAGAAAATCCAATCTTCTGATCAGAATCTAAAACAAACAACCGAAAAACAAGAAAGGAATATGAAATCACAAACTAAACAAATGACTGTCGAAAATCGACCTTGGCAGCTCTAGTGCGTGCTCTAGCCCACCGTGAAACAGCAGTTTCTGGTTTCTCCACATCGAAGAACGATACCGAGCTCTGTTTGAGAGATGCAAAGTCCAAGGCTTTCCACCTACACATTTTCATGACTTCCGGTTAATTTAAGCCATAATAATCCCTGAAAATGGTTTCAACAAGTAATAATAAATAACTATATAACAAAACTCGAACCATAGCTCCTCCACAACAACTGCACAATCAGCAAGGTTTCTTCGAGTCCGGTAGCTCTTGTAGACCTTTTGTAGCTTCACGGCAGCCGCATCAAGCTCGCTAACGGGTCGTGGAGTAAACATAAAGGTGGGCTCGGGGAGAGAAGCAGCTGATGAAACTAGTTTCTGCCCATAGCATACAACATTTGCATTGGTGTCATAGTCAGATCCTGAATTTCGGATATCTAGGACTAGATCCTTGAATGAAAGTGTTGTTTCGAGTACTACTTTTATGGGCTCGCAGTTTCGAAAACTAAATGAATTCTTCCTACTCATACTATTCACGCTTTTTGGCATGGTGGCGGCTGCAGAGTTTGCTAGCCTGTCAGCTCTCAAAGTCATCGTCTCGTTTTACGAATCAAATATCAAGTGAAGATCTTGCTTCACAATCTCTTGCCAAACAGAGAACTATAGCCTGCATAATTTGATGTGAAACTTGCCATCAGTTGCAGAGTAAAAAAAAAGTTTGCACATACCAGTACTGCAGAAAAAATATCATGCCAAGTTCATAGAATATATTGCAGCATAAGGAGCAAGAACGTATTGTTTGAAACAATTAGTTAGAAATCCTTAACTCATGCTTGTGAACAACAGTTCAAGCAGCATTCTAATACACCTATATGTACAATAAGTGTATTTACTCTACAGTACAGTTATGATAAAAAAAATAAAAAGAGGGGCTCATTACCAAAGACGAACAAGATTCCAAATAGTTCGGTATTACTCATATAAATATAAATATAGTAACTGTAATCACGAATTGGGATCCTAAGCATTTTCAGTTCTTTATTGGTGACTACAATGGCCGAGGTGTCATTGGCTGTCACTTCTTTTATAAACCAAAAACCAGAAAATATATCCTAAAAATTCATATATTTGCCACTCTGTTGGTATCAGACGAAAATGCCTAGCAACACCAAAGCTCAACTTAAATAAAGCATAAAGGGAATTGTGTTCATGTAAAAACTCGAAACTCTGGTTAATAACATTGGAAAACATCCAAGAATAAGAACTAAAATCCAAGAAACCCCATTGAATCCACAAAGAAAGGTGCTTATATAAATAAATTATCATCACTTACCAGAAATGTAACAGAAATGGAAGACTCAGCTTGCTGTCAGTTCTTTTCTTTTCGATACTATTATATCTTGTTATTGTAAAATGGTGTTATTCAAAAATGATCACCACAATCTCTTATATATAAGCACTGGGTGATATATCTTGAAAATTTTGAATACCTTTTAACACGTGTAGAATGGACTGCAATCTGTAAAGTGGAGTTTGAATTCTTTCGGCACAAAAAGTTTACAAATTGAAAACCCTGAAATTGTTTTTCTTGAAATGGGAATGCATAAAAAAGGTGAGTCTGATTCAATGTTTTGTGCTACTTTGAAAGCACAAGTATTGCTTAATTCAAAGCTTGTTTTTGGAATTATTTTTCTTATGAATAGAACAATTAGGTAGAAAGGTTTATATATATAATCTCCAGAATAAGTATGAAAAACAAAAAAAAAAATTTGACAGAGAGGCTATGGTCAAAGAAAGCAAGCTTTTTTAGAAGACGCTGCTTTCAATGAAGAACCCATACCCAAAATAAACATATAAAGAAAATCTTTGTTCTTTGCTTTTGAATTTGTGGTATTTTTGAAAATTTTACAAGGTCAACGAGGAATATGTTGATTTTGAGAAATGAAAGTCTAAGGTGAGAAGATGAAGAAAGCTGAGGCTTCAACAGAAGTATGCAAAAAATAATATATATCTCTCCTATTATGTATTTTTATGTCAAATATAAGAAATATAGTTGTATTCCACATTATTTCTACTATTATTTTTTAAAATAGTGGCTAGAATTGTAACAGAAATTTTATATAACGGAGACAACTGTAATTGTAATTTAGTTTTTACTCTTTTTGGCATTATTTTGAAGAGATTAATTTTATTTCTGAAATTATTAAAATGTCGTAATTTAATTTTTTAGGTAAAAATTATATAATTATTTTTCTGTAAGTCATAACTCTTTAAACTCTTTTAATTAAGATATTCTATAAAAAATTAACTTTCACACAATTGTTACGCTATTTTTATAAGGCTATAATATTTTTTTTATAATATCTAAATAACTTATTACTTAATTTATTATTGACAACATATTGTACTTCTAATTTGAATTTTATGTAACTACCAATTATTTTAACTAACTGGCTAGTTGTATTTTCATTTTTTTAATGATTTTTCTTTTTTCTTGTAATCAAAATGTCTTAAGTTTAGGATTTCTTTCAAAAAAAACCCAAACTTAATTCCAACACTAAATGCATATCTCATGTATAAAATGCTAAAAACAGAATAATATATAAATAAAAAAAAAGCATTGCCATACAAAAGTCCCTGTGCAATTATCTTTTTTCATTATATTTAATTTGAATATTGAGTACGATATCTTTTTTACTTCATTATCATTGAAAAGATAGAGAATCCATGGATTTCGACAATTTCACGAGAGCGAGAGACGACTAAAGAATACATGACTCGAAGTTATACGTAGAGACTTGAAGTTCAATGGGATTAAAGATGATATTTTGGCCCATAGAAGCACTTGGAGAAGACTGACGCACGTGTCCGACCTGACTTGATTCTTTCTATTGTTCATATAACCTACCACAATTCGTTATGATTAAAGGATTAATTGTTATCGATATATCATTGAAAAGATAGACCAAAAATTAGTATAAATATTTTGAATTTTTCATTTAAATTGTGGAGTACACACACTGTTACACATATAATGGTGAATTTTTTGCTAGATTAAGTGGGTTGAATGTGGTTATATTCAGAGAAAGTCTAACACATTATTATTATATTCTCAGATCAAAATTTTCCAGTCAAACATTAGAATACTTATTTGTCCTATTACTAATTTTTTCACTTTTGGGATCGAACGCGGCATTTTGCCGCATGTGTTTTCTACAACTACATTATTTCTCCCGATATGCCGGACTCAAATTTTATTGGATGTGGCGCATCGTTTTGCCCACTTACCACATCACACGTGCTCCGGTACCGCACGTCTCTAAGTAGGAAACACTCAACGAAATTCATATTACGGTTCATGACATGAGATATGACTAATTTTTACAACTGGTTGTCACAGACAAATCGCTACAATCCTTATTTGTCCTGACTTGGGATATGTTATGTGTGTCCACACACACATGCACACACACACACATATATATATATATATATATATATATATATATATATATATATATATATATATATATATATTAAAGTTTATGTACACTAAATCTTTATATAAAGTGTAGTTATGTTGGAATAAATTTTTTTCTCATCAAACACTATATTTGAGTTTTATCGTTACTTTTTTTAAAAAAGTAATAATAATAATAGTGTTATAGATATGATATTTTGAAGTTTTTGATATTTTTAGAGGATAAAAGTAGTTACTCTAAAGGCCCACACTTGATGATATATTATTGATATTTACAAGGATAAGTTGTTTTATGAAATTAAGTACAAATAAGCCCGAAAATTTTTCTACACATTCATATTGTTGGAGTAAAACAATTGCACACTAACTATTGTCTTTGTTTGAAAAACGATCTAATGTGATGTTAATTTTTGTATAATTTAAAAGATTTGAGTTATGTCGTTACCACCAGTTATAAATTCTTGTAAAATTGTAAGTGTTTGATCCTATACATATAATGTATGATGCTCATTCTTTGAGTTGCAATGGTACGTCAATTTCTATTCAACATATTTAGATAATGACTGAATGTAATATACTTTCCAAAATTATGTTCTTTAAATCGAAGAAAAGATAGTTCAAGTAACTTCACTTCTTACCAGAGATGAAAATTCATAATTATTCAAATTAATATTATCCTATAATAATCGACATCATCAATAATTTGCAAGTGGCTGCCTTTGACATTCGAAAGCTTTCTGTAATAATTCGATCGGAAGATATTTAAATAATTGCTGCAAAATTTGAATGTCAAGCATCGAGAAAGTCTCTGACGGGTTCCTTCAAACATATAATATAATATAATTATTTTTCAAGTGGCATCCATAAAATAGAATTGATATCCAATTTTTTTTAATAGAATTTGATATCCACTCTTTTCTAGTAGATTTGGTATCCAATTTTATTTTTTGATAGGGAATGGATTAAAGATTTTCGGATATCATGAGACTCGAACACGAGTCTCTCTAAAAAGGAATTAAGCTTTTACTAAACAGGCTAGATCTGACGTTCAATTGATATCCATTTTTTATTGTGCCGATAGTTGCAATGATCTTCTATTTCATAATGTAGTACAAAAACTTACCGCTTTACAAAAAACCATCTATTAAGGTTTGTACAACTTAAATCTTTTACACACATGAGCGAGTCAGGGGTGCACAGAGCGCCGCACTACTATATCAGCGCCACAAATCTCGTCAGAATGAACTAGCCGTTGGTTAACAAAATTGGAAAGAAGACAAAAGAAATTTGGATGAAAATCATGAAGCTGATTTTGCACGGTTCTTTCCATTTGAAGAATAGTTGATGTTAGACTTTCAAGTCTATAAATACGTCGAATAGTAGAATGAAGAAATCTCTCAACACTCCAAATCTTAAATCCACTTCATTCGAAAACAAGCAAAACATTCAAAATAGTTCTTGAAATATTCTGAAGTTTTGCAGAGCAGTGTCCAAACGTTATTGAGATCTTGAAGATCTAAGTATTCTAGTTTACTGCTGAAGAACATTCAAGGAAGATCAAAGTTTTATTTTGTGAGTGTTGTAAAATCACTTTATAATATTTGTGATTGTTGTTTGCTAGGAGTTTAGGCAAATCTGTGTGGGTGCCTAAGTAGGTTGTATACTGAAAAGTGTAAACCAAAGTCTTCTAGTATAACGTCCCTGCAAAGGAAGAAGGGGTTTGTGCTTCGAACTTTCAGAAACAACTCTTGTGTCATTTACTTTATGCACCTTACATTATTGTTTCTTTGTGTTTAACCAATCAGTTCTAAACTCACAAGTCCAGTAGATACCTTCCGCACTATTTTTAGTTGTCTACTGACTTGCAATCAGTTGAGTTCTTACTGCAGTACTTAACAATTTGTTGTATTTTGAATAATCGAGAAATTGAGTCTAATGTTTATTCATCCTCCTTCTAAACATTATCCCGATCCTAACAAGTGGTATCAGCTCCAGGTTTTCTCAATTGTGAGAATACCAGAACTGATGGCCTCATTCAGCAAGCTTCCAATGTTCAGAAAGGATGAATATGATGATTGGAGAATTTAGATGCAAGCACACCTAAGCGGTCAGGATGATGATATGTGGTACTTCATCACTGACGAACCAATGAAGATCATAAAAGTCAACACTTCAGTGGTCATCTCTAGCGATGAACCTCAGATGGTTGAAAATGAGAGAGCATCATGTACAAATGATGAAAAGAAAAAGGCAAACTTCGACAACGTGGCTAAGGACATCTTATTCAAAACATTGGATAAGAACATGTTCAATAAAATCAAAATGTGTCCTACCGCAAAAGACATATGGGAAAAGATCGCACAACTATGTGAAAGAAATGATCAGACCAAAGAACATAAGCTTACTGTTGCTCTACAAAAGTTTGAGAATATCAAGATGACGTCTGGAGAAACTCTCAGTGAATATTATGAAAGAGTGACAAGAATTATCAGCGAACTAAATAGCTTGAGTAAAGAACTGTCAAACATAGAAGTTACTCTAAAAGTCATGAGAGATCTCCTAAGAGAATGGGATGTGAAGACCATAGCCATGAGAGAATCCGAAGATTTAAACAAGATCGGTCTGCACGATATTTTTGTTGATTTAAAGGCGTATGAGTTTGAATTAGGCATTCGAGTTGATGATGAACCAAGTACCAGTCAACCAACTAAGGCCCTTGCTGCATCAGAGTCCCTGTCTATCGCACAAAGATGACTCCTGAACAAATGTGTACTGATGCAATGGCGATGTTTGTCAAGAAATTCGACAAATTTATGAAGAAAAACCACAATACATATCAGTCTTACCCAAGGAAGCAAAACTTCAAGGACAGATCAGAAGAAGAAGACAGTGTCTGCTTTAACTGTCACAAACCAGAACATTTCATCGCTGATTGTACCAAACCAAAGAATGATGATCAAAAGAGAACTTTCAAGGACTACAAGAAGTCTAAGGAGAAAAAAATATCATCTAGAAGAGATAGAGATCAAAAAGTACTTGTTACTGAGGAAAACAGAAGTAAGTGGGCTGATTCAGACTCAGAATCAGAAGAATCATCAAGCTCCTCAAGAGAAAGTGAAGATGACGGAGTTCGTTGTCTCATGACAAATGATGACAGTGATGTAACTGATTCTAACCTTTCTGAGTTCACATATATTGAACGCATCATTGCACTGCAAGACATGATAAATGAGTATCAACAGTTGTATGAGTCATTCGACAACTACAATGTTAGGATCGGTCCGGAGTGTTTAGAGGGGGGGTGAATGAACACTCCTATAAAATTTAATCCCTTGTGATTTCTTTCGGATTAGTGAAAGAAATCTGTTTCTTAATCAACTCTGCTGCAGAACAGACCACTGAAAGTTTTAGTGCGGAACGGTCTGTTCTTAGATTAGTAAGAACGGCTCGATGGCTTGAATAGTATAACGAGTGCAGAATGATAAAACACAGAATATGTTTCTGGAAGTTCGAAGGTGGTGTAATCCTTCTACGTCTCACCTTCTTCCAATTAAGGAAGGATTCCACTAGAAGACTTTGATTTATACAATCGTGTTGTACAAACCCGATTCAGCTGGATTTACCTCACTACCAGACTGAAACTCCTAGTCTATCGATCTGTTCAGACACACTCTGTCTGACAGTTACAATTGATTATCACTTCTATATCTCAGTACAGAATACACAAGATAGACTTTAGTCTATGCACACAATAATCCTAAAATGATCAAATATTACATTATACTTGTGCTTATGAAGATTTTCAGCTCGAGAATGTCTGAGCTTGTAAGCTTGTGCTGTTTAGCTTTCTTGTGCGTTTTTCGATTGATCAGACTCTCTCTTGAGCTCTTCTGTTGCATCCTTTTATAGTTGCATGTACCAACGACATTATTTCCCTTAATGTGCAACTCTTGACTCTGCTTAAACTCTGAGTAAGCTGCAGTCTTCTTCTTTAGGGTAATTGCCGTTCCGGTTCATGCTTTCGGCGACTGTCAGGTAAGCTCTTCTTTGTCTTCTTACATTTTATGGTAATCTTCAGTCCTTGGTCTTTTTCAGCATTAATTGCAACATTAAATGCTTCAATAAATAGCCGTTAATGATTCGGACTGAAGAACTAATTCTTATTCAGTCTTGACTGCTCTGATCTGATAATAGCTGAGATCGATCTGAAGCTTCGATCTGGTCAGGCTGATATCCATCGATCCGATCTGATTTGCGATATGCCATATCAGCTTGATCTGTTTTGAGCGATCGATCTGGTCAGTCTGATTTCTCTCGATCCGGTCTGATATGTTTTGTCATCTTTAAAATCCGGAACTAACAAATTCCCCCTTTTTGATGATGACAAAACCTAGCTTCTAAATCTTTTTATCCAGTCTTTAAAGAACTCTGAAGCGTATACTTGCGGATCAATTACTTCTTCTTGTTCAAAATAAATGAACATAGTTAAGTTATAGTTCGGATTGATTAAGCCGTTTTAGTTCAAAATAAATGAACAATGACTTAACTAAGAACTTAGATTTTTATTGATCACAAAAATCTTATATACAGACCAGTCTGACTTAAACAAGCGCTGATAGCGTCAAGACGAGTGTCTTGAGCACAAAGGGAATTGGCTACGGATGCTCTAACTTCAGTGGCCAGCTCGATCTGCTCTTTTCTCAGACTGTTTTTATAAGTAGCTTGCTGAGAGAACAGATCATTAAGTCCTCGCTGAATGCTGCTAATACTGGCTGTCATCTTCTCTTTAAATGAATCAAAGTCCAAAGACGTAGTCCTCTGACTTTGATGAACCTCTATGACTCGTTGAGAGAGAGATAGACAGTTATCAGAGAGGTGCTGAAGGGACCTTGCCAGGGATGGAGCTGCATCAGATAACCGGCTTGGAGAGTGATCAGATGATGACAAGGAGTGATCAGCTTTTGCGGTAACTGGTATAAGTGAAGATAAAGCAGCTTGGCGTGTTTCGGATTGGATCAAGGTGACCAAGTCCGAAGAAAAATCTTCTAAGAACACCATATCTTCAGCAGATTGGACTGGAGGAGTGCTGGGTCTTAAAGGTTCCTCAACTCGTAGAGCTGCAACAACGGTGGACACCACCAGATCCGGATCGACGAACTCTGGTGAGACAACTGTTGTAAGTGCGGCGGTTGGACTGAGTTGAACATGAGAGACTGATGATTTCAGAGGAATAGACGTTGTTGGGGAGTCCAACAAAACATTCAAGGCTTCATCTTCTGCAGCAGACGGAGCATTAGTCATTGGCTGCTCCGCTGTCTGTTCTGCTGTCTGAGCCGCTACTCCAGAGGGAATAGTCTCTATGAAAGGTTCTGCCAGAGTCTTGCTCCCAGATGGATGATCCGGGCTGGGTACTGGAGTGGATATGCTGAGCTTCTGTCGTTGAAATCGGACAGCTAAGTGAAGAGCATGAATATCCATTTCCAGTTGGGCAATAACAGCACCATCATCTTTGGCAGTTGGAGTGCTCGGATCGAAATTTGCTTTCTTAGCGGCCAAGAGTAAATTTGCCAGTCTGAATCTTTGATTGGCCTGAAACAGATCTTTGCGCTGTACAGCAATTCTTACATCGTCTGTCTCTGTCCCCTTAAGGACTTCTTCTTCCATTTTCTGTAGTATTCTCAGCTTGCCGAAGAACATATCAATGTGGTTGATCGTTCTGTACTCGACATATTCATCAAATACCACAATGAGCGCCTTGACCTTTTCTTCAACATCCTGCATAGCGATGTCGATGGCTGTTTGCGCGGCAGATTTGGGTTTGGAGGAGAGTGGTTCAGTGAGAATGGCCTTGCCCTTGCCGGTGGAAGATGGGGACTTGATCCCTGATTGGGTGTAGTCTCCCAATTCAGTTATAACAATCCCTTTGACCACAGGAATGGCAGAGGGGACTTTGATGGTTACTTTGGGTACAGTGGTTGTAGCTGGTGAAGGTTGGGTTGTAGTTTGGGGTGCAGGGGCGGCTTTTGTGAAAGGCAATATGGGTAGGGTTTTGAGAGGTAAGGTTTTGATTGGCTTGGTGAGTTGGGTTCTTGGCTTTTAGGAAGGGGCTTGGCTGGTGATGAAGGAACAGACTGAGTTTCCTCGGAGTCAGTCTGAATGGTCAATTTGCGCTTGACTCGAGGTCTTCGAGCAGCAGTCTGTTCTGTTCCTTTCTCAATCTTGACAGCCACCAGATCGGTAGGAGTGGGTGGAGCACTTTTGGACTTCAGTAGTGCCAAACCCTTGGAGTTGAGAATTTTGAACGGACTTAGAGCAGACGGCTTCCCAAGCTCGATGTCAAGCGTCTCCAGTAGTTTGCTTAAAGGAACAGCAAAACAGACAGCCTGTTTGGAGGCAATGGCCGTCTCAAACAAAACGCCAAATAAGATTGCAGACCAGTTCATCTTCTGCGCTGAGTGAATAGCAGCCATGGCCCGGAACTTCTCAGCAGTAACAGCATCATAGCTTCCGGCTTTGCCCAATAATGGCTTGCCAACAATCTCGCATAACACCTGGAAATGAAAGAACATTTCCTTCTTCTTGAATGACGGTTGCAGACGGTGGCCAAAAATGGATACCTTCCCCTGAAGATCTGTGAGAGTGGCCTGAGGAATATAGCCAAACTCAGTCAGTCCGATGTTGGGAAGACCAAAGGTCTTTGTCAGCGTCGACGGAGAAATGTCAAACGATTTGCCCTTTATGGTGGTGGAGATGAACGTCTTCTGAGATACAGCATTGGCGAACAGTTCTCGAATCTCCGACTCGTAAACCACCGTTCCACATTCCAGAAAATTCCTTAAACTAGAAGATTCTAAGGACTTGAATATAGAGACCATTTCTGGATCTTCAGCCCTGTAGATATCATGGAACTCAACAGAAAGAGAATTGTGTGTAATAGTAGCCATTTGAGTGTAATGGAAAAATACGAAGAGTTTGAAAAATATTAGAGAGTTAGAAAGCAGATAGCGGTAATTCGTAAAAAGTGAATGAAAATGAAATGTTCAGCCCGCTAAATAAGAGAGATAAGACACGTGTCTTTATCTCGAAGACTGATAATTAAATAATTCAAAATAAACGGTCAGGATGAAAGAGAGATAAGGCGGTTAAAATTGCGATCAGTCCGGGCTGTTTTAAATAATTATTTTATTTAAGGATTTGTTGACCAGACAGATCATGGGATAACATCAGATTTGACATAGATCGGTCTGAAAGTTCGGACCGGTCTGTGTCGTTCTGATCATTGTATTATCGATCTGTGCCAGCATACAATCTTTAAAAAATAACTAAAAGAAAGATACTTCTAAAACATCAAGATAAGTCTATTAAACCAAGAATTTGACGAAAATAATTAAACTTAGCCTCAGGAAGTGGTTTGGTGAAGATATCTGCTGCTTGCTGTTCTGTTAACATATGCTCGATCCGAATTTCCTTTTTGCCAACATGATCTCGAATAAAATGATGTCTTATATCAATGTGCTTTGTTCGAGAGTGCAAAACTGGATTATACGTTATAGCAATTGCACTTGTGTTGTCACAAAATATCGGAGATTCAACAGCTTGAATGCCATAGTGTTTGAGGTGGTGTTGAATCCAGAGCATTTGAGCGCAACAGCTTCCGGCGACAAGATATTCTGTGGGGTCCTCTTTACTTAATCCATTATGTATTCAATTAAACATACATATGTGAGTCTGAATTAAGTAATAACATGCACTAATTTAGATTATCTTACTAGTTAAGTTGTTACAAGGTTTACAAAACCCTAACCAACTATACATCAAATGTATAAGTAACAACCTATTCTAAGATAACCCCTATGCAGTGGTTCCCCTCGCAGCGGAAATCATGACTCACGCTCCCCACGTTTATGAGTCCCTACAGAAACATTCACACAATGAGTATAGATAACAAATATCTCAGTGCAATATCAAACCACAATATCAATATCAATGATAAAGCACAAATAAATCAGCCAACGTGAATGTTCTGTATCATGCATCCACAAATGCACTATGTCATGACATGTCTCAACAATTACCCTATTATCACGAGCCCCATATGATATGCCTATTCAGCTCAATATGTCAGTGGAACCACATCACATCTTCATATTAGCAGCACATATCATAGTACCATGCTCATCTGTGATAATAGCCAGAGCATATACCCACACCAATTGTATATCTCTCAAGCCAAAGCATATGTAGTATATCTATCGTGGCAACGATCCCAGCCAAAGCATATACCACACCAGGCATATCTATCGAGGCATTGATCTCACCAAAGCATATACACATATCTATCAAGGCATCCATCCCAATCATATGAACTCCATGTATGAACATGCATATGAACTACCAATCATATGACACAAGATAACATAAATCATATGATATCAAAACCATAACATCATCATCACATCATATCTATACTCCGTACGTCGACACGTACCTGTAAAGCGACACAAACCAGATAAATCATTCGTCAATGGTTAATTGTCTCTTTGCCCTGTCCCCTGAGATGATGCTACAACAATGCCAACAATATAACATGTTATCATGCAATCTCTACTACCATAACAACATGTTTCCACCATCTTAGAATCAAATTCTACAAAAAGATAACATTTTTCAAGATTTGAACTCTGGCGATCGATCGCACATTTCACCGATCGATCGCCAAACTGTTCTGCCTCCCTCGCGATCGATCGCCAAACCTCGCGATCGATCGCCAAAGTGTTTTGTTGCTCGCGATCGATCGCCACATTTTCACCGATCGATCGCCACATGATTTAACCGCCTTAAAATTTACTCTGTCTCGGCGATCGATCGCCACAAGGCTCGCGATCGATCGCCGATGTCCAGAAAGTTTAGAACATGGCGATTTTGAGCTTATCTTCCTAGCTCTTCTCCTACAACTCGAATTTTCACATGTAAACATGTTTCATGCACTATCTAGGAACATCTTCACATGATTCTAACATCATAGATTCCAATTCCTAACATATAAACATGTTATGATTGTACACATGAACACTTGATATGCTATGTCTCATACATCAACACCAATGACAAAATCAAGTATACAACTATGAATTTCTTACCAAGATGGTACAATTCCACTTCACACACCCTCCTAGCTCAAGTTACAATTGAAACCCAAGCTCAAACCAACAAAACCTTGAAAGAACTGGAGAGGAGCTTGTGTAGTGTTTTAGTAGGTGTAAAGTGAGCACTATGTGATTTTGCCTCCATAATTCACTTGATATAAGGTCATTTGTTTCCCTAACCACTCACTATCATATCATTTGGAGTTAATGACATGCTAAGTAACATGTACATGAAATGAACTCTAAATTCCAATGCAATTCCAATTGCAAGTAAATTCACATGCACATGTAATTCCCTTCAAACTCATGTCAAATACAACTCACATGTACATTTTAATGCACCTTCAAATGCATGCTACATGTACACCAATGTTATATTCTACTATACATTGGGCATATATCATTTGCTACATGTATTAGTTCCACCCGAACCCCCACTATCATACCGCCACGTGATATAATTACACCATAATCATATCACACGTATATAACATAAATCGAGGCATTACATATTCTGCTTCAGCTGTAGATGTGGCAATAGATGTTTGCTTCTTGCTAAACCAAGAGATCAATCTTTCACCTAAAAATTGACATGTTCCACTGGTGCTTTTGCGATCAATCTTACATCCAGCATAGTCAGCATCTGAATATCCGATTAAGCTGAAGTTCGAATCTTTGGAATACCAAACACCAACGTTCTGAGATCCTTTTAAGTATTTCAGAATACGCTTAGCAGCAATAAAGTGTGATTGCTTTGGATCTGACTGGAATCTAGCGCACATACAGACTGAGAACATTATATCAGGCCGGCTCGCTGTAAGATATAAGAGCGATCCGATCAGTCCTCGATACATAGATACTTCAACTGATGTTCCCCCTTCGTCTTTATCTAACTTGATTGAAGGACTCATTGGAGTTGATGCAGTTGAACAAGTTTCCATTCCGAATTTCTTGAGAAGCTCTTTGGTATATTTGGTTTGATTTATGAAAATGCCATTGCTGAGCTGTTTGACTTGGAGACCCAGAAAGAATGAAAGTTCTCCCATCATACTCATCTCAAACTGTCCCTGCATTAACTTAGAGAATTTCTCGCATAATTTGGGGTTAGTTGACCCAAAAATGATATCGTCAACATAAATTTGAACTAACAAAGTATGTTGCCCTTAATAAATTTAAATAGAGTTTTATCTACTGAGCCGATCTGAAAATCATGGTTCAGCAGAAATTGAGACAGAGTGTCATACCAGGCTCTTGGGGCTTGTTTCAGACCATATACTACTTTATTCAGTAGATATACATGATTTGGAAATGAGTGGTTCTGAAATCCAGGAGGTTGCTCAATGTAGACTTCCTCCTGAAGCTTACCATTAAGAAAGGCACTCTTAATGTCCATTTGATATACCTTGAAGTCTTTAAAAGCAGCATAAGCAAGAAATATTCGGATTGCTTCAAGTCTGGCGACTGGTGCAAAAGATTCATCGAAGTCAATTCCTTCTTCTTGTCGGAATCCTTGGGCCACCAGTCTGGCTTTGTTTCTAACCACAACTTCATCCGCGTCTAGCTTGTTTCTGAACACCCATCTGGTTCCAATAAAAGGCAGATCGCTTGGCCTGGGGGTTAGACTCCAAACTTGATTTTGTTCAAATTGATTAAGCTCTTCTTGCATGGCTTTAATCCAGTTGAAATCAGTCAAAGCTTCATCAATCTTTTTAGGTTCCAGATTTGATATGAAAGCAGCATGAGTGAATTCATCCATCATCTGCCCTCTAGTTCTAATCGGTGCAGAAGGACTTCCAATTACTAGATCAGGTGGATGCCTCTTTGTCCATCGATAACTCGATTCTGGATTGTCTGGTCCAGACGGATGAGTAATAGCGGCATTATCTGATTTAACATTAGAGTGGGGAACATCTGGATCAGCCCGATCTGAATGAGCTTCATTGCCATGATCCGGTCTGTCTGGTACTTCAGGTCCCTGTGGATTGTCTCTTGACCTGTTATCTACAATCTCATCATCACTGTTAGCTTCGAGATGGATACTTTTCATCTGATTTTGAATTGATTCCTTGCTACCCTCAATACATAAAGATTCATCAAAAACTACATTAACAGATTCTTCTACAGTTAAAGTGCGATTATTGAAAACGCGAAAAGCTTTGCTATTAGATGAATATCCTAAGAATATCCCATTATCTGATTTAGCTTCAAATGCTGTAAGATGATTCTTACCATTATTGTGAACGAAGCATTTGCAACCAAATACATGAAGGTGAGAGATAGACGGTCTGTTACTAGTCCATATTTCATATGGAGTAAGATTCAACTTCTTGTTAATCATAGACCGATTTTGAGTGTAGCACGCAGTATTTACAGCTTCTGCCCAGAACTTTTGCGAAATGCCAGAATCAGCAAGCATGGTCCTTGCTGCCTCTTTAAGCGTTCTGTTCCTTCGTTCTGCAACTCCATTTTGTTGGGGAGTTCGGGCGGCTGAAAATTCATGCTTAATTCCTTGATCTTCTAGAAAGGATTCAAGATTCTGATTTGAAAACTCAGTGCCTTTGTCACTTCGAATCCTGTCTATGCTTGATGATTTCTCATTCTGAGTGCGTTTCAGCAGCTTGATCAATTTCGGACCGGTCTGATCTTTACTGCTAAAAAATATAGTCCAAGTAAAACGCGAGTAATCATCAATAACAACAAGAGTATACCGCATTCCCCCTAAACTTGTTATTGGTATAGGACCAAACAAGTCCATATGTAATAGTTCTAAGCAACGTGAGGAGGATTTGGCATTCTTGTTTTTGATGGATGATCTGATCTGTTTGCCCATTTGGCTGCAACTTACATAAGTGGAAAGTTTGAGATAAGAATGTGAACAAGGGGGCATGTACCATATGTTTGGGACTATTTGCTCTGCCTTTTATTTATTCTTTTTCTTTTTTTTTAATAAAAATAAGGATATCATGGGGAAAGGTATTTTGGGGAAAAATTTAGTATATTTAAAAGATAAAAATTAATTACTTTAATCAAATCACGTTTAATGATATGATATAGATTATATAAATATAAAGATCATAATTTTTTTTGAACTCGAGTTATTAAAAAAGAAGGATTATAATATATCGTGTGTTCGCACACAGTCACTTCATATTTAAGAAAGCTTGAACCCATGGAAAATAGTGCTCGCAGGATTATGGCATAAGTAGCGGTTGATGGTACATAGCAATTACACATTGAGAATTGATTCGTTGATTTGTTGCTCGTATGTGAGCACCTGGATGCATGTATATGGACTGTATAATAGTGTTGAAGTCCTCTTTTATATAGTTGATTGATGTGCATGTTATTTTGAGGAGTATGTGCTATACGACTTTAATGATGACGGGAATTCATATATTGCTAGTATTATGACTTCCCTGGCTGTGAACTTTTATCTTTAGATTATGGTGTTTTTATATTGAGGATATTTATAGTTGTGTATTTTCTGGGATAGTCCAATTTATGGGGAAACTCTGTCAAATTTTTATAAAAGCCCACACATTAATTATGAAGCATGTAGTGAAAGTTTTAAATACTGATATTATGAGGAATATGTGAAGCATGTCATGATTCTTTTAGAGAATGAAAATTTTTACATATTCAAATGACGCCACAATTGCATTATCGACGTGTTGGGGCGTTGGGGCCTTACAATTATTTATTAAAAAACCCCTATTCTGCATATTAATTTCCAATATTATTTTATTATTCGATGTAAATACAAGTATTGTGCATTTTAATTTTGTATGAATGAATTCTATTCAAGACAGTAATTTAGTGCTTTTTTTAAAAAATAATTCAGGAAAAAAAAATTTCACAAATACATCGAATTCAATTCAATTGCAGATATAGCTTAAACCGCCCTCTCGGAGGGCGGTTACTTAGTAAACGAGTAGCCGCCCTCGCTGAGGGCGGCCACTCTCTCGCTTAGTAGCCGCCCTCAGCGAGGGCGGCTACTTACTTGTTAGTAGCCGCCTTCGCTGAAGGCGGCTACTCCCCTCATTAGTAGCCGCCTTCAGCGAAGGCGGCTGCTCCCTCAATTAGTAGCCGCCCTCGGCGAGGGCGGCTACTCGTTGGTTAGGAGCCGCCGCCTATGAAGGCGGCTCCTAACTTGACCCGGGTTTACCGCTTATCGCGTGCTCTTTATGTCTATTCATACTGTTTGTCCGTTGTCGCATGCTTCTTTATGTTTCGTCGTAGCATATATAGTCAACTTATATGTCACTTCATATCAATCATATTATATATAATATAAAATATTTGTAAATATTATACCCGTGAACTTTAACTTTTACGAAAATTGATATCTGAAAATGTGTATAAATAACATGAAGATAATATATTTTCGACACCAGAATCCTTCAACAAATTTGCTCTTTCAATATTTTCGGTACATCAAAAGTTTTAATCAAAATATTTCTTAGTTTCTTCAAAATGGATTCGATTTCCGTACTGCTATATTTTGGTGGTAATATTATTATTGGAAACGGATCGGTTGAATATAGCATTCCACCAGTTAGACCGATTAGAATTTCACGTTCTATTATTTTATTTGATTTGATTCAAGTAGCACATAGAAAGTTAAACATCGACCCAACGATGTTTAATATCAAATTGTCAACCAAATATTCATTCATGGAGAAATCGTCTTGGAATGAAATATCAATCAATATTGTAGATGATGATGTTCTACAATTTATAATGGAATGTCCCAATATGCAGATGTTGCATTTGTACGTCGATTTAGAGGCAAGTAATCATGATTTTGGTCTTGAAGGGCCAGAATCAACTCTTCCATATGTCACTGAAGGATTGAGCAATATGGCGGTACATGATCAACCTTCTACTTCGAGCGCTCGAGATGTTGAGCAACAACAAAATTATCCTTATTTCGAGCAAAGAAGTGGACCTTGGGATCAATATATAACCGGCTCTTCTGAAGAAAATCCTATATATTGGCCAAACACAGCAGACGTTTGGGGATTACGAGAAGAAATTACACCAATTCATAATGTATTTGATCCTGATGTTGGTGGTTCGGAGCATACAATTATGTTGGCAGCAACTGACGCACCAGCCACACATGACGTACACGGAGATAGTCATCGAGATGTTTACATGAGTGATAGTGAACCCGATAATTCATCGAGTGATTCTGGTGAACACGGTGTTGAGGCTTATGAGATGACTGATAAAGACGATGTTAATGTCCATGCATGTCCCGGTGAAGAGACAACATCCCGCGAACCCCCTTATGGTCCGAGACATATGCAAGATGCACCATTTTTGTCAAGCACGATTGAAATGCCACCATTTTTTAATGCGGTCAACGAAGAGCAGGTTCCTGATTCGATTGATGTACCTTCTGGATCGCGAACTCGATATTACAACCCGGAGGTCGGAGAGCTGTCCTTGAACATGATTTTCAAGGATAAGAAAGATCTGATTGCATCTGTGAAAGATTACTCTGTTAGAGTTGTCAGGCGTGAGTATTGTGTTGTGGACAGCACACGTACTCTGTGGAAATTACGGTGCAAAAAGACTTCTCCTACCGTAAAGTGTAGATGGGGTCTTCGAGCGTCTTTGAAGCCCAAAATGGGTTTTTGGAAATTAACGAAGTATGGTGGTCCTCACACATGTATCTCGAGTAATGTTGGGATAGACCACCACAACTTGGACAGTAATATGGTGGCAAATACATTGTTAGGGATTGTACGATGTGATCCTTCGTACGTGATTAAGTATGTACGGGAGAATGTTAAAGATAAATATGGCTATGATATCTCGTATACGAAGGCATGGAGAAGTTTGCAACGTGCGGTGGAAAATGTTTACGGTACATGGGAGAGCTCAGTGCGTCTACTTCCGAAATACATGGGTGCCTTGTCAAAGTATAATACTGGAACAATTGTGGAGTGGAGGCATTTAAGATCTAACAATCGAGCGGTGAATACATTGAATTATGTATTTTGGGCTTTCAAGCCATGCATAGATGGGTTTCAACACTGTCGTAGAATCATTAGTGTTGATGGTACTCATTTGTACACAAAGTATAAGCATAAAATGTTGATCGCCGTCACTCTGGATGCCAACAATCAGATATTACCATTAGCGTTTGGGATTGTTGATGAAGAAACATACGACTCATGGAAATGGTTCTTGGAGAATATCGGCCGACATGTTATACGTGCTGCAACAGGTGTATGTCTTATTTCAGATAGGCATAAGGGAATTGTGCGCGCAGTTGAGGATCTACCACTTTTTCAACCTCCAAATGGCGTGCACCGTTTTTGTCTACGACATGTGTGCTCCAATTTTAATGCAAAGTTTAAAAATTTCCACTTGAAAGATCTATGCTGGGAAGCAGGCACACAACATCAGAATTGTAAGTTTGATGCCACAATGGAGGCAATCAAAAACAAAAATATTCTGGCATATAGATATTTGGTAGGAATTTCAAAAGAAAAATGGACTTTAGCCCACGATGGGGGTTGGCGTCGTGGGGTAATGACTACCAACATGTCAGAATGCTTAAATGGTGTGTTGAAGGGTGCTCGAAGACTACCTATTTCCGCGATAGTACAATTGACCCTTCAAAGGTGCGTTCAATACTTTATTCAACGTGTCACGAAAACTCAACGTATGATTCACAACAATCAGCCCTGGCCCGATTATGCATATCAAAAATATGAACAATGGTCAAGAAAATCCGTTGAGCATCGTGTTACCCGATATGATGTACGTGATCAAACTGCTTCGGTTGCGACCGGTGGAAGACCAGGTCGGGGGCAACATGTTCAAGTTGTCAGAATATCAACAAATGAGTGTTCCTGTGGTAAATGGACGATTTTTGGAATTCCATGTTCCCATGCTATTTGTACTGTCAAATATCATTCCTTGGATCCTACCACACTTATTCAACCATGGTATAGCATGTCGCAATACTCATCAACCTACATGGGCAAATTTAGTCCTCTTGCAGACATTCGATACTGGGATCCACCCACGTTTGAATTGAACCACAACCCTGTAAGACGTGAAAGAAGAAGGGCCGGTAGAAATAGAACGAGCCGTTTCAGAAACGAGATGGATAGACCTGTTATTAGGGGAGACAATCACAAAATGTGGAGAGGTCAAATTAATTATATTTTTTTGTTATGCGAAAATTGTATTTGTGACTATTATTAATATAGATATAATAGAATTTTAGTATTCATCAGGCGTAATTACGCCTCCGAAGTGGCGTAGTTACGCCTGTCGACGTGTCAAAAGTCTGGCTTCCCGCGTGATAGGCGTAATTACGCCTCCAAAGTGGCGTAATTACGCCACTTAAAATTCTTCAAAATCTCAAATGCCGTGGCTTAGGCGTAGTTACGCCTCAAATCAGGCGTAGTTACGCCTCAAGAAATTCTCCAAATAATGTTTTGCCGTGGGTTAGGCGTTACGCCTGTTGCCATGATTGAAAATGTAGATTTTTTATTTCAATTCATCCGTTCTTTCCGTCATTTGCACCCTTTTAGTCCACAAAACATGTAATTACCTGGATTCCTGCAAAACAACCAAAACAACAACAAAAGACGTAATTCTGCTCGAATACCAACACTAAATCATGCAAAATAAGAAGAAATATAAGTGTATAAAATACACTTATCAATACTATTATTATTATTATAAAGTTAAATATTTTAGTCATTTCATCAATCAAACCAAATGGTACCTTCATATATAGAGTTAAACGATTACAAATGTTAAAGACATAATATCAATATACGAAATAATACCACTACAGTTGGCCACCGGTTCCACAATGACGTTGCCTACGATTTCGTTGTCCTCTACGTGGACCAATATTACTAGGAGTATTTTGTTGTGTTTCATCAGAATAACTCGGAAACTGGATAGGTGTTGGAATGTTTCTCGCTGGTTGCACCTCCTCCAAATTTCTCTGGTATTCAAAACCCATTAGAGATGTATAATTTTGAGCCTCTGGGGGTTGTGGAGTATAATAACCTGCACTATCGAAATCAGTAGAGGGAGCAGAAGCAAATGATGCAAATCCACTGGATGGTCCAACAAATGATGAAAAACCACCAGCTGACCCAACAATTGTACCTAATCCACTAGATTGACCAGCAGCAGTATCAAATCCACCGGATGGCCCAATAACATCAAAATCACCAGAAGCATCAAAACCACCAGATGGGTCAGCAGTGTCAAAACCACCAGATGGGCCAGCAGTGTCAAAACCACCAGATGGGCCAGCAGTGTCAAAACCACCAGATGGGCCAGCAGTGTAAAAAACAACAGATGGGTGGAAACCAATCCCATGTACACGAGGCGATATAACCCTTACAGTGATTCTCTCGTACCACTGCATATAGTCATCGTCTGTTGAGTTTGACCGACCACATGGTTCACCAGTGGCGACATTTCTTAGCCTCCTACGCCACGTCCGAATATGTATTTTGTGAAATTTGGCCCAATCCATATTACGATGACCAGTTCGGGTGACGTCATGTAGCTCATTATCGTCAAGTGCAGGTGATGGAATTGACTGACATATATTGAATTGTCTCATGACCTGGTTAGGACGATGAATCTCCACAATTTGGAAGCAGATAAGTGGGCAAACGCTTCTCCAAATATTATTATTGTAGGTAGTAATAATAGAATTAACATCAGCGGCCTCTAGGTCATACACGATCCAGTTAAACTGCACATCGTTAAAATAAAAAAAATGATCAATCAATATATTGAAATCATCATAATTTATAAATTCAATTACATAATTTAGGTTTACCTCGTCATTACTCATTTGATCAAGAGAATGTCGTATAATTCTAACCGAATGAGTTGCTATATGGGTGTGACGAAACACAGTGTTCCACCTATTATAAAAAATGTTAAATATTGCAATATTTTATGATTTTAATATTAATATTCAATAAAAAAATTAATTATTACCGTCCACCATAGGGAGCAACAAGAACATTATTAGGGACAACCAAAGTTTTTAGTTGTATGTCAGGATTCAAACATTTTATCCTACTCCATGCCCAAATTTGTCAATAACCATGAAAATATTTTAAAAAAGTGATAAGGTATTATCAGTAAGAGAAAAATATTACATACCTAAAAGTAATAAAAAAAATTAACACACATATCAATCATTAATATTATCATTTATAATATTAATAAATAAAAATATATTATATGTACATATTTAAAAATATAATGAATTGTTTAATTGATTTTAAAAAAAATTATATAATAAAAAAACATACGAATTTTTTTTAATATTATTGTATTTAAAAATATAATGAATTATTTAATTGATTTTATAAAAAAATATATAATAAAAAAACATACGAAACAATTTTAATATTATTGTATTTAAAAATATAATGAATTGTTTAATTGATTTTTAAAAAAATTATATAATTAAAAAAACATACGAAACAATTTTAATATTTCTAATAATTAACTGACCTTCAAATATAATGTAGATATCAATTAACCTTCGATAACCTGATGGAATTTTAATATTTCTAATAATTAACTGACCTTCAAATATAATGTAGATATCAACCTGATGGAATAATTTATTTCTGACGATAAGAGAAGATGAAATGAATTGAATATTTTATTTCTGGCCAGAAGAGACGGACGAAATGAATTCAGAGAGACAAAGTCACAAGAAGCAAAAATTTTATGTTATAAATTATTTTAAAGCTTTTGATCGATTTTATAGATGAATTTTGAGTTAAAAGGGTGCAATAATGGAGCTGGTTGTAGGTGGTTGGCGGTGGTTGGGGGATGAAACCGCCCATCGTATAATGACACCGCCCATGGTTTTACCCACCGTATTGAGTAGCAGCCTACTCAGTGGGCGGCTACTCATCGAAGAGTAGCCGCCCCCCCAACGTTTGGGCGGCTACTCATCGATGAGAAGCCGCCCTCCCGCTGGGCGGTTTATGGTAGTTTTGCAAAGGATTTGATTTTGATGTATTTGTGAAAATTACTTTTTTTCTCAGAGTATTTTTAAAAAAAATCCGTAATTTAGTCCCAAATACAAAATTCTGATTCGGGCAGCTCTTCAACTACCGCTGCCAACGTGTTTAAATTTAGTATTTTTTAAAGTAGCAGCCAAGTCCAATACCGAGTAAACTTCTTATTATTAATTAATTAATTAATAATGACGTTAGCCATGACGTATTTTGTACAAAGATCTTCAAGAACCAATAAACAAACCGAGATTTTGCTCTATGTTGTTGTCCGAGATCATTGGATGGCGACACGTGTTACTATCTTCGACACATAGACAGAAAATTGCGAAGGAGAGCAAACATTTTTAAAATAAAAACTATAAGATAAAAAAATTTCGGGGTTAAAAAAATTAAGGAGAGTGGTAAAATATAATTTTTAATTGCAAAATACAATTTTTTGGGGCTTAAATATAATGTTTTTTAAAGAAATTTTTCCCGCAAATAGCAAAAACCAAATAAATAAATTTTCATTCAAAGTTTTTGAGGGATAAAATAAAACTATAATAATAATATGTAACTATGGTTTCAACGGGTTTAAATTTCACGTTATTGTGAAAACAATAAGAATTAACAAAATACCACAGGAAAAATAATATAAACTTATTTATGGTAATTCGACATTCAAGAAGGTGGATTTAATTTTTTTTTTACTTTTTTTAGGTAATCGTCTTCCGTCTTCCTGGAAGCTGAATTCGTCTTCTTATGAAACGGTTTTAGCTTTATGTGACTGGTAGAACTGGTGTGGTAGAACCGGCCAGTCATTATTAGTTAAAAATAATTAAAAGAATAAACTTTTGACCGGTAGAACTAGTCAAAAATTGACGTTAAATATCAGACTTCGGAACAATTTTTACACACAATTCGATCACATATTTTGCAAACACTTCCCATTCATCAACTGAGGCGGCAGCAAGCGGTGGCTGAGAAGGCGGCGGCATAGGCAAAAGTGGTGGCAAATTGAAGGTATAATACAATTATTAAATTTAATATATTGTGTATTACATATCATGATTTTACATAATTAGATCTATTTTAAAAAAAAAATTTGATCAATTATTGTTGTGTTACACACTACATATATTATATATATTATTAAAATATATATTTTTATAATATATATTTACGTATAACAAATATATATATATATGTGTGTGTTTACGTATAATAAATAGAAAGTATATATATTTTTTATTATATTATATATATTTTATTATTATATTATATATATTTAAATTGTAATAATAAATGTTTGTATGATTTTTGTGAAGTTATGACACCTAGAAGAAATGTGATATTATCTGCCTATGCTTGAGGGATTTTATCGTATGATTCTTGGTCTGTGACATATGAAAGTCTGCTTATCAAATTGTAAATGATATCACGTACACCAACATTTGCTGAATTGGTTACGAGCTTGTATGAGTGGACCCAGATTGACAGTTATGAGTTTTCAATAATAATATATGTCAAATGGGCACGTGAAATATTGGGACGAATTAAGTAGTCTATTGTCCATATCACAGATGACAACACATTACAAATATTCTTGAATCCCGATGCAGAATTTAATGAACTAGATATTTATGTTTAGAAAGAAAAAATAAATCTTGCAATTGTATATCCTCCACGTATGCCGATAAACTAGGAATGTGGCACCTATATATCTCTTTTATCTCAGCCGGATTTCCCTTATATGTCTATGGTTACATAAGGATTGTCGAATGTTGGGATAAAAAATGTACATGTGGTTCCATCTTCTTCTGTTCATACCTACGGAGAATATGCCCCTTCTTCCTATGATCATGGATATATTTCTGATTTGCCTGCCGAAGAAAATAATCATAGGGTTGAAAATAATTCAACAGATGAACACTTTGAAGTCCCTATAGCAGATTATTATGGTCCTAATGTACCTTCTGATTCTGAACCTGATGAGGCTCTTCACCCAATATCGGAGGATGAAGAAGATGACATTAATGCAGATACCATGTTGGAAACACTTTTGGCACATGGTGAGAGGACTCATCAACATATGTTGATAGTACGTCAACTAATGTGGCGAGACATACTTCAAATGAACACATGGTTCACCCAATATATCCCATATTACTCAACCACATTCCCTGAAATATATGTGGACTCTTATCACACCCCCACAGGGAAAAAGGGAAAATCTTATGAGTTGAATAAATGACTTTTTGATGTGGGTATATTGTTTGAGGGTAAGACATCCCTAATTTTCGCGGTTAAGGATTTCTCCATACGGTTTGCGAGGCGTGGGTACAGAGTGGTGGAGAGTACGCCGAAACTTTGGAAGATTGAATGCAAACATAACAATGAAGATAATCGATGTCAGTGGCACCTCCGAGCATCGTTCAAAGTAAATTTGAATTTGTTTAAAATAACAAGGTATGGTGGACCGCACATGTCTGATGAACGAGATGTCTGTTGATCATCGGAATTTGTGCAAAAATTATAATGCCACAATGTTGGTCGGAATTGTGCGTTGCGATCCTGCTTGTCAGATAAAATATGCACAGGACACAGTGAAAGAAAATTTGGGATTCGAAATATGGTATGCAAAATTGTGGCATAGCCTGAAGCGGTCTCGTGAGATGGTTTATGGTACATGGGAGAGTTCCATAAGCAAGCTGTCAAAATTTATGGGCGCTCTCCAAAAGGCTAATCCTGGTATGATAGTCGAATGGGAATACAAAGACACTTGAATACATTCACAAAAGATAGTCAAATATGTGTTTTGGGCATTCAAGCCCTGTATAGATGGATTCTCCAATTGTCGAAAAGTGTTAGGATCGATTCCGGGGGTGGGTTGCCATTCCACACCCGAGTTCAACCAACTTGAGCTTCAATAGCTCGTGTTCTTGAAATAATTGCACCGAGAGATTATATCGAGTTCGGTTACAAAACCGAGCGGAAGACACTCGACATAACCCGCTCTAAAACCGATTACTCATTTGAAAGGCATTTTAAAGATATGCAAGAAAGTATGTAAAAACAATAAGGTAAATAAATGCAGTAAAGTAAATAACACAAGCATTTGTTTCTGGAAGTTCGAAGCACAACGCTTCTACGTCTCCCCTTCTTCCATCTCATGGAAGGATACACTAGAAGACTTTGATTTATACAACTCTTTGTACAAACCCGGTCCAGTTGGGAATTCCCCATCCAACTAGAACTCCTAGCAACTCAACTATGTATGTTCTTTAATGTCTCACATACAAAGACCTCTCAATCGGTTGTGATGAATCATCAACCGTTACAATGGTATTCACTCTTCTATTTTAGCTCACAAATACAATGAATAGAGTGAATACAAAGGCACAAATGATTCCATAATGAATCTGATACAGCAAGGTAAGAGATGCCAAAGGTTTGAGGAGTGCTCTTCATTTAGCAGCTTTTGTCTTTTAAGTTCCTCAATTGAATCCCAAGTGGGTTTGCTTTGGAAGGCTTGGATTGATCTTCAATCAGCTGTTATTGAGCTTCCAAATCATGTATATATAGCCCCAAGTAATGATATATACGTTAGATACAAGAATATAACCGTTGGGACAATTTTGGTAAGCTTTCAAACATTGCAACGGTCATATTCTGCTTCTGGGCTATTTTTGGAAGTCTGCTGGTCTGGTCAACTGGTCTGAGGTCTGCTGGTACAACATCAGCTGGTATGAGGTCTGCTGGTACCAGTTGGTCTGAGGTCTGCTGGTACAGCATCAACTGCAGTTGGTCTGAGATCTGCTGGTACCAGTTGGTCTGAGGTCTGCTGGTACAGCATCAACTGCAGTTGGTTTGAGATCTGCTGGTACCAGTTGGTCTGAGGTCTGCTGGTACAGCATCAACTGCAGTTGGTCTGAGGTCTGCTGGTACAGCATCAGCTGCAGTTGGTCTGAGGTCAGCTGGTACCAGTTGGTCTAAGGTCTGCTGATGGTCTGCTGGTCCAACATCAGATGTTCTGTTCTCTTGGTTATATCTCTTGATTAGTTGATTTCTGAGCAAAGTGATCTTCATGAAAGTTGTAGCCCTTTCTCTTAGCTTTCCACGGAATCAAGAATCGCTCGATTTCGAGTTTGTATGAGAGAGTTATGCTCGAAATACAAGGCGATGGTCCTGCTGTATGTTTGCTGGATGCAGCAGCACATGGTATGACTTGCAGAAGCTTTTTGGCCATCTTAACGTCCGGTTCAGTCTTTTACTTCCAAAGATGACTTGTAGATCTTTGTCTTAGCTTTCCAACCCATACTGAATCGTTCCGTTCCGATAAGCGAGCTATGAGATATGATCAATTTAGTCAGCAGCGCTCGGGGTCTACTGGATGCTGAATTCTCATTTCAGCAACCAAACTCAAGGCCATTTCTTAGCAGATCATCAAGCTGTAAAATATCATCTATGAACTGCACACTTGATGAAATATGTTAGCAACACATTAACAAGTTTTGTTAACATCAAAACCAAGATTATTCGGGTTTCCAAAACCCAACAAAAAGTAATAAGTGCGGATTTCGCACATTTGTACACAAAGTACAAATACAAATTACTGATCACCGTAGCAATGGATGGCAATCAATAAGTTTTACCTCTCGCTTTTGCTATTGTGGATGAAGAAACATTATTGTCTTGGAAATGATTTTTGCAGAGGTTTAATAAATATTTCGTACGTGGAATTGATGGGATGTGCCTAATTCTGATCGACACGGTGGCCTAATCCGAGCAACTGATGAAATCCCTTCATTCAAGCCTCCTCGGGACGACACCGATATTGCTTGAGAGACATGTGAACTTTAACAGTCATTTCAAGAGCGTTCAACTGAAAGACATGTGTTGGAGAGCCGAATGTGAACATCAAATATATAAGTTTCTAAACGCTCTACAAGATATCAAGCTAATAAATACATCGGCCTTTGACTACTTGAATGCAATAGATCCTGAAAAGTGGTCATTCTCGCATGATGGAGGTTTTCATTGTGGAATTATGACAACTAACATGTCTGAATGCATCAATCGGGTGTTGAAAGGTGCCAGAAAACTTCCTCACAGCCCTAATCGAAATGACTTTTTATCGTATTGCTAAACTTTTCTACCCACGAATGGGAATTGTTACAAATTTGTTGTCCAACAATCAGATGTGGGTGACTTTTGCTACGAAAATTTATACAGACTGGGAGCATCGGGCGACATATTGTCACGTTTCTTAATCAAGGGCAACAATCTGCGGATGTGATCATTGTCCAACGATATGGACATGGGGGAAACAAGCATACGGTGAAGATCAGATCACGTGAATGCACATGCGGTAACTGGACGGAGTTTGGTATCCCTTGCTCACATGTGCATTGTATGCAATGCATACAGACTTAATGCAGCTGCATATTTGAAGTCTTTCTATCAGAGTCCCATTTATCAAGCTACATATGCTGGTGCATTTGAGAATTACTTGGCCGAACCATATTGGGATGAAGTCGATTTTCAGCTATTCCATGATAACACTCTACGAGTTGTGCCTCATCCTGGAAGGAATACAAGTACTACGAATCAAAAGCAAACTATACAAAATGCTTCAGTATCCCCTGAACATCCAGTCTCAGAGCCTCAGCGATTTAGTGGGTCACTCGATGGTACCTATACTTGTGTTGACATACCTACTACTTTCACCGGGTGGGCGAGTACTTCACAACATACTGTTGGAGGATTTGACACCGACGCTCCTTTCACATCTCGTTGGACAGTCTCCCACGGTATGAGCATGGCGGAGGAGGGTAATTCACAACATACTGTTGGAGGATTTGACACCGGTGCTCATTCCACATCTCGTTGGACAGTCTCTCACGGTATGAGCACGGCGGAGGAGGTATATCGGCCGATCATGACATCATATGATGTTTCACCATTTACTCCACATGATCATGGCATACATACAACCTCGTACTCTAGACAGGTGGATCTTCACTTACCAGCTTACATGCCACAACGTCTACATTTTATATCTCGTATTCCATACGGTGATATGACGTCGACATACAGAGATATACAACAATCTATTTTTTCATCGAGTCAGAATGAGGAAAGTACTGATAAAGATCCACAAACAAATATTAGTGCTCAGTCTATCAATCAGGGACATAGAGAGAACAGAAGTACACAACCGCCTAGATGTGACACTGGATGACATTTAATTTATCGTCCATATAAATAGTTAGATGCTACTCATGAAAAAATGTAAAGGAGTATTCCATATCAATAGTGTGAAATGTAATTTTTTAAATTAAAATAAAATATATATCCGTAAAAAATGTAAAAAGTGGGAAAAAGTACATTTAAACTCTTCATCTGGAATGACGATTTAAAAAAAACAAATTAAAATCGTCATTTGGAATGACGATTTTTTTAAAGTTAAAATCGTCATTTCCAAATGTTAAAATCGCCTTTCCAAATGGCGGTTACTGTAATTGGATACACAATTTTTTTCCCACGATAATTGTAATTTTTTTTTTCAACCATATTTTAATTTTTTAGTCGTTCGACGATGGAAAACATTTCCATGTAAACCAAACCTAACAACAACCAATATCATTCTGTCAGCACCATTTAGAGAAACTACTAGACACAGTTCCAACCGATTCCGATGCATTCTCAGACCAATCTTGTTCCTAATCGAATTGGTTTCGGTTTCGGTTTCGATTTCATGGGGTTGCCCATGGAACTGCATTGATCCTGGATCTGGATTGGTGCAATAGGATCGGTTTCGGTTCCGGTTCCAACATCCCATGGAACCATACCCCTATGAGCCGTTGACCTTTTATTTTTTATATTTTTTCTGATTTGTTTCCGGCCCATAAGAATCACACGTATTTATCAATTTAACGAATTGGTGCCGACTCTGAACAGGTTGACCGGGTTCTAGTTCTAAGCTAGGTCAATCTGAATCGTTAAGCATCCTTAGTACCATAGACGGTAATATATTTGTTTCACTAATATAAAAATATTAGTTAATGAGTTTTCGGATATGTAGGCTTGGTAAAAACGTATTCACTATTTGGAAAAACTCGTGTTCGAGTTGGAAAAAACTTTAGTCACTTTTCCTATTAAAATAAATATTATTATTTATATATTATAAGCACGATAGTTTGTAATATAAAAGTGGGTTACTAGATTGATAGTATTTCAACAACCGCTCGCAATATCATAACACGATTGGAGAACTATCTGAATAAATGGTCTTTTCAGTTGACAATAAAAAGAGAGTATCCAGTTCAAACGCAGACAGACCGTTTTCTAATAAAATAAAAGAAAATCTCGGGACTTGCCAAAATACAAATGCATCTCCATCCATCTAACGGTTACATTATCTATAAATTGGATCAATGACTTAAATTTATCAATATATTAAATTTGATATAAAAATAGACATTAATAAATATGAACTATTTGGGTAATACCCGCGAATAAATCCCATCTAGTCGTCTGAAATATTGTTACTATTCTGAAGGGCACTGCCCTCAGGAGTATCATCCACCATCCAAGTTGAATCTTTTTTTTTCTTTTCTAAAAAAATTCCAAATGAATGGTGATAATGCCCATAAGGATACTACCCTTAAAGACAACATCAAACAAACCCTTTAATCGGGTGAAGTCGACATCTGATATGGCGACTTAAATTACTTTCATAATAAAAAAATCGAATATTTTAATAAAAAACCCCTTCGATCGTCCATATGCACAAATAAAAATAATGACGTCATCGGTGCAACCAATTTTCTCCGCCCCCTTTCTCCTGCGTAACACATCTATCTGACGTATATATAAATATATATATAATTCTGTATATACCATCACGTAAGTATAACGTGTAATCCTTCGTGTTCATCGAAGTCGTAAGGCCGGTTTGCCGTATTACTATGTGATTTCCTTGATCCAGTACATATATTTGTGAAGATTAAGGGTCGATTCATTTTGTATCGAGATTCACACAAATGCGCAGTCGAATTGCGTTTTCAGATTCCAATGATGTCAGCGGTGGGAGCTGCAGCACCTGCTGCGCCGCCACCACCACTGAGTCATCGCTCTCGCCGTCGCGTGATCTGCCTCCGGACGTTTCAGCACTTAAGCGCCTTTCCGACACGCTTGAGTCGATCTGCTTCCACACGTCATCGCCGCCGGAATTTGATTTTTTCGCGGACGCAAGGTTAATCGCTGTCTCTGGCAGGGAAATCCCCGTCCACCGGTGTATATTGTCTGCGAGGAGTCAGTTTTTCAAGAATTTATTTGTGAATAGGGAGATTAATGCGAAATTGGAGCTGAAGGAGGTGATGAAGGAATATGATGTGGGATACGATGCGTTAGTGACAGTTCTCGCGTATGTTTACAGTGGAAAAGTTAGGACTTCACTCAAGGATGTGTGCGTGTGTGTGGATGATGAGTGCTCGCATTTGGCTTGCAGGCCTGCCGTGGAGTACATGGTGGATGTTTTATATGCTTCTTACATTTTTCAAATTAAAGAATTAGTTGACAGGTTTCAGGTATATACAGTTTCTTATAGCTACTCCGTTTCTCTCTCAAGGAGATTGTTCTTTTTCTTGAATTCTCACGTTACTCATGCTTGTAATATGAGCGACCGATTTGGTTTCAAGTTTAAGTTTTGTTAAATGATGAAAAGTATGATTATGTTATTGCAATATACACAAATTTTGTCGTACTTGTGTTTTTTGTCATTTGGACGTTTGAGGTTGCATGTGGTTGCTCTTGTGAACTTTGATCACAGATTGCTTAGGATGTTTAATTACTGAATTTGCAATGTGACGATAGCATGGGCCTTGAACTCAGTTCAAAGCGATAATCAATCATGAAATAAAAGAAAGGGAAAAAAACTAAATCACGCCACAAAGGATTACGAAGTTTTGGACTTTGGCATGCTTTAAGAAGGTTCTGTGTCTTTCAATGCTAATAGTTGAAGGAAGTGAAGAAAGGAAGTGTTAGCTTTCCCATGGCATCTTAAATTGAAGATATTTATCGTCACTGTTTAGGGGTGTTCTCATACTTAGATTACCTTTATCATCCGTGCTGGCACTTTTGCTCGTGCACTGTTCTTTTAGTTGGATACTTGGGTATTGTGCATTTATTCATAAGTGTATGGCTGTCGAAACATGTGTATCTTTCAGGGGCACTTGATGGACATTATTAACAAGGCTGATGCAGATGATATATTGATGGTTATATCTGTTGCAAGCTTGTGTGGCACATCTTGTGAGAGTTTGCTTATAAGGTCCATTGAGATTATTGTGAAGTCTGATGTTGATGTCATTACTCTTGATAGAGCATTGCCTCCTCGCCTTGTGAAAAAAATAAATGACTCACGTGTGGAGCTTGGCCTACAATCACCTGAGAGCAATAGTTTCCCTGATAAACATGTTAGGAGAATACACAGAGCTTTGGAGTCGGATGATGTTGAGTTAGTTAGAATGCTACTTAAGGAAGGGCATACCACTTTAGATGACGCATGTGCTCTCCATTTTGCTGTTGCTTATTGTGATGCTAAAACCACCACAGAACTTCTTGACCTGGCAATTGCTGACATAAACCACAGGAATCCGAGGGGATACACCGTGCTTCATGTTGCCGCAATCAGAAAAGAGCCAAACATCATTGTGTCTCTTTTAACTAAGGGAGCTAGGCCATCTGATCTTACTTCAGATGGCAGGAAAGCCCTTCAGATCTCAAAGAGACTTACGAGGGCTGCTGATTATAATAAAAGTACGGAGGAAGGAAAAGCCACTCCAAAGGATCGGTTATGCATAGAGATTTTGGAACAAGCAGAGAGAAGAGATCCCTTACTAGGAGAAGCTGCAATGTCCCTAGCTATGGCTGGTGATGATTTGCGCAAGAAGTTACTTTATCTTGAGAATAGAGGTAACTCAATTTTCATTCTATTTAATCTTAGAGTTGCCGTATGCATTCAGGGCTCATCTTTTAACTTCTCCTTCTGAACATTCTAAAAATTAATTCCGTAATCTTTGCCGCTCTAGCATCACTTTCACATTCAGCCAGTAATTCATTTGAAGTATGATTTGTCGTTTCTCAAACAATCTGCAAATGGAATGCTTTCCGTTTTCTTGGTTTTCTTTTTTATTCTATTATTTCATCTCGTAACCTTTTTCCTTACAAATCATTATTTCTCCATAAAGCAGAAAAAATACTTGAAATGAATGTGCTATTCTTTCATTCTCCTTCAAAATAAAATTTTCATTTTTCTCAAGCATATCGTAACATTCATGCGATGATTAGAAGGCTAATTTTGAAGCATATTAAATGTAATAATTACCTGTCTCGTCTTTTCTATGACCAATCTGTGTTTACACTTAGAATGCCTTGAGATTGGCTGATCTGGTTCCATATTCGAACAATGAGAGATGCTTTGCTAGAATCTTCAATGCTTGCTTCATTTGTTGAACTTTAGACGAGCTATTTATAGCTTGTCTATAATAACATGGCTGAAATTTACTGGATTTTTTTACCTTTCAGTTACGATGGCCAAACTTCTATTTCCCATGGAAGCTAAAGTTGCCATGGATATTGCTCAAGTAGATGGAACTTATGACTCTCTTTTAGCTGGTATTAACAAGAATTTGAATGGTGACCAGAGAACGGGTGTTGACTTGAATGAGGCACCTTTCAAGATCAAAGAGGAGCATTTGAATAGGCTGAGAACCCTCTCGAAAACTGGTACAAAAGTTTTTGTGTTTACTTACCTTTTTTGGCAGTTTTTCGTTTTTCATTGGGTGCAAAGTGTATTAAAAAGTTCTCGTAATATTAAGAATATGCCAGCAAAAGTTAATCTATAACACGCTGGTGCATTGGAATAATTGACTGAATGCATTATCTAGTCAGATAATAGTCTGGGACTTGCTGAAATCAATTTTTCTAGAGATACAGCATTTTTATGCAATCAAATTTTCATATTCACATCCACTTCTCTATATGCTTTGGTTGACCCTGATAAAATTATTTGACGCCAATTTTTCAAATGAAATAACTGCCAGCGCACAAACTCTTGATCTTCCCCTCTGTGTTCCTTAAGGAAAATATATCATTTTTAACTTCCATTTTGGTCAGCTAGATGGTAGAATTCTTAGGCTCACATGACATAAACATTAGAAGTTCGTCTCTGGGTCTATGGTAATATCAATACATCGTAGTGGACATTGGTGTTACATTAACATGTCTTCTTGTTAAATTTTATGTCCATCAACTTATTTTTCTTTTGATTACAGTGGAACTTGGGAAGCGCTTCTTTCCTCGTTGTTCTGCCATACTAAACAAGATTATGGACGGAGACGATTATCCCGAGATAGCTAAGCTGCAGATTGATTCTCACGATGAGTGCGCTTCCAAAAAGCAACGGCTTATGGAAATTGATGAAGATTTAAGCAAAGCATTTACAGAAGATAAAGAAGAATTTGACCGTACAATTAACTTTTCATCATCTTCGTCATCCTCATCTATTGGATTGAAAAGACCGAACGGTAACCTTACATTCAGAATGTAAATATTCAGGAAAATGCTTAGGAAAATTGTATGTTACAAGTATCATATGCATCAGTTCTCTACCTTTTTTTACAGGTGTACCATAGTTTTGCAAGTTGGTTTATTTACATGAGTATAAAGTATTAAATCGGATATCGATATATTGTGTTGTAATGAATTTTGCGAAAATAAAGAAGCTATAGATTCTGAATTATGTTTATTATGCCCCATTGATTGGGAATTATTTTGGTTGAAATGATGCCTGTAGTAGATGAACTAAAACGACACCTCTCGGACACGTATCGGACACACAATATGACATGTCCTTAATTTAAAAATAAAAATTAATTCGGACACCCGTATTGGATACTTCCGAGGGACGTGTCCGGCTAGGAAAGGATAATTTTGGGGGTTAATTGTACAATTTAAAAGTTTTTAACTAAAATAAAATTTGGATGCATTTGTTAAACTTTATGGTAATTGAAGTTATATGCATATGCATTTGGTGCTGGTATCAGTGATACTATAATGATTTTAGTGACATTCATTTATTTATACGCTTTTTGATTTGGTAAAGAATATATTTGGTGTTATATTTTATTTGGACGTGCTTGCTAAACTTTATGTTAATTGAAGTAATATGCATGTTAGTGTGTGTGATATTATGATAATTCCAGTGACATGTTATACATACGTGTCTCAAATGTGTCGTATTCTGTAAATTTTGAAAATGTGTGTCGCTATGTCCGTATCGTGTCGTCGTGTCCGTGTCGTCGTATCATTATCCGTGCATCATAGCTATTCAACTTGGACATCTAATGTCGTGCCTTGAGCTAATTCTATATCATACCGGATGAACATATTTATATAATATATAATACAAGTTACTATATCAACAAATCACATATAAAATACAAGCAGGGTCATGTTTTACTAAGATAATCCAACGAGTATGGTTATGGTAGATTTAGATTGGGGGGTTCAATCTCTGCCATGTGCCATGATAGTTCTCGAGTCGTGTTTAAAAAGAAAAAAAGAGAGACATTGCAGGCCCTCTTGGAGTCTTGGTATAGAAAAATATATAAAATTAGCAAAAAATATTAACATAAAAAATAAAAGATAAAAAAAAGTTTAGAGGTCAAAATATAATTTTAAAGGGACAAAATATAATTTTGAGAGATAAACTATAATTTTTGGTTGTAAAATGTATTTTTCTTTTAGAATATTTTTTTAAAAACGAAAATAAAACATTTTTTTTGAAAGGGAGGGATCCACCCTATCCAACATCCTATGCATGCATATATATATTATTCTCTCTGTTAAGCATAGTGATTCCAAAAAAACACATTTGATATTAATACTAATAATAATGATACTCGAGCATCCAGGTATAATATAGCTGGTAAAGGCTCACATTTCCCATTTTGAGAATGCCTCGATTCGAGGCTTGTATAAAATATTTGTCGGGCACCTTAGATAAATAATAATAATAATAATAATAATCATTTTCTTTTTGTATTATAATTCTCATTTAATATGAGCTCACGAAAAAACAAAAAAATCAAATACAAAAAGATATTCAAACTTTTTTTTTTATCAAAAGACACATTTTTAATATATGTATATACACATAGTTTTCCCCAATTTATTATCATATTTTTTATCTTAGCATATCTGGGCATATATGTGCTTACAATTTAAAAACAGATTTTGTCATACATTACTTGTTGTTGTGTTTAGATTAATGGATTTTACATTTTATTTCAAATCTAAGGGGGTGTATTGATTATAGATTTTTATTAACTTTTAATGACTTTTATGGAGTTTAAAAGTCTAGAGGTATTCAATTCAGCCTTTTATATACTCTACAAAAGTCTAATGGTATTCAAGACAGACTTTCGTAGAGTTTTAAAAAGTCATGTGGTATTCAAACTTGGATTTTTAAAACTCTATAAAAGTCTATAGGTATCCAAAATCTCATAGATTTTTAATGACTTCTGTTGAAATCTTTAGGTACAAACTTTGATAGCCCATGTACATCCCCAAAAAGTTGAAAATTCTACACCACTCCTAGTAAAGATTTGGAATGACTTTTAATTCTCAATTACCCGCATCTCTCTTTACTCTTTGCTATTTTCATTTCCGACACGACAACCTCCTCATTGGCTTTTCCTCCCTTGTTTTCTACATGTACCCTTTCTTTAATTCCTATGTACGGCTCTTTCTTCAATTATTGTTTTCTTCACATCTTATATTTTATCCAATATAATACTAATATTTACAAAAGTATTTTGATAAAAATAGCAAGTTAATGTGCTCAATTTTATATTAGATAATAGATTTTAAAACGATTGTATGTGTCTATATCTATAAACAATTATAATAAATGTTTTTTTCTAAAACAAAATATATTTATAACGATATAAATTATCATGTTTTAATTTAAAAAAAATATATTTTAAGAATTTTTATAGTAGTCAACTATCATCAAAAAATATTTTAAGTGTATAAAATGTTATTTAATATAAAACTTTTGTTTTATTACATAAAATTACATTTTTAACATCGGGTTGGTATCGGTTTTAAAGCCCCTATCCGAAAAATTTCTTCCCTATCCTCGTTTAATATTCCAAACCTAGATTAATCTAGACTTTTTTCATATTTCAATCTAGACTTTTATTGACTTTTAATGATTTTTTAAAATGATTGACTTTTATGAAGTTAGATAGATTTCTATTGACTTTTATAGAATTCCATGGAGTTATAAAAAGATTTGTATAGAGTCTCGTAGACTTTTTCAATAGATTTCTATGGACTTTATCGACTTTTAATGACTTTTTTAAATGATGAACTTTTATGAAATTGATAGATTTCTAATAACTTTTATAGAATTACACAGAATTATCAAAAGAATTTTATAGACTCTATAGATTTTATAACTTATAATTGATTTCTTTGAACTAACAATTGAACATAAATAACTTCTTCAACATATAATTTTTTTTTACTATTAATGTAAACACATTTTACTTATTTAACAGTAAAAAAATATGAAAAATACCTATTCAATTCTTTTGCATTTTGAACAACTTTTTTGCATCTTCAAGATGATGACGTTGCAGATTCAGTTAATGTTGTTATATAATTGTAATCTATAATTTTGTGTAATAAAACAAAAGTTTTCTATTAAATAACATTTTATAAACTTAAAATATTTTTTGATGATAGTTGACTACTATAAAAATTCTTAAAACATACTTTTTAAATTAAATATGATAATTTATATCTTTATAAATATCTTCTGTTTTAGAAAAAAATATTTATTATAATTATTTATAGATATAGACCCATACAATAATTTTAAAAATCTATCATCTAATATAAAATTGAGCACATTAACTTGCTATTTTATCAAAATACTTGTGTAAATATTAGTATTATATTGGATAAAAAATAAGATGTGAAAAAAAAAATTGAAGAAAGAGCTGCACATTAGGAATTAAAGAAAGGGTGCATGTAGAAAACAGTGGATGAAAGCCAATGGGGAGGTGGTCGTGTCGGAAATGAAAATAGCAAAGAGTAAAGAGAGATGAGGGTAATTATGAATTAAAAGTCATTCCAAATCTTTACTAGGAGTGGTGGAGAATTTTTAACTTTTTTGGGATGTACATGGGGCATCAAAGTTTGTACCTAAAGATTTCAACAGAAGTCATTAAAAGTCTATGAGATTTTGGATACCTATAGACTTTTATGGGGTTTTAAAAATTCAAGTTTGAATACCACCTGAATTTTTAAAACTCTACGAAAGTCTGTCTTGAATACCATTAGACTTTTGTAGAGTATATAAAAGTCTGGATTGAATACCTCTAGACTTTTAAACTCTATAAAAGTCATTAAAAGTCTATAACCAATACACCCCCCTAAAACTCAAATCAGTATTTTTCATATTTCATTATCTCATGCCTCCTCGCCAACCCAAATTACTCACTCCTCACTGTAGTCTCTCACGCCTCGGTAGTCGCACTCGCCGACTCCTTCCCCTCACTCAACATCGCGGATTCACACAGTCAAGGCATCGCTTGGTGATTCCGGTTCCCTGACCTCGGCGGGTTGACTAGGAGCCTCCCCTGCCCCGGGGTTTGGTCGGTGGATGGTTCGGAGGCGGAATCTCCTTCTTTGTCTGAGGTAAGTTTAGATATTGAGTATGATTCCCAGAGTCAGAGGTAGGAGACATGCCTTCTTTTTCAGCATCCTCTATCGTAGAAATTTGTCCCTTTATCTTATTAGCTAGTTGTTTTCTGTGAAAATTGGAGTCATATTTTGGCACATTAGGCAACCCTTCTATACTTGGATTCTTTTTTTGAGATCGAAAATGAATTCATAATCAAATAGGTACACAATCTTTGTTTACATATACACTTAGACACAAAGGAATTGAATCAAAAAATTCCACTATTTGATTACGTATAATGTTCAATACTCGATATTGAGATTTATGTTGAGCCTGTAAATTGATTGAGATTATATGTATATCATGAAATTCAAATGGTAATTTAGTTGTGTTGTAGTTTGTATTGTAAATATCTTGTAGTCTATTATTAAGTTCCCTTATCAAAGGGGACTTAGATTTAATTTAATTAATCATATCAAAAAAATTGAATAAATTAAATATATTATTTCATATGTAAATATATTAATAAATTTATAATTAAATATTTGATAGAATATAAGAATTGTTATAAATAAAATAAAAAGGAATATTTGTTTAAAATAATATTTCTTGTATTTCATGTTGATAATAATGCTATTAGTAAAAAAATATTTGACTTAAAATAATTCAAACAAGTGAAAAATATTCAATGGTATTTTTGTTATTTTATGAATACATATAAATATACCATATATTATCAAGTACATCAAACACAATATTACTTATCATATTTTACTAATCATATGCACCAAACACAATATAGTTTATCAGTTAGTCTACCTATTATATCATTATCGATTTTTTTATATATCCATCACTTAATTTATCATATCACAGCAACCAAAAACAGCCTAAAAGAATTGGTTTTACGCGGCCAAAAATATTTTTACTAGCCGGAGGGAAAATATCTTGGCCACGGTGAGTAATTTCTTACTCATATCCAAATTATATTATTAATTTAAAAGACTTATATCTTATTAGTTGCCATTTTTTTATTTTACTTAATGAGTTGACAAACGGAGAAATAGATTTGAAGTCTTCAGGTTTACTTAGAGACAAGACAACCGTCGTACATAGGGGTGGGCATATTATTACGAGTATCGGGTATCCGACCCGATTAAGTATTATCAGATCGTATTAGGTTTTTCTTTTATAAAAAAATCGATGATATCATCAAGAAATGTGATCTTCAATAAATATCGAACGATGATGCCACAAACGGTTTATCTTTAATTAAACCGAATTGAACCACCCCCCCTCCCCCCAAATATATCTGTGTATCAAAGAAAAAGGTGAGATGACTCCGGGTGAAGCCACTCCGACGCTCAAGCCAGTATATGTTTCAATGAAAAAGTATTGAAATTGTAGACTTTTGCATAAGTAAATGCATAAGTAATTGCGTCAGTGATTGCGTAAGTAATCGTATAAGTATTGCGTGTACCTAAATGAGGGTTATGTGCCATGTATTTATAGATGTAGAGATGGATGTAGAGTCCCAATCAATATATGAGAAGAGTTCTAGTCAATATAGGAGAAGAGTTGTAGTCAATATGAAATCGTATTGTATATGGTAACTAGATCCATGTTTATCCCGAAATATTGAGAGATGTCTTCCAAAATCCTACAACTAATTTTTGTTTAAGAAAATGGGCTCTTGCAAATCGGTCTCAGTCACTGGGCCAGTCTAGATGAGTTTTATTTGAATAAGCAAGGTAAATGAGCTATATCTTGCTTAATCAAATTGGGTCGGTTAAAACTCACTAGGTAGATCAATCCCCTATCAAGCGGTATCAATCGGGTTTGGATTATCTGAAACTCGACAAATAAATTTCGGGTTAATGTTTGGTTCTTTTATCATAACTCGAAAAATATTTCAATTGCCCAAACCCAATAATATTATTTGTGGTCTTGTGGAGCTCTAAAATTCCACAGCCCACATATGAGCCTCATCAAATTAAATACTTAATCGGTTAATCCCAATTCTCAATTTCTCATTCTCACTTCTCGATTCACAAGTCTCAGACCGAGTCTCTCAGTCTCAGGCACTCACGCGTCTTCCCCCCTCTCAGGCGCTCACGTCCACTTTCACTGAAGCTGCTTAGTGCTCACTCACACAGACGCAGCCCACCGCCCCACCCAAGTTGCGGCGTCGCCTAGTCGCCTCATCGTCCGCCAACCACCGTAATCCGCAGTCCACCCTCGAGCCTCGACTCATCGTAAGGTAAGGACTAAGGAGGGTTAATCACTTGTTGGTTTTACATGTTTTTTTTTTTTACAGATTTGGTGTTTATGATTGTGAATATTGTGATGACTTATCTTGAGCATTTTGTGAATCTGTGAATTGTGATGAAGTATATTGAGTATTCAGTGTTTACATGTAGGGGTGTAAACAAACCGAATCGAGCCGAATATGTAGAAAAATTTAAGGTTCGAATTCGGCTCGAAATAGTTATATTTGAGCTCGAGTTCGATTCGAAGTTCAAATAGTTTCAAAAATTTGGCTTGAGTTCGGCTCGAATCAGAGTTCGAGTTCGAGTTCGGCTCGAAAATGTTCGAACATATTCGCGAACTATCCGAATTATTGCTCGACAATAAATACTCGAAATGTTCGAAATATATTTATTTAATATATATTTATATTATATTAATAAAATATTAAAGTTCGCGAGCCGATCGAACAAAGTAATTTGGGCTTGAGTTTGGCTCGAAAAAAGTTCGAACATGTTCGAGTTCGGCTCGAATTCGAGAATTTCGAATTAGAAATCAAATATTTATCGAGTTGGCTCGAAAAGTTCGTGAACAAGTTCGATTCGTTTACACCCCTAATTCAGTGACAAATTATGCTTATTTACAAAAATTTGAGCATAAAAAAGCTGCTGGAATCTTGCAAAAAATCGGGTACCCGACTGTCGGGTACCCGACTCTACCGGACAAAGCCAGATACCCGAACAGTCGGGTTGTTTAAAAAACAAAGTCGGGTTCGGGTAGCTTTTTCGTTACCCAAAAATTTCGGGTATCCGAACCCAAAAACCCGACTGATGCCCACCCCTACTCATACAACCTAACATACAGCTTGAGATGGAAAAATATTTAATATGTAAACATGTTTTATGTGCATTTTTTATTCGCATGTTTAATTTATTATTTAACTTTATTAAATTAATTAAAAATAGTTAATATTTAAATACATTAAAATTTATGAAAAAAATTGATAGAATAAAAGGATATCGTAAGTAAATAAAAAATGAATATTCTAAGGAATATGTGAAAACTTATTGAAGTCCATGTAAGGATATAATTTTGTTGAATCCATACACTACATGCACCAACAAACCCAGTGTACACATTTTGTTGAGAAAGGTGAGTGCACGTAAGTGACTAACTCACACATACGTGCACCAGTGTATAGTTTGTTGAATCTATGCATTACGTGCACCAACGGACCCAGCATTTCATGTTTTTCATGATGGCTGAGTGCACGTAAGTCACTAACAGTTGCACATCACGTAAGTACTCACCCATGTGTCTACCGTTGCACATTTAGTACGTGCATCGATAGAAACAACGTTAATGATGATTGAGTTAAATCCAAAAGTTGGATATATGCACCATCGGAATGTCGACTGATGTACATAGGTTTCTTCGATGCCAAAAAAACGTATAAAAATAGCAAAAACAAAAATATTTTCCTATAACAAAACCCTAAATAATCCTTACTAGATTTGGTTGCACGTTTTGTATGTCTGCTCTTCCAGTAGCATGTTTGTTTTGAGAAATACTTGCTTTGGGAGCCATCTTCGTTTTGTTTTGGAATTTGGAGACATTACATATCGTATTTCGTTGAGAAAATGAAGAAAACTATCGATGTTGAGAAACGAAGAAGACGATTGGTTTGATTTTGTTTAGTCGTTTTAGGTGAATTTGGTCATTTGACAAAGAACTAGACCTAATCGAAAGTAAAATATTTGGGTCGGCTCGAATGGCCCTAATCAGAAATGGCCCAAGCCCGAATGGCCAAATAGGTTTCAGTGACAAGACGAAGCCTTCCGCAGTCGAAGGGGGGTGTATTGGTTATAGACTTTTATTGACTTTTAATGACTTTTATGGAGTTTAAAAGTCTAGAGATATTCAATCCAGACTTTAATATACTCTACAAAAGTCTAATGGTATTCAAGACAGACTTTCGTAGAGTTTTAAAAAGTCAGGTGGTATTCAAACTTGAATTTTTAAAACTCCATAAAAGTCTATAGGTATCCAAAATCTCATAGACTTTTAATGACTTCTGTTGAAATCTTTAGGTACAAACTTTGATGCCCCATGTACATCCCAAAAAAGTTAAAAATTCTCCACCACTCATAGTAAAGATTTGGAATGACTTTTAATTCCTAATTACCATCATCTCTCTTTACTCTTTGCTATGTTCATTTCCGACTCGACCACCTCTCCATTAGCTTTTCCTCCACTGTTTTCTACATGTAGCCTTTCTTTAATTCCTAATGTGCGGCTCTTTCTTCAATTATTGTTTTTTTCACATCTTATTTTTATCCAATATAATACTAATATTTACACAACTATTTTGATAAAATAGCAAGTTAATGTGCTCAATTTTATATTAGATGGTAGATTTTTAAAACTATTGTATGGGTCTATATCTATAAATAATTATAATAAATATTTTCTATTAAAAGATATTTATAACGATATAAATTATCATGTTTAATTTAAAAAGTATGTTTTAAGAATTTTTATAGTAGTCAACTATCATAAAAAAATATTTTAAGTTTATAAAATGTTATTTAATAGAAAACTTTTGTTTTATTACACAAAATTATAGATTACAATTATATAGCAACATTAACTGAATCTTCAAAGTCGTCATCTTGAAGATGCAAAAAAGTTGTTCAATATTTGCCATGCAAAAGAATTGAATAGGTATTTTCACATTTTTGACTGTTAAATAATTAAAATATGTTTACATTAATAGTAAAAAAAAATTAAATGTTGAAGAAGTTATTTATGTTCAATTGTTAGTTCAAAGAAATCAATTATAAGTTATAAAATCTATAGAGTCTATAAAATTCTTTTGATAATTCCGTGTAATTCTATAAAAGTTATTTGAAATCTATCAATTTTATAAAAGTCCATCATTTTAAAAAGTCATTAAAAGTCGATAAAGTCCATAGAAATTTATTGAAAAAATCTATGATACTCTATACAAATCTTTTTATAACTCCATGAAATTCTATAAAGAAGTCAATAGAAATCTATCAACTCCATAAAAGTCAATCATTTAAAAAAGTAATTAAAAGTCAATAAAAGTCTAGATTGAATACACCCCCCTAAGCTATGGGTGTGCATTTTAAATCGTTTATCGGATATCCTTCCGGTTTTTTTTAAAAAAATTACATTTTTAACATCGGGTTGGTATCGGTTTTAAAGCCCCTATCCGAAATTTTTTTTCCCTATCCTCGTTTAATATTCCAAACCTAGATTAAAACTCAAATCAGTATTTTTCATATTTCATTATCTCATGCCTCCTCGCCAACCCAAATTACTCACTCCTCACTGTAGTCTCTCACGCCTCGGTAGTCGCACTCGTCGACGCCTTCCCCTCACTCAACATCGCGGATTCACACAGTCAAGGCATCGCTTGGTGATTCCGGTTCCTTGACCTCGGCGGGTTGACTAGGAGCCTCCCCTGCCCCGGGGTTTGGTCGGTGGATGGTTCGGGGGCGGAATCTCCTTCTTTGTCTGAGGTAAGTTTAGATATTGAGTATGATTCCCAGAGTCAGAGGTAGGAGACATGCCTTCTTTTTCAGCATCCTCTATCGTAGAAATTTGTCCCTTTATCTTAATAGTTAGTTGTTTTCTGTGAAAATTGGAGTCATATTTTGGCACATTAGGCAACCCTTCTATATTTGGATTCTTTTTTTGAGATCGAAAATGAATTCATAATCAAATAGGTACACAATCCTTGTTTACATATACACTTAGACACAAAGGAATTGAATCAAAAAATTCCACTATTTGATTACATATAATGTTCAATACTCGATATTGAGATTTATGTTGAGCCTGTAAATTGATTGAGATTATATGTATATCATGAAATTTAATTGTAATTGCTTGAGATTCATGGGTATATCAAGAAATTTATAATACATGCTTTTTGAACTAAAATTCCACACAACTTATTTCGGGTAAAAGTCTTTTTTCTCTTAAGAAAAGGAAGAATGTATGCTTTTTTTTTATCACAAAATTTCGGGTACCTGACACTACCCGAATATGTTGGGTAGCCGAACAGTCGGTTTTTTCTTTTCAGGTTCGGGTTTCGGGTACCCGACCCGATGCCCACCCCTAGTATTTCCTCTCCTTCCAGTTTCTGGGAAGAAGTAAATTTACAAAGAAACTAAGAAAATTTCCTCATTTATTCAGAAACAGAACTCCTAATAATTTTTTGGCTGGGGGGCGAACACCATTTTTCTGCTGCAGCAATTTCTTGGTAGCGATTCAATAGTTTGAATAACCTTCCCTCTGACCTACGAATCTTCGAAACAAGTAAGTTATAGGTAATACAAGTTTATTTAGTTTTCATTTTGTTTGTTTATTTATTTGGTTTACTTGATGTGAAAATTAGAATGCTGATAGCCTAATATTATCACAAATTGTGCAGAACCGAACTAACCGAACCGAACTTTCGAAATTATTCGGTTCGGTCAAAAAGTTCGGTTTAACCGAACGTTTCGCTCACCCCTAGGGGTGGACGTTGGTTATCGGGTATCGGATACCCGACCTGACCCGATCGGGTATTACTCAATCAGGTCGGGTATTTTTAAAAAAAATACCCGAACTCAAAATTTGTAATGCCGGATTGGTGTCGGGTTTTCAAAATATTACCCGATTGGGTTCTCGTACCCGATAATTTGACCCAGGTAGCTTTGATGAATAGGACATTCTGACTTTTTAATTGACTCATTCAAAACGTAAAAATGATATTTTACACATTTACGCTCAAAATATCCATGGCACGCTTGGTTATCAAAATCAAGCCGTGAACCCACACCGGAAGATCAACGGCAGAAAAGAGAAGCCAAGAATCCATATAAATATCATGAGATCCTGACCTTTGGAAAGAAGGGTGCAAGAGAAGTTAATGGCGACAGCCGACAGCCGACAGATAGGAGTTTGAGTGGATCTGGGCGATAAATGGCAAGATTCAAAAGAGGATATGGTACCCAAATTGGAGCCCACTTGTTTTGTATTGATTTATCTTGTTGGGATTTTTGGGGTGAGAATGATTGCTGTTTCTTTTCACTAAATTTCATATCATAATGTTTGTATCCGAATGGTTTTGTATATCAGAATTGCTGCTGTTTTTGCTGCAGAATTTTTGCTGTTTTCTGCGTTAGAATTTCGGGTATCCGACTAGTCCGATAGTGTTTTATTTTGTTCGGCTTCGGGCAGTAGAAAATGCTACCCGAAACCCGACCCGATACCCACCCCTGGTTGCCAAGTTGGAACACTTAAACCTTTTCAAACCTAAAACCCTAAAATTCATACTCACGACTCACGAGCATTAAGAATCTTCGCTCTCTAAGTCTCAGAAAAGAAATCATCCAATTCGAAAGCTGACAATTGTTGTTTAGCTGAGGAATGCTCCTATCGGGATTCCATAAAATTGAGGTTGGTCGCTTTGAAAATGATTCATCACTCCAATGTTGTTGTCGATTAGGGATTTTTTTTCGTTCCTATTTTATCACCATTTTTTTGGTAGAAGCTAAAATTGCAAGGCTTCTGCCGAAGGCTTCATCTCTCACATGCTTTGTTTACACAGCCACGGCCTGCAGGTTTTTTCTTTTCTTTTTATGTTGTATTTGCTGGCCAAAATTTCATCCTATCTTGTTCCTTTTTATATTTTGCAGGAATCATTGAGGGGGAAAAATACATATATAACTTAGGCAGCTTTTTCCTGAAAAGGTACTGAGTTTGTGTAAGGCTATGTTAGTTCCTGCGTTGCTGATAGCTCATTTGTCTGATCATCAATGTCCATTTGCTTTATGCTTATTTTATGTTTAAGAAGGTTGATTATGATGGAAAGTCAGGAGTTTGATTCTTGATATTGGATGACACCTGATTGTAGTCTTGTGATTGATCCGCAGGTTGCAGCCTTTAGTCATCTATTAATTTTATGGAGTTCAGTTGGGAAAGGAAGACTATATCATGAAATCTTGAATGATGAGCATTTTATATTTATGATGGCATGCAATCCAGATTGATATGGTTTGGTTCCTGATCATTGTGCTTGGCTGTTTCATGTTATACTAGTTTGCCGTTCTTCAGAGAATTTAAATATTTAAAGCCTAATTTCCAAATGAAATTTCCTCACCTGCAACGGACATTTTGGCTAGAGTTGCATACATCTCAAATAGGCAGTTTGAATCAACATATACATGTGTATAAGAGTTCTAATAAATATAATTGAATGTTTGCCTAGCGTATTGATTTTATATTATGTTGTATTTGAATATGTAAAAGTTGTCATTTACACTTTAAATTTGTAATTTGTAATTTGTAAGATGCTGCAATAGGTCAAGCTGGATGGATGCAAAAGGATTATTCAGTGCAAAGTACTTAAACTCACACGTCAAGAGGCGGAAAGTTGTGTTTGATCATCTATTTATTAGTGGGATAGACATTGAATACACTGGATGGATATATCATGGTGAATGATCAAAACACGAAGTTCCTAGTGGTGGCTTCGATGATGATGCTTCGGATGATGACTTGACTAGGACTTGTGTTTGACTGATGAGGTGGTCCAAGTTTTGCGAAGAAACCATAATTAACCCAAGAGAAAATCCTATCAAACAGTTGATTAATCTCAATTGCCTTCTTAGAGACCTGACTAGAGCAGGCCAATTTTCTGATTCCCTCAATCTCTTCCAACAAATTCATTCATCCCATCACTTGATACCTGACCAGTACACGGTATCAACCACCCTAACTGCGTGTGCCAACGTCCATGATACCATAGTGGGTTCACAACTCCATGCCTACTCCATTCGATCTGCACTCAACTTCTTTCCTCATGTTAATAATAGTCTTCTTTCATTCTATACAAAGTCTCATGACTTAGTTTTGGTCAAAAAGGTGTTTGATGAAATAAAGAAACCTGACATTTACTCACATACAACGTTGATATCAGCTTGTGCAAAGTTTGGTGAATTTGATTATGCTCTTGGCATCTTTTACCAATTGCCACTTGAAAATGTTCCCATATGGAATGCCTTGATTTCTGGGTGTTTAGAAAATCAGCATGATGAAATTGCATTTGATTTGTTTCAAAAAATGCATGTCTTGGGTGTAAAAGCTGATAACTATACTTATGCCAGTGTTTTGAGTTTATGTTCTTTCAAGCAGTTTGATTTTGGGAGGCAAGTACATTCTGCGGTTGTCAAGACTGGGTTCTTCGCAAGAGCTTCAGTAATTAATTCATTGCTTACCATGTATTTTAACTGTAAATGTGCTGCATGTGCTTTTGCTGTATTTGAGGAATTGGACCACCTTGTCAGAGATGAAATAACTTACAACTCAGTTATAGCTGGTTTAGGGGGCATGGAAAGAGAAGATGAGGCGTTGCTGATGTTCAAAGATATGCAAACTGTTGGCCTAAAACCTACAGAACTAACTTTTCTTAGTATTATGGGAGTATGTATATGCTCTAGAGTTGCTATTCAAATATATTGCCAAGCAATAAAGATGGGATTTGAATATTTTATTTCTGTCAGTAATGCAGCAATAAGCATGTATTGTCGTTGTGGGGACTTAAGTGCAGCTTGCTTGGTTTTTGAAGGAATAGAAGAAAAGGACATGGTGTCATGGAATGCCATTATAGCAAGCTACGCTCAAGAGAATTTGGGTACTGATGCTATGCTTGCTTATGTTCAGATGCAAAGGAATGGCATTGAACCAGATGAGTTTACATTTGGAGGCTTACTTGTAAGCCTAGAGTTGGGAGTTTTGGTTGAAATGATTCATGCCATTGTAATAAAAAATGCACTTATCTTGAGACATGAAGTTTCAAATGCCTTAGTTTCTGCTTTTTCAAGCTGTAGTGAAATAAATCAGGCTAACAAACTCTTTTGTGATATGTACTCCAGGAACTTGATATCCTGGAATGCCATGATTTCTGGATACCGGTTGAATGGATTGCCAGAACAAGGTTTGCAGCAATTTGTTGAGCTGCTGCAATCAGGAATGAGGCCGAACCACTACACTCTTAGCCTTGTATTGAACATTTATGCAAGCAATTCAGATCTCCAGCATGGAAAACAGATCCATGCATTTATTCTGAAATTCGAGCATTTCTCCCATGTGCTAATTGGTAATTCTCTCATAGCATTCTATGCACAGGTTGGAGCTCTATGTTGGTCTTTGAGAGTGTTCCAAAATATGTTCTATAAAGACATTGTATCTTGGAATTCGATGATATCTGCATATGCACAGAATGGAGAAGGCAACAAAGCTATCAATTGTTTTCAAGATATGCAGTATTCGGGTAAAGTCAGACCCGATAAGGCCACCTTTACTGCAGTACTCACAGCTTGTAGCCGTTCTGGTTTAGTTGCCCATGGTATCCAGATTTTCAGCATGATGGTAAAAGATTATGGGATTGAGCCTGATGCAAGCCATTTTTCTATCATTGTTGATCTCTTAGGTCGAGCTGGATATCTTGATATAGCCGAGGGACTAATTAATAGTAAGGGCATCAACATCGACTCGAGTGTCTGGTGGACGTTGTTCAGTTTATGTACAGCACATGGTCATTTCCAGTTGGGCAGTATAGTTGCTGGATATCTTCTTGAAACCGGAAATGAGGATCCGGTAGTTTATGTTCATTTGTCGAATATCTATGCTAATGCTGGAAAATGGGAAGAGTCAGCTAATGTGAGGGAGTTGATGAAGAAATGTAGGGTAATGAAGCTACCTGGCAGCAGTTGGATCGGAGTATAGTTGCTGGATATCTTCTTGAAACCGGGAAATGAGGATCCGGTATTATGTTCATTTGTCGAATATCTATGCTAATGCTGGAAAATGGGAAGAGTCAGCTGATGTGAGGAAGTTGATGAAGAAATGTAGGTTAATGAAGCTACCTGGCAGCAGTTGGATCGGAGCATAAGACTGGTCACACTAGGGGTGAGAACCAAGAACCTAAGTGGAACTGAAACCTTCCTACATCCGACTATGCGCGGTTGCTAACTTGGTGGGAATTGTAGCATTGATCTTGCCCAATTTTTATTAGACTCGGGTTTTTTTAATGCTTAGGTGAACCAATCCGGTCCGATCATCTTTTTTAATCAAAAGAAATATTTTTTTGTTCTTCATATAAAAAAAATTGTGTTCATATGAACAAATTGGTCTTTTGTTGGGATGGTTATTTTGACTCAAATTGTATTGGACTAAACACGCATAGTATTATCCTACACAAAAGCAATCGTATTGCCTTCTAAAATTGAGCATTTTGCACCAAGCAAGATCAGAAGTTGATTTACATTGCACTATGCTCCTCAATTGTCTTCCAAGCATGTAAAGAGTTGGTCTATATTTCTAGTTCAAAAGATTTGTGTATTTAAATCTGCCACGCACCTCAAAAGGTATGATTTTTGGTTATTCTCGTTTTGTTTGTATAATTTTTTTAACTTAGTATTTTGTGCAATAAAATTGTAGAAAAATGATAGGTTGTGTTGTATATTAAGGTGGTGCTTTTGTAAATGTTTCTCGGAAGTGCTTATCCATACACCAATACACAAAAAAAAGTGATATTTTGAGAAGCCTCCAGAATCCCGGAAATTGTTGTATGGACCAATACACATACAAACATATACATATGTATATATATACATATTTATGTGTGTTGATATATGACAGAACCCAATTCATTCACAATTTCTGGCCGAATCTCAATCGACCATCAGACTCACACTACACAGTTGAAGCGAGAAATTACTAACATCCTTCATGTGTCAAGTGGCTGCTGCTGTTAGATTATCGGACAATTTTCTGTGTTTTTCTGCTTCGTGCTTTACCTCAGTTTCCTTATCTTTAAATTATGGAGACAATTAAGAAACTAACCTTAACAATTTTTTTTTTTTTAAAAGCATGACTCTCCCCTGTGTTATTCTAACACTGGGAGGGTCATTACTTAAATTTTTTTTTTTTAAGGTTAGTTCCCAAATTCTTTCTTGTGTTGGTCAAATACAATGATAGTTTCTGTTTCAGAAGATTTATCTGTTGGGTCCAATTTTGTTCCTCCAATCGCCTTTTCTCCCAGCAAGCAATTGACATTTTTCAAGATAAAGTTGGCAAATTTCTTGAATTTTAATCTATTTTGGATATGGGCATGGATTTTATTTGACAACAAGTGTTTTTAATTGCTGATATTGTGAAATAAGCTCAATCAAGAATTGTTTCTTTGAAGCTTTTGATTTTGCTTGTTGTTCCCTCCTCACGTATTTGCTTACTGAATTTGAGTTTGGGAGACAAAATTGGACTAAATGTTTGGTTAGGTGAATTAACCTTAGGGGCTTAGATATTTTCTCTTATGTCCAGTGAACAATCACATTGTCTAAAAAGATGATGACTTCTGCAGTGTGCTGTCTGTGGTTCAATATTTTTTCTCATAGAAAAGCTGCTGGTTGAATATGTTTTTTTCTGATTCATCAGCTGCATTTGGTATCAGATTCATGCGAATTTTTCTGAAACCGAGCTGCCTAAGTGGTGGGAAAGAAATGTAGGCCCAAATATGAAAGACATTCTCTCCACAAATATGAAAGACATTCTCTCCGCACGAGAATTTTTGAGTGCCTTGAGTGAGGCTGGAGATAAACTAGTAACGTCGAGTTCTATTCTATTCGACATGGTGTGCTTCTTGCCGAGCATTATTTCCCAGGGTAATTTTTGGTTTTTGCAGTTCTGATGCTACCCTGTTGATAGGACATTCTACTGAAAGATTATTTATTGGCCATTGTGTTAAAGTTCTCTTCACATTGAGGTATATGTGATTGATGTAAAGGATCTGAATACAAAATATTTGTAGTTGTGGAGTTGAAAGTTTCGACACTTGGCTGAACAAGGTATGTTAGCTGCCCACACAATGTTACACTGGAAAAATCTGTCTCAAACTATTCCAATTTGAGATATTTCCGTAAGATTGATCTTTCCGGTTCACTTGAAGTCGGTGTTAGCATGGGAAATTTTGAAGCAAATAACATTGGGATACCATAGCTCGAGAAAATAAATTATGATCTATTTTATTTTCCTTAAACATTTGTGATTTGGTTTTCAATTTCCGTTGTCCCATAATTTGTTGTTCCAATGTCAGCTTTCCAGAACAACAGCCGAGCATCCTGATATAGTCTTCTTAAAGTCAATTTCGATGAAAACAGGTCCATGTGCAAGAGTTTAAAGGTAAAGGTTCTTCCTCATTTCCACTTCTACCGAGGAGCAAAGGTAAACTAAGTTAGCTAATTCTGTTCAATTTTTTTTGCTGCTTTTGCCTTTGGTGAATAAATTGCTTTAATGCCACGCCTGAGATTAAGAATTTGCGTTTCAGATACTAGTTTATTAAAACTTTGAGTAATATTCGGCTTTGATATCGGATTGTTTAGTTTTAAACAGGGTGAAATGATTTTTTAACCGGAGATTTGCTATTTTTGAATAACACATTGGGGCCAAAGTAAGGGTAAGCCTTACGCAATGGTTAAAGTTGCTGCCATGTGACCTTGAAGGTCACGGGTTCGAGTCACGAAAACACCCTCTTGCATTGTAAGGGAATGCTGCATACATTAGGTCCAAAGAGGCCCGACCCCTTCCCGAACCCTGCACATAGCTGGAGCTTCGTGCATTGGGGGACGTATGGGCCAAAATATATTTTACTCTGTACCACTAGTATAGGATGGATTTATAATAATAGAAACATCTTTCTAAACCAAGAGAAGCTCTGTTTTTTATATGCTTATATCAAATAAATATAGTTAATATAGATACTTCTCTCAGTTTCAGAAAATAGAAGATGCCATTGAGTGACATAATACAGCTCGCTGTAGCATTGGTCCCCCGAGAGGCATTGAAGATCTCAACCTTGAAAGCTCGACAATGCCAAAGGAGAAGCAAGCGAAATCGGCTGGAACGTAATTCTTTAAATCTAGCAATTGTTCATAGCTAAGCATTTGTTGTTTGTTACTACTGAGGAATTCGTGTGTAAAGTTTTGTTTATAGCTACGGATTTGTTGTTTCTTGCTACCGAGGAAATTCATGTGTAAAGTATCTGTACATTATGTTTGTAGGAAATTATAGAATAAGAATCGAACAACGTTATCGTGCTTGATTCTTAAGATAGGATTGAAGGGATATAGAGAAAAGATGATGTAAATAGACCATGGGTGTTATTGAGCGAGCCTTGATACAAATTAAATTCGAGCTAAAAATATTAAAATTTTCAAGTTTCGAGTCGAACTCGAGCCAGTTTGTTTACACCCTGATGCAAAGAAAAATGTTTAAAAAAAAAACAAAAACAAAGATGTAAAAAAAAAAAACAAAGAAACAGTGTTAGGCAAGGAAGTTCGTACTAAAAGTTTGAAAGGCTAACCTTTAAGGGTGCGCTTGATTCGAGGATATGATAAGAGATGGATAGATTAAAAGATGGATAATTGGTTGATAAATAAACTAATGGATAAACTATGTTGCGTTTGGTTCGTATGATTAATAAAGAATGATAACTAATATTGTGTTTGGTGTACTTGATAACTAGGTGGTATAGATTAATTTTATCCATAAAATGACAAAAATACCCTCTAATAGGTTTGCACTTATATCTATTATTTTATTTCAATTAAATTTAAATTAATCAAAATAATTTTAAATTATGTAATTAAATTATTAATCAAAATACCCGAATAGGTTTGGCTAATAAATTCTTAGAATACATTATTAAAATTAATATCATATATTAATTAATAACATATAAAAATTTAAATTTATTAATAATACAAACAAACATTTATAATTGAGGTTTAAGTAATTTTCTAAACACATTATTATTTTAAAATAAAATAAAAAAATATTATTTTCCTAAAAATTATAATTGTGGCTCAAAGTTTTGAGAAATTTATTCCAAAGTGGTAGGGTTTCAAACATCAAAAGGGTAAATGTGTCAAAGTAAATTTTCAGTCAATTTTATTGCAAGTATTTGATGACACATCACACCATCTTGCCCATGATGCTTCCTCCTACTCATTTCCAATTACTCACGGGCCCTACACTTTTTTCGGGCTTTTAAAAACTTGAGAAGAACAATGGATGAAGCATGATTAATTATTTAACCCACTTTTATCACCGAGAAGAACACACCCTAAGAAGTTAAGGCAGATGAAAATGAAAGGCAGTGTTCATAAGTCTGAGACTCAGAGACAAAAAAAAACCATCTCATGAAACAGATATATGATCCAAGATCAAAATTCAATCTTTATTTTGTCTAAATGCACATACAAAAACATGATCACAACTACTATACATAATTAGTTATAATGAAAGCACGTTAAATGCAAGATTACAACGCCGTGTGAGATATTATACCACAAGCGCGACATCTTCAATAAAACTTCAGAAGGAAAGCCAAAACATTTCAGAATTTCCTTCCATTTGGTTTGCCATCAAGATGAGGCAAACACATTTTGCAATTAAACTGCTGGAACCTTTTTTCCATCCTCAATAAAGAAAATCGCACTCTCTGAAACCTGAAACAAACAAGAGGATAAGGCATACAATTCATTTCACAACTGGTGTAAAAACATTGAATTATAGTAAGTAAATGAGAATAAAGGATTAAAATAAAGAAAGGGATTAGATAGTTACACACACAAAATAACCATTTTCTTGAAGCGGTTCATGGCATTTTTAAAATAAAAATTTGAACGATGAAAAACACTTTCAATAACGAGGATAAAGTTGTCTTTGCATTAGAAACATGCAAAACGTTCTTTTAAGTTTATGAAATTTTCTCTCTATTAAGCTACAACGTAGGCACGAGAAGTAGAATAATTAAAAAATATCTACTTTGGGCGATGGAGCCGTCATCCATATCTAGACCAAGCTATAGTCCCTCATTAAGTTAAATACATGATTCCAGATTAGTTCATTGCAGTATGCCATAACCACGGGATCCAGCACTCAGACAAAAGACATGCTCTATTTTATCATTTGCATGAAATGACACACACACAGACACACACACACACACAAGTAGTATGCCATAACCACGGGATCCAGCACTCAGACAAAAGACATGCTCTATTTTATCATTTGCATGAAAGGATACGAACACACACACACACACACAAAAGTGCTACTCACATAAACAAATACTTCAAGTTAATTTATAATCTACATGAAGCATCAACTGAGAAACAACATCGCCCATGGGCTTGCCACATGAACTCATCTACTCCTCCAGTCCAACAACCAACCCGGGAGCGCATTGCTAATCTAGACCGGTCAACTTTTTCAAATTTAGCACACAGTAATGGAATTGAGAAATAATAAATTATGCTGCAATATACTTGTGTTTCTATGGACAAGGTCGTGAGCTATAATGGTCGAAAAATACTATAAACTTTAACTGGGACAAAAGCATGTGTTCAAGTATATAACTTGAAGTAAAATCATTGTAACACAAACATTTTAGCTATAAACAACATCATCGTTTTAATCAACTATGCAAGACAAGCAAAGGAAATGTTACTTGAAAGAAAACAAGAAGAAGACATGAAATTACATCTGGCCAGGTCTCAGTAATAAACTCCACAATGTCATAGGCTATGTCTCCTTGAACATCAATTTGCTCCTTCTCGGTGGGGCCCTATTCAATAAATCAGACAGGAGGAAAAGCAAAACATTTACATGTTTGCATACTTATGTCAAAAAGGTTTATGCCACCAATGCAATATACCTTGACAACAGAAGCACCAGTAGCAAATTTTTTCCCAAGCTTCTTTGATGCATCATTTAGTTTAACCCCTAAATTTTGAAATGTCAGGTAATCTGGTAATAGAACCTTCACAAAGAGTATAACATAATAAAAGAAAAATAAATGAAATGCCCACCCTTACCAAAAAGTTCAAGGCCTTTCACAGTGGTGATGCATTTCCTCTTGTTACGAGTCATCTTTTCAATAATTACTTCCGGTTTCTCCTGTACAACCTATAAGCTTTAATACTGCCATTGGGCTGGGAATTCAAATGGACCAGACCTCACACGTATCTAAAGTATGAATGAGACCTCCCACATATCTCAAGCAACCAATTCACAATAATTATACTATTGCAATACAATCGTGTCTTTGAAACTTGGCACAAGAAAATATAATCAAAACCATACCTTTTTTTTAATCTTCCCACCAGGTAAACGTTTCACTTCTTCCTTTGGTTGAGAAGAAGAACCTGTTGGAATCAGGAAGAGCAGTTTAGAACACAAGCCAGAGTAAAATTTTAGTAGGTTTGACAAGCGAAAGGCGACAAAGAAAGTCGTTCGCTTTCAAAAATCATGCACAATTATACATCCCTAAATGATGGGAAGACCCACGAGGTAATGCAAAAGAAAATCACTTTTTTTTAAAAAAATATATATAATGATTAAATTCATTAACCAAATATAATGGCATTTTCATCCAAAAAAGATATAATAAAAAGTATTCAATTACATTCTATATCTGTTTCAAAATCCTTCAATTGAACCAAGCATATTACTTTTGTTTCATTCGCAATTTTAGCAAAGAACAAGTTACACATGTTGAACACAGCGTAAAACTATAAGTCTAAAAATGCATTAAAAATAAAGATTGAAACAATTAACCAAAATTTGCAAACAGATACTTATGTGTGTGTGTGTGTGTGTGTGCAGTAGTACCATTGGAGGAGATAGATGTGGACTGAAGCTTATCTGCTACTTTATCAGCATCTTCCGCACAAGCCTCTGAAACCAAATCGTAGGTTAAAAGAATAGCAAAATACCTCCAATTACCGATCATACATGTAAATTTGGCTTTAGGGGGAACCTTTGGCGAGGTCTGGATAAAGATCGGGGGCGTTTTGGATCAACCACGGCTTGCATTTCTCGAAGTCGGATCCAAACTCACAATACTCAGCGGGTAATCCGCACACCCCACAGTATAAAACCCTAACTGGTTCAGGCTTCTCGGCCATAACTGTGAACCTTGTGGACACTCGCTCGCGGTGATCGTCTCTGGGAGCCTGAACGCAAGACGACGACGTTTCTTGAAGGGCTACACTTAATGGCTTTTTAAATATTTTATCAGCATTTATATATGATTAACTTTATTTATATATAAATCAGATATCCCATCTTTTTAATGGGCTCAAATCTTTAGGCCCAGTCTGAGAAATCATCAAATTTATGGTCCCGTGATTTTAAAATAGATAATTTAACTTTTATAATTTTCAAAATTGACAGATTATATCAATATATTTTAAAAATATACAATTTATTCATGTATTTGTGAATTCGTACAAAACATGAGATAGTTTGAAAATTGATATTGATCAAATATTATTTCTGATTTGCGGTCTTTTTAAAATTGTTTTTGCAAAAATGATTTTTAACACACACAAAAAACAAAATTCAAACAATTATCAAAATTGAAAATATTATATTTCAAAATCTTAGTCAAATAATGTCGTTTTGTAAAATAATTCCTACAAAACACGCTCTATGTAAGAAATAGTGTACTACTATATATTACAAAAAACAGGGAAAAAATGTCTATTTTAAAAAATATAGGATCGTAAATTATCTATTTTCAAACTACGTTAAATTGTAATAAATTGCCTCAGACTCTCCTATCAATTAAATTGGGTTAACGGGCTTCACCATTCTTATGGCTGTGGGCTCAAGCCATTAGCCCCATTGCCCAATGTGCTCACATTGGAGTAGCCACATAGCACACATTCAATGATCGATGGACTGCCGCTGACTTCCACGATTCACGATTTCGAATGCTTCGTTGAAGCTGCTAATCATTTATGCAAATTGGTTGCTCCACCGGTCAGTTTTCTTTTTTCATACAGTGTTCTACTGTTCTTAGCTTTTGCAACTTATTAATTCATTTCTGTTGAAATATTGATGGATTTTGTATTCCGCACGATGGTTATGGTGTGGAGTTGTACGTGAATTGTGACTTCCTTTTTCATTAATGAATTTATCTTCCATTAAGTTGATGTTAGCTTAGCTCTGTGACCGTATATTAACATGTGGGAGGAATGTTTGAGTTTTTTTTATACAAATTGATCAGGAATCATATACTTAGAATTGGCGTTATCTCCCATTAATTTTATGGTCTGGACTTTGTGTTTTTGTTGTTTTTTTTATGAACTGGAAGCTTAAATTTGAGATTTTTAGAGTTATAAGCAGCTAGTTTCTTTCGGGTTTTCTGTATACCGTCCAAAAGGAAAATTAAAATCTGAATATTTTTAGTTGTCCTTGAAGATCCCGAAATTTGTGATCTTTATTGATATATGGTGATCAGTGCGTGTTTGCAACTTAGCTATGAGTTGGTTTGGTAGCATTTCATTTTGTTCTTATTGGCAGCAATTAATTTGAGTGTCAAAGATCCCCGAGATCTAATAATCTGCCTCTTATTATTTGATTTGATTTAACAGATCGAGATTGAATTCCTAGATTATGGTTTGTTCTGTTGAGAATTGTAATATGGGTAGATAATTTGGTGTAACATGTATATTAGTGCTGAACCTCGGATTATAAATCTTTTAAGTCTCGCGTAGGCACACAACTTGAACAACAATAGCCAACACATATATTTTTTTATGGATTCATTTGGTTCTTTTGAAACTTGCTCGAGCCGGATGATAAAAAATAACCATGTCCGGTTGCTTCGGAGGATGGATGTATAAGAATTAACCTATCCCAATGGTTTGGACAGCTGCAGAAGAAGTAGCAATCACTAATTCTCATAGTTTGAATTATACCCATAATCTTACAAGGAATGGAATGCGACTTGAACGGAGCAAACCTCAACAGTCTCCACATATCCCCCTTTGATGAAGAGGAGGATGAAATTCAAAATGTTGATACTGAAGATGACATCAGTGATGAGGAAGAGGAGCGGGTACCGATGACCTTCGGGTTTGTGGACCAACCAAAAAATAAATGCTCATTACTCCGCCAGTATTTCCCAGCAAAGCGGGTGGTACTCCGATAAATTGTTTTTTATCAATATTTTTGTAGTAGTTTATTAGTTTAGGTTTACATAAGCTTTGACTCTTGCTGTTTGTGTTCTGTAGTATTGTTTTACAACCAATGGGGAGGAGTGGATTTTATTGTCCTTTAAGGAAACCTGTTCAGAATAGTGAATGATCATTTTATGTTTTGTGGATAGGCTTGGCTGGATCCAGTCAATTTACCTTCGGAGAAATCAAATCTTTGTGATTTCTGCGGTGACCCTTTGCAGTTCCTCCTCCAGGTATATTAAAACCGCGAATTGTAATTTTCGTGAATAGCGTTGTGCATGTTCTGGTTGTTTTCCTAAAGAGGAGTCGAAATGTACTCTTTTCTTTTTATATATATGTTTCTTGCCTTTCGTAGGCTTACGCTCCACTGACAGAGGAGTCGACATTTCACCGTTCACTGTTTGTATTTATGTGTCCATCAATGTCTTGCCTTCTTCGTGACCAGCATGAGCAGTGGAAGCGGCGTCTGGGGAAGCTATCCAGAAGGTAGTGTGTGTGCATTTTTTTTGTCTCAGTTTTTATTATCCTGGTATTTTTTATTGATCTGATGGACTCATCATTTCCCGTTGTCTGTTCATGACCCCAAAATGTTATTTTTAAGTGTGAAGGTTTTTAGGTGTCAATTGCCACGTGAGAATTCCTTTTACTCCAGTGAAGCACCCAACGAAGATGGGACTGAGCAACCTTTGACAGCTGGAGGTAACTTGTCTTTATTGTGTATATCTTAAAATAAACCCTGCTATCATTATATTGTAGTGTTTGAAACTTCGAAGACTTCTGAAAATAGGCCTGCTCTTTGGTAATTTATTGCGGACACAAAATCTCTGGCTGAGAAGGATGAATAATATGAATTAAGACTGAAATACGCAGTTCCATATGGTAGTATTTATGAATGAGATGGGCGAGGATACTACTTCTCTTCATTTTCTATGTTTCTTGATATAGTGATGGTGTTTTTCTTGTATAATTGATTTGCTTCTATTTTATGTTTTGGCCGGTGATTTGTCCAGCAATACTCTGTAATTGGTGTGGTACATGGAAAGGAGATAAAATTTGTGGTAGCTGTAAAAGAGTTCGTTATTGTTCAAGGAAACATCAGGTATTTGGCGCATTTTAGCTCCTTCCATGCATGATATGTATACCGTTAATTTTCGGGCAATCAAATAGAGGAGTCATAAAAGTCATGACTATGTTTAGGCGGCTCACTGGCGGTCAAGTGGCGTACGCCATAAGGTTAACTGTCGGCAGTTGGAGACATCTGCAAAATCACCGGAATCAGGTAACAGTTTTATAGAAATATAATTTTTTTCCTTTCTGGATGAAGAAATGACGCTTTTTCACCATCTAGATTATAGTGATTATTGAATGTGACAGAAATTGATATGTTTACAAGACAAGAATAGGCATTCCTGTGGCTTTTTACCCGTACATGGTTGATTTTGTTGTACCATAAGTATATTCAGTTGGCTAATACTTTTAAAATAATAAGATTTCCGTGCCTTTATGCATAGCTACCAATTACTGCCTCTCAATTATGAAGATGATTTTACTTTTCCAGGTTTGTGGTGTGACATTTAGTCCCTTGATCATGGAATGACACTTAAGCTTCTTCAATTGTAAATTTAGCGACAGACGATTTTCTGACATAAAATGTTGAGTGGTGTTTTTATTTGCCAATAGCGGCCAGCGACTCCCTTTGGCCAGAGCATGAGATCACAAATGAGGATGAGTGTGAACTTGATACAGAGATGTCTACTGATAATGATACTTCTAGCTCATTAATTCCTAGAACTCTTGCGGATGGGTCTTCCACAAAACCGCTGAAAGATCTCGAGGCAAGCTTCTTGTTTAAGTGGTTGTGAATTTTGATGACTAGTTGAGTTGCAGTGTATATCTATTTTGTTCCTCTATGATTAGGTAGACGATGACAAAAAGAGCTGGGCTTTTTTCCAGGAGAGAACATCTCAGGCCCCAGAGCAAATCTTGAGGTGATCATATTGAATTAAAAATAAGAACTTAGGTTTCTTTGTTTGGGATATCATGTAAATGCCAGGATGTATGAATCTCTACATTATCTTAACTTTCTGATTCCACAAGCAGGTACTCTAGTGATGCTAAGGCAAAACCATTGTGGCCCGTTTCTAGTGGTCGGCCATCGAGATCAGACATTCCCAAGTGTACTTGTTGCGGTCGCAATCGTGGTTTTGAATTTCAGGTGGATGTCTCATAAGTCATATCTATATGAATTATGCTTGCAAGTTTCAAATATTGATGAAAATAGATTTGACTCAAATAAATAAATCTCTGGAGTCGAATCTCTCTTCCTAGCAAGGTTTTGAAATTGATTGTTGGGGCATTCACAAGCTTAAACCTTTCAAGACTCAAATGATCACTGTATAAATTGTCTACACCTTGACTTTCCTTGAAACCGTTTCTTAATGTTCTTCTGTCAATGGTTTCAGGTTTTACCACAGCTGCTATATTACTTCCATGTGAAAGACAGTGAGGATTCTCTTGATTGGGCGACTATTGTTGTGTACACATGTGAGGCCTCGTGCCGAGGAAACGAGGTTTATAAAGATGAATTCGCTTGGGTTCAACTCGCATCTCAGTCGACATCAAAGTTAAGTGATCCTCAGATCTGAAAAAACATTCTGAAATATTGATCTTGATCCTCCGCTTCTCCCCATGTTTCTTGGGCATGTACCCAGGAAAGCATTTTTACACTAGGAGGCTTGTTTACAATTTTGAAACATGCATCCAAAGGATATCTCATCTTTTTATTTCTGAATTTCATTTATCAGGTTTAAAAAAAAATCGAAAACATTTTTTTGTATTTTATTTCAAATGTCTCTGGTTATTTCAACGGTATGTATGTATATTATTTGGAGCGGTTCATTTGATTTTACCCTTAAGGATGTACAGGATGATGACATGTGTTCCCATCTTCGACCCCAACAATTATATACATAAATGTATGTGTCGTCATATTCCCCTTAAGGATAGCATCAAAGTAAGTTGTTATCGATCAATGTTGCAGCAATCTCCGGTTCAAGAATCTTCAACAGCAGTAAAATGACTAATAACTTGATTGACAATTATTGTTGCCTAAACATTCCATTCGACTTTGGGAGTGTCCGATTTGGTGGATTAGGGAATGATCAAAATAAACCCTTGTTTGTCTCAACTTACAGAAATATGGTTTTATCACGAAGGCCGGGAAAAAGCCCTGTTCTTCAAGTGAGAACAGATTCCTCATCCACCAACCAAGTGATTGTGAATCCACTTTTATACAGTAACTTTGATAATATTACACTTTTGCCCTTATTGGTTATTTAAATATTCGTAAAATATTCCTCTTAGAATAATTCATCTAAAAGACATTTTATTCAAACTAATAGCGAATTTTTTTATTATTATATGAATATAAATAAATTTTTTTATTTAGAAAAAGGAATATTTATGAAGCGAGTACACATATACGTATATATTTATTATTAATAATTTGATATTCATATCAAATTTAAAATTTTTATATTCAGATGATTTTTTATCTTAAATTTTAAAATTACTTCATTAAAATTTTACACTCGAATTAAATATAATCAGAAACTATATTATTTGCATACAAGTTGATTTAATAATTTAACTTTAATTAAGTTATATCAAATGCAGGATCAATCGATTGTCACTTTTATCAAAAGATATAGCTGGTGTCAACGGTGCAACTCTAATCATTAAATCGTAAGCAATCCAAGCGCTACGCTTCGATCGCTCCTCATACATGTATAATTATTGCACTCCAACAATTTTCCTCTCAGTAATTGCACTACCTTGCGCAACTAATGAAAATCGAACATATTATCTTGACTCTCATACGAATCGTAGTATCAAGCGCTTACCGCTTTACCAAATGCTATAATTGGTGGTAATAATGCAACTATAATCTTTAAATCGTATAACATTACAAGCGACACGCTTTGATTGCTCTCGAAGCAGGGACAAATATTGCATTCCAACATCAAAATTTAATTTTGTATCTTAAATTTTAAAATTACTCGATTAAATATCTTACACTCGAATAAGTATGATTGGAAACTATATTATTTGCATACAAGTAGATTTAATAATTTAATTATAACTAAGTTATATCAAATGCAAGATAAACGTTTGTTGCTTTACCAAAAATTATAGCTGGTGGCAACGGTGCAACTCTAATAAGCGTCACACTTCGATCACTCTCCAAGTATGGTTAATTATTGCACTCCAACAACCTCTCACCCAATAATTGCACAGCCTTGCATAACTCATGAAAATCGAACGCGTTCTGATACGAATTGTAGTATCAAGAATTTACGGCTTTATCAAAAGCTATAATTGGTGGTAATAATGAAACTCTAATATTTAAGTCGTATAGCTACACAAACGCTACGCTTCAATTCCTCCCCAAGAAGGGACAATCATTATACTCAAACATCAAAATTTAATCTTTATGTTATAATCAAGTTCATCTATTATTTGAAAATATTCTTATAATCTTTTTATTAAATAAGTAATTTAAACTACACTCTTCAAAATTATATATATCATATTATTTTGAACATAATATAAAGAGAGAAACAAATCTCACCATAATTTTTAAATTAGCTTGTTATTATATTTAAAAAATATTTAAAACATTTAAAATATTCAAATTACATTATTTATAAAATATTGGGAGACTTGTCGATGTCTTAGCATAGTGGTATATATGGGACTCGAATACATTTAAATATTAGGTATAAGAATTAACGTGAAAATAATATACTCCATTCGCAAAATATTGTGGTCATTACAAAAATACAAATTCTTAAGGTTGTGTTTGGTTGCATTGATTAGGGTGTGAAAAAACCATAATCACATGTTTTGTTTGCCCTTCATCTTCTCCTGCTTCGTCCATCACTTCATCTTGCCCTTCATCTTTTCCTGCTTCGTCCATCTCTTCCTTAATCACCGATGCGAGCTGCGGGAGAGATTAAGAATACCCTTTCCTTCTCAGCCCTCACCGAAGAGTTTGAGTACTACTACGAGCTACCGAATTTGCCGCGTCAAGAGATTACATCCACTCCCGGCAGCAAATGGTAAGATTCTATTCTTGATATGCAATATTCAATTGTCAACTTTACCCTACATTTTTGAGTTTAGATGATTTGGGGACCGTGTTGTTTTTTGTGCTAAAATTAGATGATTTGGGGATTGTGTGTTTTTTTTTGTGCTAAAAAATTGCTTATTATATTATGGAAGTCACATATTCTTGAATCTGGGCTACTTGTATGTTGGGGCCATTGTGGTTCGTTTTTCTGCTGATTTTGGATCTATATACCTTCTGTTGTTGGCTCATTTTTGTTGCTGCTCTTGGTTCGAATTTACACTGTCATTTTGGTTCATAATGGCTGTTGTTGGATCAAGATTTTTCCTGTTGTTGGTTGACAAAATGTTGAATTCGATTTATAATGTTTATTTTGTTCATGTTTAGGCTGTGTTGGATCGATCTTTGTATGTTATTGGTCGAACTTATGCTGGGTTTTTGGTTCAATTCGGAATTGCTTCATGATTCCAATGGAACCGCAAATGTCTTGCTTGATTTAAACATGTTCCCGCTTTCAATGATATCAAGAGACAAACTTATTATGATGTTATGTGAAAACGGGAACATTTTTTAAATGAAGAGACTATTACATTGTAACAAGGAATGAATACATTTTTGTCTCAAACTCTCCATGGCTGAGGTGAAACAGGAAACCATCAACTTCCCACAAGGCAATAAAATTCAATATACATTAGAAGAAAAAGTTGTTGGATAGTTAAGATTCTCAGAAGATACGTTTTTGTCATCAGTAATACTCTTTGTTTCTTTTAGAATCCTCATCTTCAGGTTACCATAACACAACAGTTTCAAATGAAGTGACTAAGTCCATTGCTGCCACAGTCCAAAGGTCTCCACCGCATCTCACCACAATCTGAATCCGGGATACAAGTATAAATAGCCATGTGATTACCAGCAGAAAAAACAGATGATGATCCTATTACAAGTAGCTCGTTTCCCAAAGATTTGAATGCTACCCCCTACCCTCTATTGTAAGCAACTCTCACTAAAGAACCTCCCTTCCTCTTGCTCCAAAGTCACTTGCTCTGGAGATTGCACAGTTCTATACAGATTTGAACATGCACACGGCGTTACTCTTATCTATGTTACCCTTCAATACAGATGTCATTTTTTGTTTGTTTGTTAATTTGGCTCCTTACCATTAAATAATTGATGTTTATGGATTACAATTGCTAGAAAGATTGAAGATTGACATTTAAATGATCTGCAGAATTGTATAATAATATTGTAGAGAATATTTTTAAGTTAATTGTCATTCGAATTGTAAATATCTTGTAGTCTATTATTAAGTTCTCTTATCAAAGGGAACTTTAATTTAATTTAATTAATCATATAAAAAAAATTGAATAAATTAAATATATTATTTCATATGTAAATATATTAATAAATTTATAATTAAAAATTTGATAGAAAATATAAGAATTATTATAAATAAAAGAAAAAAGGAATATTTGTTTAACAATATTTCTTGTATTTTATGTTGATAATAATGCTATTAGTAAAAAAAATATTTGACTTAAAATAATACAAACCAGGAAAACATATTTAAGGTTATTTTTGTCATTTTCTGAATACATATAAATATACAATATATTATCAAATACAACAAACACAATATTACTTATCATATTTTACTTATCATATTTTTTTACTAATCATACGCAACAAACACAATATAGTTTATCAATTAGTTTACTTATCATCTCATTATCCATTTTTTTATCTATCCATTACTTATCCTATCACAATAACTAAATACAGCCAAAAAGAATTGGTTTTACGCGGCCAAATTTTTTTTACTAGCCGTAGGGAAAATATCTTGGCCACGGTGAGTAATTTCTTACTCATATTCAAATCATATTATTAATTTAAAAGACGTATATCTTATTAGTTGCCATTTTTTATTTTACTTAATGAGTTAACAAACGGAGAAATAGATTTGAAGTCTTCAGGTTTACTTAGAGACTATGTTGTACGGATACAGATACGTAGATACGCAAATACGAATACGATTGCACGAGATTTTCGAAATTTGTAGGATATGATACTTCTGGATACGATAATTTTATTTATTTATATATATATATATATATAAATATATAATTAATAATATCTATAAGAAATCAAGTTTCAAGCATATAATCAACATTAAACACATTAGAAATCAAAATAACGTTGCAACCTCGCCAAATTCACGACAAATGATGGAATATTAATCAAGGACATCTAAAACTTTCAAGCATATAATCGACAATAAACACATTAGGGTGGTTAGTAAATAGTGATTAAGTTAAATAATTTAATTTTAATTATAGTTTCAACCCTATTTTTAAAAAAATTTCTGAAAGTTCATGTATCTAATCCGTGCCGGATACTGTCACCGGCGTATCTTGACCGTATCCAAAAAGTATCCGAAATAAAAACTTAATTTTTGTCCCTAGATACGCCACGTGGCGTTTCAGATACGTATTGGTGTCGTATTTGCGCGTATACGTAACCCAGAAGTATCCAATACTTGACCGTAAATTTTTTTAGAGTATCGGTGCAACATAGCTTAGAGACAAGACAACCGTCATACATAGGGGTGGGCATATTATTACGGGTATCGAGTACCCGATCCGATCGAGTATTACCAGATCAGATTGTTTTTTTTTAAAAAAAATCAGGTTTGGGTTATCCGAAACCCGACAAATAAATTTCGGGTTGGTGTCGGGTTCTGTTTTCTAGAACTCGAAAATATTTCAAGTGCCCAAACCTAATAATGTTATTTGTGGTCTTGTGGAGTTTTAAAATTCCACAGCCCATTAAATATCTGAAGCCCATACGAATCTGAACCCTATCAAATTAAATACTTAATCCGTTAAATCCCAATTCTCAATTTCTCACTCACTTCTCGATTCACAAATCTCAGCCTGAGTCTCTCGGTCTCAGGCACTCACGCGTCTCCCCCCCTCTCAGGCGCTCACGTCCACTTTCACTCAAACTGCTTAGTGCTCACTCACACAGACGCAGCCCATCGCCCCACCCTCGCGAGTCGCGGCCTCGCCTAGTCGCCTCATCGTCCGCCAACCACCGTAATCCGCAGTCCACCCTCGACTCATCGTAAGGTAAGGATTAAGGAGGGTTAATCACTTGTTGGTTGTACATGTTTTTTTTGACTGATTTGGTGTTTATGATTGTGAATATTGTGATGACTTATATTGAGCATTTTGTGAATCTGTGACTTGTGATGAAGTATATTTGAGTATTCAGTGACAAAGTCTGTTTATTTACAAAAAAAAAGCATAAAAATGCTGGAATCTTTGAAAATATCGGGTACCCGACACTACCCGAACAGTCGGGTTGTTTAAAAAACAAAGTCGGGTTCGGGTAGCTTTTTCGCTACCCAAAAATTTCGGGTACCCGACAATTGAGTATCCGAACCCAAAAAACCCAAAAACCCGACCCGATGCCCACCCCTACTCATACAACCTAAAATACTGCTTGAGATGGAAAAATATTTAATAAACATGTTTTATGTGCATTTTTTATTCGCATGTTTGGTTTATTATTTAACTTTATTAAATTAATTAAAAATAGTTAATATTTAAATACATTAATAAATTTATGAAAAAAATTTGATAGAATAAAAGGATATCGTAAATAAATAAAAAAATGAATATTCTAAGGAATATGTGAACTTATTGAAGTGCATGTAGGGGTATAATTTTGTTGAATCCATACGCTACATGCACCAACAAATCCAGTGTACACATTTTGTTGAGAAAACCGAGTGGACGTAAGTGACTAACTCACACATACGTGCACCAATGTATAGTTTGTTGAATCTATGCATTACGTGCACCAACAGACCCAGCAGTGCATGTTTTTCATGATGGCTGAGTGCACGTAAGTCACTAACAGTTGCACATCACGTAAGTGTACTCACCCATGTGTCTATCGTTGCACATGTAGTACGCGCATCGATAGAAACAACGTTAAATGATGATTGCGTTAAATCCAAAAGCTGGATATATGTACCAGCTAAGTTGACCGGTGCACATGGGTTTCTTTGATGCCAAAAAACGTATAAAATTAGCAAAAACAAAAATATTTTCCTATAACAGAACCCTAAATAATCCTTACTAGATTTGGTTGCACGTTTTGTATGTCCGCTCTTCCATTTGCATGTTTGTTTTGAGAAATACTTGCTTTGGGAGCCATCTTCGTTTTGTTGACCTGTGGATTTGGAGACATTACATATCGTATTTTGTTGAGAAAATGAAGAAAACTATCGATGTTGAGCAACGAAGAAGACGATTGGTTTGATTTTGTTTAGTCGTTTTTGGTGAATTTGGTCATTTGACAAAGAACCAGACCTAATCGAAAGTAAAACATTTGGGTGGACTGAGTCAAAAAAAGTTTTAACACCGACCCGTAAGTCTTCCTTTATTTAACTCGAATGGCCAAAGCCCGAATGGCCCTAATCCCAAATGGCCGAAGCCCGAATGACCTAATTGGTTTCAATGACAAGATGAAGCCTTCCGCAGTCTTTGCTATGGGAGTGCCATTTTAAATCGTTTATCGGATATCCTTCGGGCTTTTTTTAAAAAATTACAGAATCCGACATTTTTAACATCGGGTTGGTATCGGTTTTAAAGCCCCTATCCGAAAAATTTCTTTCCTATCCTCATTTAATATCCAAACCTAGATTAAAACTCAAATCAGTATTTGTCATATTTCTCTCATGCCTCCTCACCGACCCAAATTACTCACGCCTCACTTTAGTCTCTCATGCCTCGGTACTCGCACTAGCCGACGTCTTCCCATCACTCAGCATCGTGGATTCACACAGTCAATGCATCGCTTGGTGCTTCCGGTTCCCTGACCTCGGCGGGTTGACTAGGAGCCTCCCCTCCTTGCGGCAGGTGCCCGGGGTTCGGTCGGTGGATGATTCGGGGGTGGAATCTCCTTCTTTGTCTGAGGATAAGTTTAGATATTGCGCACGATTCCCAGAGTGGAGACATGCCTTCTTTTTCAGCATCCTCTATCGTAGAAATTTGTCCCTTTAGCAACATTTTATGATTGTTTTCTTTGGTTTCGACGGTGTCTTTATTAGTTCTAATATCAACTAAAAAAATAAGTCTAAAGTCTAATCTATAAACTCAGAATAGGTGACTGCTCAGTTGGCTTGGCAAAATTCTTCACTCAAATTCTTACTCGAATTGAGTTAGATATTTTGATGAGACAAATTGTAAAGACCCGAGAATTTGATGTCATCCAACAACATAAAATGTACATTGTTCAAGTCAACGCGTATTAGATAATTAAGTATTTTAGTAGGAATAAAACTCTAATTAAATAAGATAGATAATTAAGTATTCTAGTAGGATTAAAACTCTAAAGATGATTAAGAATTCCAGTAGGGATAGAAGTGAATCATATCATCTTTATCTTGACGAACCAAAGCTTAATAAATAAGACTCAAAATACTCTTTATTCGGCACATCAAGAGCCGAAAGTTTCAGCTTCAAATCAAGTCCAGATTTTCGAAAAGTTTGATCATTATAAATCCAAGAATTCCAGCCATTAAATCCTCTCTCCATTCAGCATATATTTTCGAAGAAAACACACACAAACGCACAGTAAAATTCAGCACCTTGTGTATCGAAAATTCCAGCAAGCAAAAACCTTCAAAAATATTCAGCCTTTAAGTGTTCGAAACTTTCATACATTGCACACACAGTGAAGGTGTCAAACAATATTCAAGCCGAGGATAGAAAGAATTCGTCGTTTTCGCATCCTAAATCGTTCAAACACGTCTATAATCGCTGTAAGTGGGCTTTTGTTATGAATTCCTTTCATTTTCTAAAATCGTATGTTTGTTTTAAAACTACAATCGATTATGTGAATTATGTTGAAACTATGCAGTTCGGATGAAAAATATATTTTTAAGCACTGTAGATTTTGAAATATGATTGGGGGGAGTTCCTTTATGGCCCTGATACGGTAAGATTATAACCGTTTACATGACCTGATACGGTGGTTAACCGTTGTTTTGGTAAGTCCAGACCCTTTATTCGTGGGTGATCGGGGGCGTTTTGGATCAACCACGGCTTGCATTTCTCGAAGTCGGATCCAAACTCACAATACTCAGCGGGTAATCCGCACACCCCACAGTATAAAACCCCAACTGGTTCAGGCTTCTCGGCCATAACTGTGAACCTTGTGGACACTCGCTCGCGGTGATCGTCTCTAGGAGCATGAACGCAAGACGACGACGTTTCTTGAAGGGCTGCACTTAATGGCTTTTTAAATATTTTATCAGCATTTATATATATATATATAAATCAGATATCCCATCTTTTTACTGGGCTCAAATCTTTAGGCCCAACCTGAGAACTCATCATCAAATGTATGGTTTTCCAAATACGTTAATTATACCCACCTGATTTTAAAATAGATAATTTATCTTTTATGATTTTCAAAATAGATAAATTATATCAATATATTTTGAAAATATGCATTTTATCCATATAATTTGTGAATTGATACAAAACACAGGATAGTTTGAAATTGATATTGATCAAATATTATTTTTGATTTGCGGTCTTTTTAAAAATGTTTTTGCAAAAATGATATTTTAACATGTACAAAAAAGAAAAACCAAACAATTGTCGACATTGAACGTTATATTTCAAAATTTAGTCAAACAAATATCGTTTTGTAAAATAATTCCTACGTAACAACCTCTATGTAAGAAATAATGTACTACTATATATTACAAATAATATGGGGAAAAATGCCTATTTTGAAATATTTTGAAAAATATAGGATCGTAAATTGTCTGTTTTCAAACTACGCTATATTGTAATAAATTGCCTCAGACTCTCCTATCAATTAAATTGGGTTAACGGGCTTCACCATTCTTATGGCTGTGGGCTCAAGCCATTAGCCCCATTGCCCAATGTGCTCACATTAGAGTAGCCACATAGCACACATTCAATGATCGATGGACTGCCGCTGACTTCCACGATCACGATTTCGAATGCTTCGTTGAAGCTGCTAATCATTTATGCAAATTGGTTGCTCCACCGGTCAGTTTTCTTTTTTCATACAGTGTTCTACTGTTCTTAGCTTTTGCAACTTATTAATTCATTTCTGTTGAAATATTGATGGATTTTGTATTCCGCACGATGGTTATGGTGTGGAGTTGTACGTGAATTGTGACTTCCTTTTTCATTAATGAATTTATCTTCCATTAAGTTGATGTTAGCTTAGCTCTGTGACCGTATATTAACATGTGGGAGGAATGTTTGAGTTTTTTTTATACAAATTAATCAGGAATCATATACTTAGAATTGGCGTTATCTCCCATTAATTTTATGGTCTGGACTTTGTGTTTTCGTTTTTTTTTTTATGAACTGGAAGCTTAAATTTGAGATTTTTAGAGTTATAAGCAGCTAGTTTCTTTCGGGTTTTCTGTATACCGTCCAAAAAGAAAATTAAACTCTGAATATATTTAGTTGTCCTTGAAGATCCCGAAATTTGTGATCTTTATTGATATATGGTGATCAGTGCGTGTTTGCAACTTAGCTATGAGTTGGTTTGGTAGCATTTCATTTTGTTCTTATTGGCAGCAGTTAATTTGAGTGTCAAAGATGCCCAAGATCTAATAATCTGCCTCTTATTATTTGATTTGATTTAACAGATCGAGATTTAATGACTAGATTATGGTTTGTTCTGTATGGGTAGATAATTTTTATGTTAACGAAAACATTATGTTGGACAACAACTTGAACCTCGGATTATACATCTTTTAAGTCTCGCGTAGGCACACAACTTGAACAACAATAGCCAACACATATATTTTTTTTATGGATTCATTTGGTTCTTTTGAATCTTGCTCGAGCCGGATGATAAACAATCATCATGTACCGGTTGCTTCGGATGATGGATGTATACGAATTAACCTATCCCAATGGTTTTGGACAGCTGCAGAAGAAGTAGCAATCACTAATTCTCATATTTTGAACTATACCAATAAATTACAAGGAATGGAATGCGAATTGAACGAAGCAAACCTCAACAGTCTCCACATATCCCCCTTTGATGAAGAGGAGGATGAAGTTCAAAATGTTGATACCGAAGATGACATCAGTGATGAGGAAGAGGAGCGTGTACCGATGACCTTAGGGTTTGTGGACCAACCAAAAAATAAATGCTCATTACTCCGCCAGTATTTCCCTAGCAAAGCGGGTGGTACTCCGGTAATTTGTTTTTTTATCAATATTTTTGTAATAGTTTATTAGTTTAGGTTTACATAAGCTTTGACTCTTGCTGTTTGTGTTCTCTAGTATTGTTTTACAACCAATGCGGAGGAGTGGATTTTATTGTTCTTTAAGGAAACCTGTTCAAATAGTGGATGATCATTTTATGTTTTGTGGATAGGCTTGGCTGGATCCAGTCAATTTACCTTCGGAGAAATCAAATCTTTGTGATTTCTGCGGTGACCCTTTGCAGTTCCTCCTCCAGGTATATTAAAACCGTGAATTGTAATTTTTGTGAATAGTATTGTGCATGTTTCTGGTTGTTTCCCTTAAGAGGAGTCGAAATGTACTCTTTTCTTTTTATATATATGTTTCTTGCCTTTCATAGGTTTACGCTCCACTGTCGGAGGAGTCGACATTTCACCGTTCACTGTTTGTATTTATGTGTCCATCAATGTCTTGCCTTCTTCGTGACCAGCATGAGCAGTGGAAGCGGCGTCTGGAGAAGCTATCCAGAAGGTAATGTGTGTGCATTTTTTGTCTCAGTTTTTATTATCCTGGTATTTTTTATTGATCTGATTGACTCATCATTTCCCGTTGTCTGTTCATGACCCCAAAATGTTATTTTTAAGTGTGAAGGTTTTTAGGTGTCAATTGCCACGTGAGAATTCCTTTTACTCCAGTGAAGCACCCAACGAAGATGGGACTGAGCAACCTTTGACAGCTGGAGGTAACTTGTCTTTATTGTGTATATCTTAATATAAACCCTGCTATCATTATATTGTAGTGTTTGAAACTTCGAAGACTTCTGAAAATAGGCCTGCTCTTTGGTAATTTATTGCGGACACAAAATCTCTGGCTGAGAAGGATGAATAATATGAATTAAGACTGAAATACGCAGTTCCATATGGTAGTATTTATGAATGAGATGGGCGAGGATACTACTTTTCTTCATTTTCTATGTTTCTTGATATAGTGTTGGTGTTTTCTTGTATAATTGATTTGCTTCTATATTTATGTTATGGCCGGTGATTTGTCCAGCAACACTCTGTAATTGGTGTGGTACATGGAAAGGAGATAAAATTTGTGGTAGCTGTAAAAGAGTTCGTTATTGTTCTACGAAACATCAGGTATTTGGCGCATTTTAGCTCCTTCCATGCATGATATGTATACCGTTAATTTCGGGCAATCAAATAGAGGAGTCATAAAAGTCATGTCTATGTTTAGGCGGCTCACTGGCGGTCAAGTGGCTTAAGCCATAAGGTTAGCTGTCGGCAGTTGGAGACATCTGCAAAATCACCGGAATCAGGTAACAGTTTTATAGAAATATAATTTTTTTCCTTTCTGGATGAAGAAATGACGCTTTTTCACCATCTAGATTATAGTGATTATTGAATGTGACAGAAATTGATATGTTTACAAGACAAGAATAGGCATTCATGTGGCTTTTTACCCGTACATGGTTGATTTTGTTGTACCATAAGTATATTCAGTTGGCTAATACTTTTAAAATAATAAGATTTACGTGCCTTTATGCATAGCTACCAATTACTGCCTCTCAATTATGAAGATGATTTTACTTTTCCAGGTTTGTGGTGTGACATTTAGTCCCTTGATCATGGAATGACACTTAAGCTTCTTCAATTGTAAATTTAGCGACAGACGATTTTCTGACATAAAATGTTGAGTGGTGTTTTTATTTGCCAATAGCGGCCAGCGACTCCCTTTGGCCAGAGCATGAGATCACAAATGAGGATGAGTGTGAACTTGATACAGAGATGTCTACTGATAATGATACTTCTAGCTCATTAATTCCTAGAACTCTTGCGGATGGGTCTTCCACAAAACCGGTGAAAGATCTCGAGGCAAGCTTCTTGTTTAAGTGGTTGTGAATTTTGATGACTAGTTGAGTTGCAGTGTATATCTATTTTGTTCCTCTATGATTAGGTAGACGATGACAAAAAGAGCTGGGCTTTTTTCCAAGAGAGAACATCTCAGGCCCCAGGGCAAATCTTGAGGTGATCATATTGAATTAAAAATAAGAACTTAGGTTTCTTTGTTTGGGATATCATATAAATGCCAGGATGTATGAATCTCTACATACCCTTTATCTTAACTTTCTGATTCCACAAGCAGGTACTCTAGTGATGCTAAGGCAAAACCATTGTGGCCCGTTTCTAGTGGTCGGCCATCGAGATCAGACATTCCCAAGTGTACCTGTTGCGGTCGCAATCGTGGTTTTGAATTTCAGGTGGATGTCTCATAAGTCATATCTATATGAATTATGCTTGCAAGTTTCAAATATTGATGAAAATAGATTTGACTCAAATAAATAAATCTCTGGTGTCGAATCTCTCTTCCTAGCAAGGTTTTGAAATTGATTGTTGGGGCATTCACAAGCTTAAACCTGTCAAGACTCAAATGATCACTGTATAAATTGTCTACACCTTGACTTTCCCTGAAACTGTTTCTTAATGTTCTTCTTCTGTCAATGGTTTCAGGTTTTACCACAGCTGCTATATTACTTCCATGTGAAAGACAGTGAGGATTCTCTTGATTGGGCGACTATTGTTGTGTACACATGTGAGGCCTCGTGCCGAGGAAACGAGGTTTATAAAGATGAATTCGCTTGGGTTCAACTCGCATCTCAGTCGACATCAAAGTTAAGTGATCCTCAGATCTGAGAAAACATTCTGAAATATTGATCTTGATCCTCCGCTTCTCCCCATGTTTCTTGGGCATGTACCCAGGAAAGCATTTTTACACTAGGAGGCTTGTTTACAATTTTGAAACATGCATCCAAAGGATATCTCATCTTTTATATTTATTTCTGAATTTCATTTATGAGGTTTAAAAAAAAATCGAAAACATTTTTTTGTATTTTATTTCAAATGTCTCTGGTTATTTCAACGGTATGTATGTATATTATTTGGAGCGGTTCATTTGATTTTACCCTTAAGGATGTATAGGATGATGACATGTGTTCCCATCTTCGACCCCAACAATTATATACATAAATGTATGTGTCGTCATATTCCCCTTAAGGATAGCATCAAAGTAAGTTGTTATCGATCAATGTTGCAGCAATCTCCGGTTCAAGAATCTTCAACAGCAGTAAAATTACTAATAACTTGATTGACAATTATTGTTGCCTAAACATTCCATTCGACTTTGGGAGTGTCCGATTTGGTGGATTAGGGAATGATCAAAATAAACCCTTGTTTGTCTCAACTTACAGAAATATGGTTTTATCACGAAGGCCGGGAAAAAGCCCTGTTCTTCAAGTGAGAACAGATTCCTCATCCACCAACCAAGTGATTGTGAATCCACTTTTATACAGTAACTTTGATAATATTACACTCTTGCCCTTATTGGTTATTTAAATATTCGTAAAATATTCCTGTTATAATAATTCATCTAAAAGACATTTTATTCAAACTAATAGCGAATTTTTTTATTATTATATGAATATAAATAAATTTTTTTATTTAGAAAAAGGAATATTTATGAAGCGAGTACACATATACGTATATATTTATTATTAATAATTTGATATTCATATCAAATTTAAAATTTTTATATTCAGATGATTTTTTATCTTAAATTTTAAAATTACTTCATTAAAATTTTACACTCGAATTAAATATAATCAGAAACTATATTATTTGCATGCAAGTTGATTTAATAATTTAACTTTAATTAAGTTATATCAAATGCAGGATCAATCGCTTGTCACTTTTATCAAAAGATATAGCTGGTGTCAACGGTGCAACTCTAATCATTAAATCGTAAGCAATCCAAGCGCTACGCTTCGATCGCTCCTCATACATGTATAATTATTGCACTCCAACAATTTTCCTCTCAGTAATTGCACTACCTTGCGCAACTCATGAAAATCGAACATATTATCTTGACTCTCATACGAATCGTAGTATCAAGCGCTTACCGCTTTACCGAATGCTATAATTGGTGGTAATAATGCAACTATAATCTTTAAATCGTATAACATTACAAGCGACACGCTTTGATTGCTCTCGAAGCAGGGACAAATATTGCATTCCAACATCAAAATTTAATTTTGTATCTTAAATTTTAAAATTACTCGATTAAATATCTTACACTCGAATAAGTATGATTGGAAACTATATTATTTGCATACAAGTAGATTTAATAATTTAACTATAACTAAGTTATATCAAATGCAAGATAAACGTTTGTTGCTTTACCAAAAATTATAGCTGGTGGCAACGGTGTAACTCTAATAAGCGTCACACTTCGATCACTCTCCAAGTAGGGTTAATTATTGCACTCCAACAACCTCTCACCCAATAATTGCACAACCTTGCATAACTCATGAAAATCGAACGCGTTCTGATACGAATTGTAGTATCAAGAATTTACCGCTTTATCAAAAGCTATAATTGGTGGTAATAATGCAACTCTAATATTTAACTCGTATAGCTACACAAGCGCTACGCTTCGATTCCTCCCCAAGAAGGGACAATCATTATACTCAAACATCAAAATTTAATCTTTATGTTATAATCAAGTTCATCTATTATTTGAAAATATTCTTATAATCTTTTTATTAAATAAGTAATTTAAACTACACTCTTCAAAATTATATATATCATATTATTTTGAACATAATATAAAGAGAGAAACAAATCTCACCATAATTTTTAAATTAGCTTGTTATTATATTTAAAAAATATTTAAAACATTTAAAATATTCAAATTACATTATTTATAAAATATTGGGAGACTTGTCGATGTCTTAGCATAGTGGTATATATGGGACTCGAATACATTTAAATATTAGGTATAAGAATTAACGTGAAAATAATATACTCCATTCGCAAAATATTGTGGTCATTACAAAAATACAAATTCTTAAGGTTGTGTTTGGTTGCATTGATTAGGGTGTGAAAAAACCATAATCACATGTTTTGTTTGCCCTTCATCTTCTCCTGCTTCGTCCATCACTTCATCTTGCCCTTCATCTTTTCCTGCTTCGTCCATCTCTTCCTTAATCACCGATGCGAGCTGCGGGAGAGATTAAGAATACCCTTTCCTTCTCAGCCCTCACCGAAGAGTTTGAGTACTACTATGAGCTACCGAATTTGCCGCGTCAAGAGATTACATCCACTCCCGGCAGCAAATGGTAAGATTCTATTCTTGATATGCAATATTCAATTGTCAACTTTACCCTACATTTTTGAGTTTAGATGATTTGGGGACCGTGTTGTTTTTTGTGCTAAAATTAGATGAGGTGAAACAGGAAACCATCAACTTCCCACAAGGCAATAAAATACAATATACATTAGAAGAAAAAGTTGTTGGATAGTTAAGATTCTCAGAAGATACGTTTTTGTCATCAATAATATTCTTTGTTTCTGTTAGAATCATCATCTTCAGGTTACCATAACACAACAGTTTCAGATGAAGTGACTAAGTCCATTGCTGCCACAGTCCAAAGGTCTCCACCGCATCTCACCACAATCTGAATCCGGGATACAAGTATAAATAGCCATGTGATTACCAGCAGAAAAAACAGATGATGATCCTATTACAAGTAACTCGTTTCCCAAAGATTTGAATGCTACCCCCCACCCTCTATTGTAAGCAGCTCTCACTAAAGAACCTCCCTTCCTCTTGCTCCAAAGTCACTTGCTCTGGAGATTGCACAGTTCTATACAGATTTGAATATGCACATGGCGTTTCTCTTATCTATGTTACCCTTCAATACAGATGTCATTTTTTGTTTGTTTGTTAATTTGGCTCCTTACCATTAAATAATTGATGTTTATGGATTACAATTGCTAGAAAGATTGAAGATTGACATTTAAATGATCTGCAGAATTGTATAATAATATTGTAGAGAATATTTTTAAGTTAATTGTCATTCGAATTGTAAATATCTTGTAGTCTATTATTAAGTTCTCTTATCAAAGGGAACTTTAATTTAATTTAATTAATCATATAAAAAAAATTGAATAAATTAAATATATTATTTCATATGTAAATATATTAATAAATTTATAATTAAAAATTTGATAGAAAATATAAGAATTGTTATAAATAAAAGAAAAAAGGAATATTTGTTTAACAATATTTCTTGTATTTTATGTTGATAATAATGCTATTAGTAAAAAAAATATTTGACTTAAAATAATACAAACCAGGAAAACATATTTAAGGTTATTTTTGTCATTTTCTGAATACATATAAATATACAATATATTATCAAATACAACAAACACAATATTACTTATCATATTTTACTTATCATATTTTTTTACTAATCATACGCAACAAACACAATATAGTTTATCAATTAGTTTACTTATCATCTCATTATCCATTTTTTTATCTATCCATTACTTATCCTATCACAATAACTAAATACAGCCTAAAAGAATTGGTTTTACGCGGCCAAAATTTTTTTTACTAGCCGTAGGGAAAATATCTTGGCCACGGTGAGTAATTTCTTACTCATATTCAAATCATATTATTAATTTAAAAGACGTATATCTTATTAGTTGCCATTTTTTATTTTACTTAAGTTAACAAACGGAGAAATAGATTTGAAGTCTTCAGGTTTACTTAGAGACTATGTTGTACGGATACAGATACGTAGATACGCAAATACGAATACGATTGCACGAGATTTTCGAAATTTGTAGGATATGATACTTCTGGATACGATAACTTTATTTATTTATATATATATATATATATAAATATATAATTAATAATATCTATAAGAAATCAAGTTTCAAGCATATAATCAACATTAAACACATTAGAAATCAAAATAACGTTGCAACCTCGCCAAATTCACGACAAATGATAGAATATTAATCAAGGACATCTAAAACTTTCAAGCATATAATCGACAATAAACACATTAGGGTGGTTAGTAAATAGTGATTAAGTTAAATAATTTAATTTTAATTATAGTTTCAACCCTATTTTTAAAAAAATTTCTGAAAGTTCATGTATCTAATTCGTGCCGGATACTGTCACAGGCGTATCTTGACCGTATCCAAAAAGTATCCGAAAGAAAAACTTAATTTTTGTCCCTAGATACGCCACGTGGCGTATCAGATACGTATTGATGTCGTATTCGCGCGTATACGTAACCCAGAAGTATCCAATACTTGACCGTAAATTTTTTTAGAGTATCGGTGCAACATAGCTTAGAGATAAGACAACCGTCATACATAGGGGTGGGCATATTATTACGGGTATCGAGTACCCGATCCGATCGAGTATTACCAGATCAGATTGTTTTTTTTTTAAAAAAAATCAGGTTTGGGTTATCCGAAACCCGACAAATAAATTTCGGGTTGGTGTCGGGTTCTGTTTTCTAGAACTCGAAAATATTTCAAGTGCCCAAACCTAATAATGTTATTTGTGGTCTTGTGGAGTTTTAAAATTCCACAGCCCATTAAATATCTGAAGCCCATACGAATCTGAACCCTATCAAATTAAATACTTAATCCGTTAAATCCCAATTCTCAATCTCACTTCTCGATTCACAAATCTCAGCCCGAGTCTCTCCGTCTCAGGCACTCACGCGTCTCCCCCCCTCTCAGGCGCTCACGTCCACTTTCACTCAAACTGCTTAGTGCTCACTCACACAGACGCAGCCCATCGCCCCACCCTCGCCAGTCGTGGCCTCGCCTAGTCGCCTCATCGTCCGCCAACCACCGTAATCCGCAGTCCACCCTCGACTCATCGTAAGGTAAGGATTAAGGAGGGTTAATCACTTGTTGGTTTTACATGTTTTTTTTGACAGATTTGGTGTTTATGATTGTGAATATTGTGATGACTTATATTAAGCATTTTGTGAATCTGTGACTTGTGATGAAGTATATTTGAGTATTCTGTGACAAAGTCTGCTTATTTACAAAAAAATTGAGCATAAAAATGCTGGAATCTTGCAAAAAATCGGGTACCCGACACTACCCGAACAGTCGGGTTGTTTAAAAAACAAAGTCGGGTTCGGGTAGCTTTTTCGCTACCCAAAAATTTCGGGTACCCGACAATCGAGTATCCGAACCCAAAAACCCGACCCGATGCCCACCCCTACTCGTACAACCTAAAATACTGCTTGAGATGGAAAAATATTTAATAAACATGTTTTATGTGCATTTTTTATTCGCATGTTTGGTTTATTATTTAACTTTATTAAATTAATTAAAAATAGTTAATATTTAAATATATTAATAAATTTATGAAAAAAATTTGATAGAATAAAAGGATATCGTAAATAAATAAAAAAATGAATATTCTAAGGAATATGTGAAAACTTATTGAAGTGCATGTAGGGGTATAATTTTGTTGAATCCATACGCTACATGCACCAACAAATCCAGTGCACATTTTGTTGAGAAAACCGAGTGGACGTAAGTGACTAACTCACACATACGTGCACCAATGTATAGTTTGTTGAATCTATGCATTACGTGCACCAACAGACCCAGCAGTGCATGTTTTTCATGATGGCTGAGTGCACGTAAGTCACTAACAGTTGCACATCACGTAAGTGTACTCACCCATGTGTCTATCGTTGCACATGTAGTACGCGCATCGATAGAAGATAGAAACAACGTTAAATGATGATTGCGTTAAATCCAAAAGCTGGATATATGTACCAGCTGAGTTGACTGGTGCACATGGGTTTCTTCGATGCCAAAAAACGTATAAAATTAGCAAAAACAAAAATATTTTCCTATAACAGAACCCTAAATAATCCTTACTAGATTTGGTTGCACGTTTTGTATGTCCACTCTTCCATTTGCATGTTTGTTTTGAGAAATACTTGCTTTGGGAGCCATCTTCGTTTTGTTGACCTGTGGAATTTGGAGACATTACATATCGTATTTTGTTGAGAAAATGAAGAAAACTATCGACGAAGAAGACGATTGGTTTGATTTTGTTTAGTCGTTTTAGGTGAATTTGGTCATTTGACAAAGAACCAGACCTAATCGAAAGTAAAACATTTGGGTGGACTGAGTCAAAAAAAGTTTTAACACCGACCCGTAAGTCTTCCTTCATTTAACTCGAATGGCCAAAGCCCGAATGGCCGAAGCCCGAATGACCTAATTGGTTTCAATGACAAGATGAAGCCTTCCGCAGTCTTTGCTATGGGAGTGCCATTTTAAATCGTTTATCGGATATCCTTCGGGCTTTTTTTAAAAAATTACAGAATCCGACATTTTTAACATCGGGTTGGTATCGGTTTTAAAGCCCCTATCCAAAAAATTTCTTTCCTATCCTCATTTAATATTCCAAACCTAGATTAAAACTCAAATCAGTATTTTTCATATTTCATTCTCTCATGCCTCCTCACCGACCCAAATTACTCACGCCTCACTTTAGTCTCTCACGCCTCGGTACTCGCACTAGCCGACGTCTTCCCATCACTCAGCATCGTGGATTCACACAGTCAATGCATCGCTTGGTGCTTCCGGTTCCCTGACCTCGGCGGGTTGACTAGGAGCCTCCCCTCCTTGCGGCAGGTGCCCGGGGTTCGGTCGGTGGATGATTCGGGGGTGGAATCTCCTTCTTTGTCTGAGGACAAGTTTAGATATTGCGCACGATTCCCAGAGTGGAGACATGCCTTCTTTTTCAGCATCCTCTATCGTAGAAATTTTTTTAACAACATTTTATGAATGTTTTCTTTGGTTTCGACGGTGTCTTTATTAGTTCTAATATCAACTAAAAAAATAAGTGTAAAGTCTAATCTGTAAACTCAGAATAGGTGACTGCTCAGTTGGCTTGGCAAAATTCTTCACTCAAATTCTTACTCGAATTGAGTTAGATATTTTGATGAGACAAATTGTAAAGACCCGAGAATTTGATGTCATCCAACAACATAAAATGTACATTGTTCAAGTCAAACGCGTATTAGATAATTAAGTATTCTAGTAGGAATAAAACTCTAATTAAATAAGATAGATAATTAAGTATTCTAGTAGGATTAAAACTCTAAAGATGATTAAGAATTCCAGTAGGGATAGAAGTGAATCATATCATCTTTATCTTGACCAACCAAAGCTTAATAAATAAGACTCAAAATACTCTTTATTCGGCACATCAAGAGCCGAAAGCTTCAGCTTCAAATCAAGTCCAGATTTTCGAAAAGTTTGATCATTATAAATCCAAGAATTCCAGCCATTAAATCCTCTCTCCAGCATATATTTTCGAAGAAAACACACACAAACGCACAGTAAAATTCAGCACCTTGTGTATCGAAAATTCCAGCAAGCAAAAACCTTCAAAAATATTCAGCCTTTAAGTGTTCGAAACTTTCATACATTGCACACACAGTGAAGGTGTCAAACAATATTCAAGCCGAGGATAGAAAGAATTCGCCGTTTTCGCACCCTAAATCGTTCAAACACGTCTATAATCGCTGTAAGTGGGCTTTTGTTATGAATTCCTTTCATTTTCTAAAATCATATGTTTGTTTTAAAACTACAATCGATTATGTGAATTATGTTGAAACTATGCAGTTCGGATGAAAAATATATTTTTAAGCACTGTAGATTTTGAAATATGATTGGGGGGAGTTCCTTTATGGCCTGATGCGGTAAGATTATAACCGTTTACATGACCTGATACGGTGGTTAACCGTTGTTTTGGTAAGTCCAAACCCTTTATTCGTGGGTGATCCGATGTTATAACCTCATCTCTAGGAGGGTTAAGTCTAGAGACTGATATCAGTACCAAGAGGAAATTAGAGGATTTATTGTGCTTAACGTATATGCAAAATACGGCTGATATGATATGTTACGTTATGGCTCGATGGGAGCAATTATGATAAGTTATGGCTCGATGAGAGCAATTATGTTAAGATGCATTCATACAAGTTTTTGTTCGATTATAATATATATTTTGGAAAAATTATGAATATGTTTTGGAAAAATTATAAATATGTATTTATATTATCACACCGATTGGCCCCCGCTTGCTGAGTGTTTTCCAAAACACCCACCCCTTACTCTCCCTTCCCAGATAAAGACGAGGAAGATATTGAAGACTAAGAACAACAATTTTGGGGTTAGTTATCCGCTGTGTTTCGAAGCTTCTTGGGGCTAGCTGGTTATTACCGGAAGTTTGTTGAATGATTTTCCTCAATAGCAGTACCTCTTACAAGGCTCACACAAAAGAACTCAAAATTCATCTGGAGTAAAGAGTGTGAGAAAAGTTTTGAGACTTTGAAGAAAAAGCTTTCATCTGCACCGGTATTGGTACTATTGACTGACGACATGCGTTTCACTATTTATAGTGATGCATCGAAAGAAAGACCGGGATGTGTACTTATGCAAGAAGGAAGGGTATTTGCTTACGCCTCAAGGCAACTCAAGCCTCACGAGCAGAACTACCCTACCAATGACCTCAAATTAACCGCTGTGGTCTTCGCCTTAAAAATTTGGAGACACTACCTGCATGGCGCCAAGTGTGAAGTTTTCACGGTTATTTACTCAGAAAGAATTGAAAATGAGGCAGAGACAATGTATTGAACACCTGAAAGACTACGATCTCACAATTCATTACCATCCCGGCAAGGCAAACAAAGTAGCAGACGCATAGAGCCGGAAAAGCAAAGGAAAAATGATCTTAGCTTCGCTCTTAGCCCAATCTTGCCTCCGAGAGACCATTAAATTAAGTCAAGATCGAGCCCTACTCTAACAAAGATAAAAGAACAAGTCAAAGCGGGAAAAATCACCGACTTCGAGACTTATAGTGATGGAAGTCTGTGGATGAAGGGACGATTGTGCGTGCCAAATATGGACAACATTAGAAAAGAGGTGATGTCCGAAGCGCATATATAAAAAATTTTAGTCCACCCAGGAAGTACAAAAATGTACAATGATTTGAAGGAAAGTTTCTGGTGGAATGCAATGGAGAAAGTTGCAGAATTCGTCGCCCGATGCTTAGTATGTCAACAAGTTATGGCTGAGCATCAAAGACCCGGAGGACTTCTTCAACCTCTGGAAATTCCTGAATGGAAATGGGAACACATCTCTATGGATTTCGCCGTGGGTCTACCAAAATCAAGACAGAGCCATGACGGAATATGGGTAATCGTGGATAGACTAACTAAATCAGCACATTTTCCACCTGTCTGTATGAACTATAACCTGGACAAGTTGACAACTCTATATATGGACAATATAGTGAGACTGCATGAAGTCCCAGTGAGCATCCTATCTGACAGAGTTCGTATCACGCTTCTGAAAAAGTTTTCAGCAGGCTATTGGACGTACAATAACTATTAGTATGACCTATCACCCACAGAACGATGGCTAGACAGACAGAACTATCCAAACCCTCGAGGATATGCTAAGAGCTTGTACCTTGGATTTCATTGCAAATTGGAGTGAACTTTTGACTCTGGTTGAGTTTGCTTATAACAACAGTACCATAGTAGTATTGAGATGGCGCCGTACGAAGCACTCTATGGGCGCAAATGTCGGTCACCGTTAAAGAGCTATCACAAGATCGGAGTTAGTGCAAGCTACTACAGACAAGATCTCTATCATCAGAGACAGACTCAAGACAGCCCAGGATCGACAGAAAAGTTGGGCTGATATGAAGAGGAGACCAGTAGATATTGAGATTGGTGAAATAGTCTATGTGAAATTTTCATCAATGAAAGGAGTTATTCGATTCGATAAAGGGGGAAAGTTGAGTCCGAGAAATGTGGATCCATTTGAAGTTCTAGAAAAGGTGGGAACGCTAGCCTATAAAGTAGCTCTACCACCAAGCCTGTCAAGAATTCACAATATCTTCCACGAATTACAACTAAGGAAATACATTGCTGACCCAAATCATGTGCTTGAAGCAGAACCTCTAGTGGCTCAAGGGAGCTTGAACGAGATTTTGAAGTACGAAGAAATCCCCATCCGTATTGTGGATTCCAAAAACCAAGTTCTGAGACGAAGGACCATTCCATACGTCAAAGTCCAATGGTCAAACCATACTGAAAGAGAAGCTACATGGGAAGTAGAAGAATTGATGCGAGAGAAATACTCCTACCTTTTCCATGACCAAGTTCACTCGAGTTTCGATGACGAAACTTTCAATAAGGAGGGATGGATGTAAAGACCCGAGAATTTGATGTCATCCAACAACTTAAGGTACCTTGTTCAAGTCAAACACCTATTAGATAATTAAGTATTTTAGTAGGAATAAAACTCTAATTAAGTAAGATAGATAATTAAGTATTCTAGTAGGATTAAAACTCTAATTAAGTAAGATAGATAATTAAGTATTTTAGTAGGATTAAAACTCTAAAAATGATTAAGAATTCTAGTAGGGATAGAAGTGAATCATATCATCTTTATCTTGACCAACCAAGGCTTAATAAATAAGACTCAAAATACTCTTTATTAAGCACATCATGAGCCGAAAGTTTCCGCTTCAAATCAAGTCCCTATTTTCGAAACGTTTGATCATTATAAATCCAAGAATTCCAGCCATTAAATCCTCTCTCCATTCAGCATATATTTTCGAAGAAAACACACACATACACACAGTAAAATTCAGCACCTTGTGTATCGAAAATTCCAGCAAGCAAACCTTAAAAAATATTCAGCCTTTAAGTGTTCGAAACTTTCACACATTGCACACACAGTGAAGGTGTCAAACAATATTCAAGCCGAGGATAGAAAGAATTCGTCGTTTTCGCACCCTAAATCGTTCAAACGCGTCTATAATCGCTGTAAGTGGGCTTTTGTTATGAATTCCTTTCGTTTTCTAAAATCATATGTATGTTTTAAAACTACAATCGATTATGTGAATTATGTTGAAACTATGCAGTTCGGATGAAAATTATATTTTTTAAGCACTTTAAATTTCGAAATCTGATTGGGAGAAATCCTTTATGGCCCTGATGCGGTGAGATTATAACCATTTACATGACCTGATACGGTGGTTAACCGTTGTTCTGGGAAGTCCAGACCCTTTATCCGTGGGTGATCCGATGCTATGACCTCATCTCTAGGAGGGTTAAGTCTAGAGACTGATATCAGCACCAAGAGGAAATTAGAGGATTTATTGTGCTTAACATATATGCAAAATACTGCTGATATGATATGTTAAGTCATGACTCGATGTGAGCAATTATGTTAAGATGCTTTCATATCAGTTTATGCTCGATTATGATATATGTTTTGGAAAAATTATGAATATGTATTTATATTATCACATTGATTGGCCCCTGTTTGCTGAGTGTTTTCCAAAACACTCACCCCTTACTCTCCCTTCCCAGATAAAGACGAGGAAGATATTGAAGACGAAGAACAACACCAATTTTGGGGTTGGTGATCCGTTGCGTTTCTATGAACCAAGGAGTTTAAATTTTGTTTAAGTATGATTCCGTTATTTTATTTCGTTTTATGACTTTTAGGGATTTGTTATGCAATTTAATTTAAGTTGTAAAAAAAATTATTTATTTTTATGGAATATAGACTGGTTTTTCGATAAATACGGTATTACGAGGCTTATTGATTTCAAGTTGTTATTGGGAATCAATGCCGGTGTTATTGACGCCGGTCTCGGGGCGTGACACAAATAGATTGATTTGCATAGTGCTTACTGTTCCGGTTTAACAGCGACTACAGATAGAGTGCTTGCAGTTGACATCCCTTTGACAATGATTTCCTTGAAGATTAGAGAGTAAAAAACATAGTATACTGAATTTATCTGTTTTGTATCTACAGTGCCCTATATATTTCTCATATTTTTAACTTCTTTATTTATGTATTTGATTGAAATGTTATACACTATAATAAGGCAGATTTATTATGTATCTTGATGATTTATTTTCTTATCTATGACTTTATTTACATAAATATTTATGATTCAAATTTAGTTTACCCTAAATACAAAATCCTGGTTTCTCCCCTAGGCTCGGGTGTTAATGATGCAGCAGTCACCTAATCTCAACGTGGGAACAGATTTAGTGAGGTAAATATTTAGTTTGATGCAGTATTATTTTAGTTCCTCTTGGATATCCTGAGCAAAGTTGGTTTCTTTTGTGATTTGTAATGAAGTAGTGTCGAGTATGATGGTGGAGATATTATCATGTTACCAGGAAAGAAAAAGAAAGAAAAGAGGGTGAAAAATCAGGTAAATGCATTTAAGTTAAGTTCATTAAGTTCCAATATAGAATCGTTCTTTGTTGTAAGTTAACTGCTGGCTTTTAATTGTAAGGTATCCGACCTTAATATAATGAATCAGCCTAAGAAGCTAAGCAAATCCCAGAAAAGAAAGTTAAAGAAGCTTGAGGTTCGTGTGTGTACTACTTTTGTCAAATTATATGGTAAAATGTGCAATAGTTTTGCTAGTTATTGTTGGCGTTAGTTGTTTGACGAGATCTGATGTGTAGGAGGAGAAAGAGAAGGAAATACTTTTCGCGAAAAGCATCAAGACTTTGGAGTAACATTCCTTTTGCTCCTCTTCTGCGGTTGAATACATTCAAATTTATTTGATGTCGGAAAGTGGATTTTGATTGTTTTCTTTGATTATTTTTCTCTCAGGAGGTACAAGATTCGAGATGATGTATATTCCCTTATGTGGTCTTCACGGAACTTGGGTCAGGTTTGTGCTTGTCTTACAATGTGTTCTATTTAATTTAGACTAAATTTCCGAAATTCATGTGGTGAACTAATCGGTCATAGGTTGAAACAGTTCTTGAAAAGCGTAGGAGGGAAGCCAACTTTTTGAAAGCAGGTTTAGAATTGGCGGATAGCAAACGACCATTCAAGAAGAGGACCAGTGAAGTTCCATCTTTTCGTGTTGAACAATGTGAGAATATTTTAATGTTGCAACCAACCAACGATCACAACAATTCGAAGCAGTCAATAACAGAAATGGAGGCGCTGCATGATGCAAATGTTTCAGCCATGGAAGTGGTTAATGAGACCAATCAACCATCAACAACAGAACTTTCACATAAACATGTTCCTTCAAGTTACAGCCATGAGGAAATCATGAAGCCTATGGTAACCGTTTTAAAAAAAGTCTCAAGTCTCTGGTGTACTTAATAATCTCTTTATTTATTGTCCTATTTGACTTTTGAAATATTAAAGCATGTGCATTATTGGACAGTTCTTAGCCGTTTCCCTTGATTATACATATTTATGTTGTTCAATGGAATTCAACTCATATGGCAATTGCACAGGATACACTGTATGTAGATCCAACAAAAAGTCCTGATGGCCCAAATAATAAGGGCAGCTATACTTTTGTAAACAGTCTTGCTACTCCAACTGTGGTGCATGTGTCAAGGCCAAAGGAGGTGGAAATGACAAGGAGGGATCTTCCTATTGTCATGATGGAACAAGAAATAATGGAAGCAATTAACGAGCACAGTAGTGTTATTATATGTGGTGAGACTGGTTGTGGTAAGACCACCCAAGTTCCTCAGGTTAGTTTTTTTCTTTTATTATTATTATTATTTCCTAATATTTACAGTAAAAGAATTGTTTAGAGAGAATTTGTTATATCTCTCATGATGATTGGTAACTTTCAGTTTCTCTATGAGGCTGGTTTTGGTCCAAACCATGTGAATACTCGTCGGGGCATTATTGGCGTCACCCAACCTCGCCGAGTCGCAGTTCTTGCAACTGCTAAGCGTGTGGCTTTTGAGCTTGGTCTTCGTTTGGGTAAGGAAGTAGGTTTTCAAGTTAGACATGACAGAAGGATTGGGGATAATTGCTCAATCAAGTTCATGACAGATGGAATATTGCTTCGAGAAGTGCAGGTTTTTACTTTATTCTTATCAGTAGTAATCTATGGAATATTGCATTTTTAGTGAGAGTTTTATTGTGATTCTTTGTGATTTATAATGTAATAGCATGTAATAGTATCGACACCATACCTTGCTAGTCTAATAACTTGCGGAGAATATATGTCGCATTTGAAGTGTTAGAATGGTTAAATGCTCTCGATATGTTTTCTAAATACCTCGAGTGTAATATGTGCGTGCGGGACGTGGGTGCTGTGGCTGGGAATTGAGCCCTCAACTTTCAATTGTATTGGTTGTATCAGAGATGCATTATTATTTTCAAGTTTTTTTACTATCGAGCAGAACCCATTCCCATTCCTCTCGTTGTTCATGACTTCATCTTATGCTAATTCCAAATTTTCATTGCATTGTAGAGTGATTTTTTATTGAAGCGCTACTCCGTTATAATTTTGGATGAGGCACATGAGAGAAGTTTGAATACAGATATACTCATCGGGATGCTTTCTCGAGTTATCCAAGAGCGTCAAGTAACTTCCTCTGTCTTTTAATGCAAAATTTTGTTGTAAAGGTCTTTGTGAAAATTACATGCGTGCATGAGCATTTATTACCTCGACTTTTACTACAGAGAGAATATGAGGAGCAACAAAAGAGGATTCTTTCTGGGGAAACTATGGAATCTGAGAATAAGATATATCCGTTGAAACTTGTTCTAATGAGTGCCACACTGCGAGTAGAAGATTTTGTGACTGGGAGAAGACTTTTTCGTGACCCCCCACCTATTATTGAAGTTCCAACTCGACAATATCCAGTCACCATACATTTCTCAAAGAGAACAGAGATTATAGATTATGTTGGTCAAGCGTTAAAAAAAGTTCTGTCAATTCACAAGAAACTGCCACCTGGTGGCATTCTTGTTTTTGTGACAGGACAGAGAGAAGTAGAATACCTTTGTCAGAGGTTGCGTAAGGCTTCTCGGGCAATATTTAAAAATGTTGTGAGAGGAAATAATGAGACATTTTCTGTCTATGAAGAGAAACCTTCAGAAGAAATTGATATGAAAGAGATCACTGATGCATTTGAGTATCAAGGAAATTTTGGTGATGAGATTATTGATCGTTTTAGCAATCAAATGGAGGAGAATCATGGAAATTTATTGGATGATGAATATGATAGCACCTATAATTCAAGTGAAGATAGTGATTTGGAATTTTATAGCGATGATGAGAATCAGTCAAAAATGATATCTGTTGAGTCTAATGGTGAGCTTGTGGATTTTTTGGGAGCTGACGGAAGCCTTGATTCTCTGAAGGCTTCTTTTGAAGCCTTAGCCGGGAAAAATGGTCCTGAGCCTGACAATACAATCCAAGATGTCATTGAAACACTCGAAGGAGGCCCAAACCAACATAGTTCCATTGCTGAGAAAAATGTGGAGGACAAGGGTTTTTGTGTTGGTTCACTTCAGGTTCTGCCCCTTTATGCCATGCTCCCTGCATCAGCCCAGCTTCGTGTATTTGAAGAGGTAAAGGAAGAAGAGCGTCTCGTTGTTGTTGCCACTAATGTGGCCGAAACCTCTTTGACAATTCCTGGAATAAGGTATGTCATTGACACTGGAAGAGAGAAGGTCAAGAATTACAACTCTTCCAATGGTATAGAAAGTTATGAAATACAATGGATAAGTAAGGCTTCTGCAGCTCAGCGTGCTGGGAGATCTGGAAGAACTGGACCTGGACACTGTTATCGTCTATATTCTTCGGCAGTCTTCAACAATATTTTCCCGGACTATTCAAGTGCTGAAATATTAAAAGTTCCGGTTGATGGTGTTGTCCTCCTTATGAAATCCATGCATATTGGCAAGGTAAGCTTTTTCTTGTATTTATGGATATGAATATCTTTCTTACTTTCATTTGTTATTTTGGTCATTTTTACGTAATAACCCTTGTGGTTCTTGGAATTTGTCGTGGCCTTTATTGTTGTTGGCAAGCATGCCATTTTATTTGGTTCATCTCTTTAGCGTGGACAATACATAATCTTGGTTTTGTCTTTCATTCATTTGTTTTTGCTTTATCTTATGTAGTTTTATGTTATCTATAATTTCAGGTTGCTAATTTTCCTTTCCCTACACCTCCGGAGACCAATGCTTTGATTGAAGCAGAAAATTGTCTAAAGGTTCTTGAAGCACTTGATTCCAACGGAAGGTTGACCCCTCTAGGGAGGGCCATGGCTCACTATCCTATGAATCCTCGTCATTCCAGAATGCTCCTCACTGTTATTCAAACTATGCAAAAGGCGAAAGATAATAGTCGAGCAAGTCTAGTTTTGGGCTATGCAGTTGCAGCAGCTGCAGCTTTGAGCTTGTCAAATCCTTTCACGATGCAGTTGGAAGGAAACCATAATGAACCAGATGATTTAAAAAATCTTGAGAAAGATGGTACCATAGAAAGTGAGAACATTTGTGACAAAGGAGAAAAGGCGAGGAGAAAGAAATTAAAAGAAATAGCTAAAGCTTCTCATGAAAAGTTTTGCAACCCTACCAGTGACGTTTTGACCATTTCCCGTGCACTTCAGTGTTTTGAACTTTCTGAAAGCCCTGTTGAGTTCTGCAGTGATCATGCTTTACACCACAAGACCATGGAAGAAATGTCCAAGCTGAGAAAGCAGCTTCTTCAACTAGTTTTCAGCTCAAGTATTAGTGATCTGCACCAAGACTTTTTGTGGAGTCACGGTACTCTCAAGGATGTGGAATGTTCTTGGAAGATTTCCTCAGATAAACATCATCTTTTGCTAAATGAGGAGGAGATTTTGGCACAGGCTATCTGTGCCGGTTGGGCTGATAGGGTTGCTAGGCGCATTAAAGCAGCTTCTGTCGTGTCAGATGGAGAGAGAAAAGTTAGATCAGTAAGGTATCAAGCTTGCATGGTGAAAGAAACAGTTTTCCTCCATCGTTGGTCATCTGTTTCTAAATACCCCCCTGAATATTTGGTTTACAATGAGTTATTGTATAGCAAACGACCATATATTCACGGTGCCACAAGTGTGAAGTCGAATTGGCTACTTAAATATGCTCAGCCACTGTCTACTTTCTCCGCACCCCTTTCTGATCCAAAACCGTATTATGACCCAGTAGCTGATCAAGTCTTCTCTTGGGTGAATCCTACCTTTGGTCCCCATTTATGGCAGCTTCCTATGCATAGTTTACCCATCAAAGACGATTTTAATCGAGTAGTCGTGTTTGCTTGTTCTTTGCTCGAAGGCCAAGTTCTGCCATGCCTAAAATCTGTCCGTAAATACTTGGCAGTCTCACCTTCTAGCATTTTGAAACCAGAAGCATGGGGTCTTAAACGGGTCGGAAATCTGTTGAGCAAAATGAGTCGGAGAGGAAGAGTCATTGACAGTTGTACTGAATTAAGAAATTTGTGGAATGAAAATCCGGCAGAGTTGTTTCCTGAAATTAGAGATTTATTTCAGGAAGGATTCCGTAAGCAGTTCGAAGAACTCTGGGCCGAAATGCTCCTTCAGATTCTTTCAAATCCGGAAGAAAGATTCTCTAGAGCCAAGGGAGAGAAAAGGAAGAAGGTTAAAACTTCCAGGTAATAAAACTCATATATTAAAAGCTTCCGCAATAGTGTAATTAAGGTTGATAGATTATGTAATGACTCGAAAATTTAATGGATAATTTAATTAAACTCCACCAAAAACTTGGATAATTATCGGAATTGATGAGAAGTAATGATATTGGGAAATATTAGAAATTGTTTTATTAAACTCTTTTTTATTTTTGACAAGGTTTATATAATTAAATGGAATTTACGATATATTTCATCATTTCTCCGTGATATTCAGAGCATTGTACATAAAAAAAATGGAGATTTCCTACTCGAGTTTCATTATATCCTTTGTTTTTAGGTGTTAAAAAATGAACCCTGTACAAAATCTTTTGTAATGCTTCAGGATCGGGAAGTTCTTCGTTGCACCGGGTGTCAGAAATACCAACATATATACATGTATGTATATGTGTGTTGGTGTTTTTGAACACCCGATATATCAAAGAAAAACCCGCTTAGGATGTATTTATATGCAAAAATTTCACATTCAGCGTTCCCAAATTTTTCAGTGTTTTCTATGGCCTTTTCTCACAAAAATTATGTTACCCTTAATTATTTTAAAAAACTTTTTGTCAGTCTAAATTATAATCGTGGCTCGTTCCTGCATGGCTGACTCTTTATTCCATGCTAGCCAAACCAAATCACACGTTTGCCAACAACGCAAGATTGCGTGTATGATGTTAGTCCACGGACCTAAGCACAAGGAGCTGTGCTTGGCTACAATTTTCTCTGGAACACAATTTTTCGAGTTTCAATATCTCAATTGGATGTTTAAATTAACAATGTAATTAGCTTTAGAATGTCTTTTTAACTATTGAAATTTTGAAAAGGCTATATAAGGTGATTCTTTGCGTTACATAATATACATTTATAGAAATAAATAAAGAAATGAGTGAATAAAGAAGTGCGCAAGTGGAAATATTTGTATGCACCCAATTTGAGTCATAATTATACGTCAATTCATTATTAAATCATACAACTTTTAAATAAAAAATATATAAACTAACATATCAATCATTTTAGATAAATTATAACGAGTTGATCCATAAGTTGGACCAATAAATATCCAAATGGGCTGAATAAGCAACTATGAAAAGATTGAGGGCCACAAAAAGATGATTAAGTGGTCGATTGAACAATAAAGGACTAAAAGGATGGTGTGAAGAAATATGCATACATTTGCATGTATGAACAATAATAAAATCACTAAATAAACATTTTAAAAGTCATCTTTAATTTCAATGCTTTTTTCACTTATTTATACTTTAAGAAAAAAAAGTGGGTTTCATAATGAAGAGGAATAAATAATAAATGAATGTATTAACTTATACATATAAAAAACTAGATCTATTTGAGATTATATAATTAGAATGTATTATTATGATATTATCACAATATTATTCTTAAAAGTCATCTTTAATTTCAATACTCCTCTCCCCCCTCACCTCCGCTACCCTCAGCTGCCCCTTCGATCGCGGCTATCTCATCAACCCCGACCTCCAATCCTCCATCTGGGCCCATATTTTCACAACACCTCCATCGTCCTCACCCTAGCCATCTTCACTGGTGTATTTCCTCGATTTACTCAAAAGAATGTGAGCATCATCAACCACATTCATTCTCTGGATTTTCTTTTTGATGCTGCCCAAACTCTAATATTTTTCATGTAACCAGATAAAGAGAACTTCGACCCCTTGTCCCTGATGAATACCAAGTTAAAATAATTACTCAAGAAGAGTAAATGCCTTTCTCTTCAGTGTACTTGTTCTAAATGATTTATGTTTCATTTCTGACTATGACTCGATTGTGTTGGTTCCACAGTCCAATCTTAGGTGTTTGGTGTGGGGGATCTCTTTTAGCATCTAGTCCTGATTTTGAAGCAATGTGTATCACTAAGTCCGAATACGAGGAGTTTGAATCAGATTATCTTAAATTTATTTTATTTTTACATAATTGTAACGGTTCGAGGCATCACAATATTTGAACTATCTTTTTTCTCGTACTCATGGTCACGATTAGGGTTTAACCGAATTAATCGATTGATTCAGAAACTTGGTTTGGCCAATCCGAAAATTCATTTTTAATTTTAAAAATATATGTTAAATCCTTCGGTTGCGGTTTTAATTTAAAAAATATTAATTAGACCGATTTAATAAATTTTTTTATTTTAAACATTTTTCCTATATTTTTATTGTTTTTTAAAAAAGTAATTAATTAGATTACCGATTTAACAGGTTTTTCTTTATACCCACATACTCCATCAACTCGACAACCCTATAAAGACAGGAATCGTTATTATTATTATTAAAACTTCAAGAGATGGTTGTTTAATGAAGTTGGACTTCGAACAAACACAACGAATATGTTATTCAAAGAGCAACAAACTCAAAGAAGTCCATTGAAAGCCAAAATTCTACGATTCAAAAAATAAATATATTGAATAAATCGAAATAATTGTAAATAATCATCAGAGTGTTCTCCCACTTTTGAATAATTAAAGATGTATGTGCAATAGTGCATATATGCTGCCTCTGTTAGCATGAAAAATTTCAGATCTTTGGCAAGCCGACTATGATAAAATACATCCACCAATTCGTTGCAATATGAACATTGAAGAAGCCTGCACGCATTTGTTGGAACTATGTTACAGTTCGAAAGGGATGCTCCCACCGAGGAGGGTCGGGATCCACAAAGATGATGGGACAAAAATGAAGGCAAATGATCACAGAGAAATTAGAAGCTTCTAACCCTGTTTAGCCAGTGTAAGGCTGAGAGTCCATACACAGATGTACTAATTTTCTTTGGTACTGTTCATAATATTCACCAACTGCAATGACATCATCATTTACAGGGTTCAGCACAGGTAAGTTTAACAGCTTATCTTTGATTGAAGCCGCCTCTTCATCAGAATCCAAGTTTGAGAGAAATTTGGCATGGATTTCACGGCAAACAAGTATAAACATGGCTGCTGTATCAGGCATCTGTGCTTCCCGAAGTGTTGCCAGTGCCTCTGGCAACGCACCAGCTGTGACGTACAAGATCAAAGCCCTGCATTGAAACATGATTAAGATTGCATTAAAATGAGAGACATTTTCTAAAACGACTGATTTTCGTAAGAATGATACCTCCAAAGGTTATGTTCTCCGTGCAGAACTTGCTCGGCCAATCTTTGTAATATCCTGTGGATCGTTTCACATACATACAAGCTACAGTCAAAAAATTTTACAAGCATGGTATAAGGCTATCTATCTTTCCCTTTACTTTGCACAAGTCGAAGGTAAGTTTCTCATTTTATTTGAGCTGTTTTGCAAATACAAATGCCACAATCAATGTTTTTCTTGTTTCTAACTAATGGGTATTTCTCTATCCACGATTTCATGTTCTCAAGAGTTTCACATACACTTTGAATTGCCAATGGTTAATTCATCATATACTGAAATACATTAGCCCAAGAGCCTTTGACCAGCAATTTCTTACTTACTCTTTCTGATCCAGAATTCATCGCTTCTGTGATACTGCTGTAATTTGCTTTGGTAGATTAAATATAAGGTCGAAACAAATCAAGAAAGCACGAAAATATGTTAATTGGACTAAAGTTTGGAAATCGTGGCAATGTTTACATTCATTCCCAAGCCCCATTTCAGAAATAACAAGAGTCATTATGTTGAATATAGCATTACATCACTCACCAAAAGTAGTCTACAATAAAATTAAATTACTCTTCCAATAGAATATATCTTAAAATTTTACAATAAGCCACACACCATTAAAAAATACATACATGAAATTATATTATTATGCTTATAAACTATCAAATAACACGACATACATAGTAAAAAAAGTCTCATTCAGAAAACAAAGCCAAAAATGCCTCACATTTTTCAAAAACACATTCCAGAAAACAAAAGCTCCATAAATGTGGGAATGAAATCAGACATGATTATTTTAATCTGGTGAAGTTGTCCGACATTTCAACATTTAACAGACTTTCCAATCAAACATGATCATTTTAATCTGGTAAGGTTGTCAGGCATTTCAACGTTTAAAAGTAATTGTTATGGGTACATGGGGTTTGTCTTGGGTGCACCCGGTGTTTGGGTGCACCAAGACACATACATATGTATCTATATGTATGTATATTTTATGTATGTGTCTTGGTGCACCCAAACACCGGGTGCACCCAAGACAAACCCTGGGTACGGGTTTATCTTGGGTGCACCCGGTGTTTGGGTGCACCAAGACACATACATATGTATCTATATGTATGTATATTTTATGTATGTGTCTTGGTGCACGGGTTTGTCTTGGGTGCACCCGGTGTTTGGGTGCACCAAGACACATACATATGTATCTATATGTATGTATATTTTATGTATGTGTCTTGGTGCACCCAAACACCGGGTGCACCCAAGACAAACCCTGGGTACGGGTTTGTCTTGGGTGCACCCGGTGTTTGGGTGCACCAAGACACATACATATGTATAAGGTTTCTTCCAAATGGAGTGCAAATAAATGATTAACAACGAATCCATACTTCCATATTTTTCTCAAAAAAAAAAAAAAAACAAGATAGCTGCATGATTATTTGGTTCGGATGTAAATTAGTCAAGCAAATGCTGTCATTACTTAATGCAAGCTATATTATACTTTCTATGATTTGACATAATTATAGTGTTTCTTGGATTTTTAACATTAAATATGATATATCTAAGTCTGCTAATTTATTTGGTTAATAAATTATTAAGATAATATCAAGAATATTTAATTCAGAAGATTGCGCACTATCTGGATAACCACCCACTATCTTTTAAGTGGAGTAACTGTGTCAAACTCTAAGTCTTTGATGTCAAGATTATATATAAAGGACACTGCGGGGGGTCCCTAGCCAAGCAATTCACTTCATAAAATACACCATCTATTAGAATTGCATAGGGCTTAGAAGCCCCCACTTGCAATTCAATTCTTCAGATCTGTCTGGATCAAACTGCATATCAGTGGCTGGAGGTAACACTGATCTTGAACTTATATTTCCGCATATTCGATTTTGTGTGCCAAATGTTAATGTACATTGTAAATCGATTTAGTACTCATGTTAAAAATCTAACATTTGGTATCAGAGCAGTTTTTGTCTCTGCCTTGATAGTTGAGATTTTCGATTCTGGAAAATATTTTGAAAATAATATTGATGCAATTTTGATTTTGTATCATGATTTTTTACACAATTTTTGAAATTCAAAATATATCAGAATTTCATTTGAATTCAAAATTCTCAATTTCAATTTTGCTGGAACCCTAGTTTTGAAACCCTAGCTTTTGAAATTACCAAATTGACCATCGATAAGAAACCCAACTCCGGCAATTGAAAGTTACAGCCGAACCACTATGACAGGAGACCGCCATTGGGCGGACGGCCCCCGCAAACCGCCACAAATTGACGGGTGAATCGTGTTTAAGGGCTTTCGCGCGATTTACTGTATTTGTTCAATTTTTTGGAACGATTTGGGCTATTCAGAATACGATCTCGACGTATAACGTCGAATAAGGAAGAGACCGTGGCTTAAGGTGGCGTTCCACGACCGCGACGGCGGGACTTTAGGGGCGAAAATCGCGATTTAGGACTCATGCGATTTGGCCTTATTTTCGGCCGACTTTCGGCCATTCAGAGGCGGTGACATCACAGTGGTGACCGAGGTGGACTAGGTTGCGACGGCTGACGTCGGCTGCCGTGATTTGCCAGAGGAGGCGGCGGCGGCGGCGCTAATAGGGTTAGGGTTTTGCTGATTTGTGGATTGGGTTCAATTTAAGGCCTTGTATGTGTCAATTTTCTGAATTGAGATTTACAAAATTAAGGGCATGTTTGGTACTATTGCATTCTTAAAATTCAAAATTTGATATTCCTTCGGATATTTGGACTTTCAGAATTAATTATGGGTCAAAAATATCAATTTATGTTTTTGATATTTGAAAATTGAAATTTTGGTATTTCATTAATTATTGCATGAAATAAGTGAATTTTTGTGGAGTTATTCAAGATTTTATCGTTTATGTCGATAAAATAATTGGTATTGTATAATTTTGAAGCATAAAATACTTTTATGCATGGCTTTAAGATTTTATTTTTATGCAATCTTTATGAGTAATATTGATTGTTTTATTATGGTTAAATGCACCATAATTTATGTACAGCATAAAATATTTTTATGCATGAATAATTAAGATGTCTAAGTAATTTGTATAGTTTAATTTATTAAAGTATAACCACAGTAGCTTTAATTGATTAAATTATTCATTAATCATGTGAACTACATAAAATACAATAGACAATATTTATATGAATTAAGATATAGCATAAAATATTTTTATGCCTTCAGAAGAAATGTCTAAGTGATTCGTATAGTTTAATTGATTAAAGTATAGCCACAATAGTTTTAATTGATTAAATTATACATTAATTTTTTGGATCAGTTAAAGTATAATAGACATTACATTAATTCAACTACGTCATAGTTTTATGCATTCAGATTAAATGTCTATGTGATATATTATTTAGTAACACTCTCAAGGGGTGTCCGAGTTGGTGGAGTAAGTTGAGCTCAGGATCTTAATGAGTTCGATTCCCACTGCCAACATTTTCTCGGTTTGAGCCTTGTCGTGTCAGGCTTGTCTAATGTGGTTTACATGGTGGGCATGATTTGGAGGGTACTATGTCAACTCGATGATTTACCAATGTGCACCTCAAGATAGTGGCTGCGGGTTCCTTTGTCATAAAAAATATATATCTACATAATGATATTTTGTTACTTTAGTGAAAGAACTTGATAAATTGACCCCGAAACAACCACTAGTTAACTTGTTGAATCAATGACCCAATAATTCATAGTTTTGGTCGGGTTGATGTTCGGGCTGGTTATAGGAGATAATTTTTGCGGAACATATCAAGGGTAAAAGATTATGAATTGTACTAGAATTGACATCTGTGTAGATAATGATTAAGATATTTTAAAATTAAATCATGTTGTATTTGTTGAAAATGGTTAAAAGCTGAAATAAATATAGTAATTAAGTCAGAAATTGCAAAGAAGTGACAAAATATATTTTTTTAAGGATTTTTTTTTCTTTTGGGTAAGCCAAATATTATTGAGCATTAGGGGTGTTCAAACCCAACAAATGGTAGTACATATACACATGGGGAAATGATCTCATAGACTAAGGACATCCGCAAATTTTTAGAACTAATCAAATATTATCATTTTTGTTAAAAAATAATTTTCGTGAGATCATATTTAATAAAAACATTTACACGTGACTACTTTTGTTTAAAAATAATATCTTTTGAACTATATTTGATTAGTTATAAAAATTGAGATTACTATTACAAATAGATCATTTTTATAATATACCCTATATATATGCATAATCATTGACTTTGTTTTATAAAAGGTAACAATGTATCATAGTACTTTATTATATAAGGTAGGTGTTATAATTTCAGACAGTATAAAAAGCTGGCCAAAGAGATACCTTTACCACAATACTATACTCACACTGACTTTTGAGTAATTTTTTGGCACATTTAAAAGTTTGGTTCCAATATAACTAAGCACCATGTTTATCGTTCGTTCTTCCCCGATTATGGTAATTTTGGTAATTTTAATGTCTATAATCCAACATTGTTTTTGCCTAAACCCGAAATCGTTGAACTCGTCTATCACTGATGGTTTTGCCCCGGCTGTAGCAACATGGTATGGGAGCCCTACAGGATCAGGAAGTGGTAATAATTGTTGCATGTAAAGATTATGTACAAAATTATGATGATATTATATACAAAATTATGATGATTTTATGAGTAAATTTAAAAATGATCTCATATAATAGAGGTCTTTGTAACTTTTAGGACTAATCAAATATAGTGTCATCGAAATTGTTTTTAATAAAAAAAATAGTCACAGACTTTTGTTTTTAATCGATAATAGTTCCAAATGTTTGTTTTTAATCAAAAGTGGTCTCAAAGCCCCATATTTAATTATGTGATCACTTTTGTTGAAAAATAATTTTTGTGAGAGTAAATTTGTTAAACGCATTAACGTGGGACTTTTTTTTATTAAAAATAATTTATGTTGAACTATATTTGATTAATTCTAAAAATTTTGGACTAGTATTAAAAATGTTCATATTTAATTAGATCATTTTTTTTAAATTTATCTTTATTTTATTCATAAAATGGAGTGTATTTAATACAAAGTGGAGTTCAGTAACATTGCTCAAAATGAATATAATGCAATAATTAATATATAATCATGATATTTATGTACTTGTAGGTGGAGCTTGTGGATTTGCAGATGATGTAGCAAGTGCACCGTTCAATGGCTTGATATCAGCTGGAAACAATAATATATTTAAATCAGGAAAGGGTTGTGGGAGTTGCTATCAGGTGCTGAGATTCTTTCAATATGATTAATGACCTGAAACATAACATGGATCATGAGCGGATCTACTCTATGGGCTAGAGTGTTTTTTGTTTTTTTTAGTTTTTGTTTTCTAAAATTTAATGTTTTAACTCAATCCTCTAAATCGTGATAGTTTTTTAGCTATATCTAATCCGATAAGCCTCAAATAATTTTGAATCATGGCTTCGCTCATGACAGGATCCACAGGAAACATGCATGCTGCACAATTTAATATTCTCTTACAACTTGCCATGAGATTCTACGAACGTAATAAAATGTTTGTCATTGACATCATATAATTTAAATGCAATTAATTCCAGGTAAGATGTAGCAAACACCCCTCCTGCTCAGGATCTCCAATAACTTTAACCATGACAGATGAGTGTCCCGGTGCCTGCAACAACGTTCCTTATCATTTTGACTTGAGTGGAAAAGCTTTCGGGTTCTTAGCAAAACATGGGCAAGAAGACGCATTAAGAAAAGCCGGAATAATCGACATCGAATTTCAAAGGTAATGGCACAACCTATTTTATTATAGGGTTTTTGGCAATGAACCCTTGTGATTTTCCAAACAGACAGTTTATACCCATGTTGTTTGAAAATAGAAATCTACCCCCCGTGATTTGTGAATACGTGCAAAACACCCCCTTCATGTAAGGAGAATCACATGTGTAAACTGTTTATTTTTAAATTTTTTTGATGTAAACTCTCTATTTACAAAACACAGTAGGGTAACGTTTCTATTAGCGATACCGCATGAGATAATTTGCCACCGATTATTATAGTTTATCACATTTTCCATGTCGCGTTGAATATATGTTTCAAATATTTTTTTTTGCAGGGTGCCATGCAGCTATAAATCAAATATAGTGTTTAAAACCGACGTGGGTTCCAACCCTAATTATCTAGCGTTTGCAGTGGAGTACGTTAATGGAGATGGGGACATTGGTGCTGTGGAGCTATTACCTTCGAATTCAAAGGCGATAGCTATGGAACAATCATGGGGTGCGACATGGGAAGCAGGAATACCAGTGGGAGTAAAAGGTCCTTATTCAGTGAAGGTAACTTCTATTGAATCAAGAAGATCAATCGTTGCCACAAATGTAATTCCTGTTGATTGGGCTGCTGGAAAATACTATCATTCAAGTGTTAATCTCCAATAAATCTGGCAAGAAATACTTGCTACCTAGTATTGTTTTGTCCTGATTCATTATAATAAAAAATTAGCCCTTATATATATTTGGACATTTTTCTATTTCTATTTAATACTAGTTTATGTTGAGTTAGAGTCAGTTTGTTTTGGCTATCTAATTCTGCTTTCAAAGATTGGGGAGTTATGGATGGAGCTAGGTATGATTTGTTATTCTTGTAAACTTTTGGGTTCGAGCACACCGGTGTTTTTTTATTATACTTCTTCGTACTGAAAAAAATTGTGAGTTTTTATTTATTAATAAAGCAGATAGAATGATGAATTTGAGAAAAGCTAAAAAAAATATCTGTCATTAACCATAATTACAACACTCTTGACATACTTAGCTCACAAAAATAACAAAGCTAAAATCAGCACTAAAATGTAGTGAATGAGAGAGTAAAATAAAGTCTTATTTATTGCTGAACTGTAAATAATTATCTATTTGTAGTATTTATTAAATCACGTGTTCTTGGCAAAGACATCCCATAGATCATGCACTTCAAATGGTTTGAGTATATGATAATTGAAGGATGTATAATTAGTCTGACTCCGATCAGTGTTTGTATGATTTTATTATAATTGATTAATTTTATTTATTATTTATAATAACCAAAATATCCCCAGATAGACCTGAACCAATGAAGATAACCATTTATACAACCACAATCGTCTAGGTTCTTAAGATATTTTAATATTTTCCCCAAAATTTCCCATTATTTAAGCATTAATCCTATCAAGAAACTATGATTCTTGGTTCTTTGTACTCGCTTTCTTGCCATTTTCTTGAAATATAGATGCTTTGCTGCTCAAAAGAAAAAGGAAAAAATAAAAAGAAAGAAACATGTGGAAGAAGAAGAGTATGGTGGAATCAAATTTTGTTGAGGATGAAAAATATTATAAAGAGGACAACACATAAATGGAGGACAAAGTTGTAGAATAATCTTGCATATATGTTGTGATGACTTATAACAAGTCACAAGTGAACGGTTAAATGTTGATTAATCTTTGGATTCAAAAATCCAACCAAACATGAGATTATACACAACATTCTTATCGATCCCCACTCAACACCCAACCAAACATAGCCTTGTCTTTTTTAAAATCCCATCAATATTTTAACAAATGTTTATCAGTAGGAGTGGACAATTTTTGTATGGTAATCTTTTCTTCTTCTTCTTTTTTTTTTTAAAAAAAATTCAAGGTTAAGTTTTCTTACCACTAGGATATAAGTCAACCTCGACTCTTCGTGATTAGCATCAACTGTTTGTTATCAAATATCCCTCATTTTCCAAGTATCGCAACTATAATATTTTCATAGCTGATACTATCAGTATCTTAGTTTGCTATTCGTGACATGTTGGTACTTATTTTTATTGATATAATAAACATTATCAGGGGGATACTGATACAAAAATTGCCAGATGAGGCGGCGGCGGCGGCGCTAATAGGGTTAGGGTTTTGCTGATTTGTGGATTGGGTTCAATTTAAGGCCTTGTTTGTGTCAATTTTCTGAATTGAGATTTACAAAATTAAGGGCATGTTTGGTACTATTGCATTCTTAAAATTCAAAATTTGATATTCCTTTGGAAATTTGGACTTTCAGAATTAATTATGGGTCAAAAATATCAATTTATGTTTTTGATATTTGAAAATTGAAATTTTGGTATTTCATTAATTATTGCATGAAATAAGTGAATTTTTGTGGAGTTATTCAAGATTTTATCGTTTATGTTTATGTCGATAAAATAATTGGTATTGAATAATTTTGAAGCATAAAATACTTTTATGCATGGCTTTAAGATTTTATTTTATGCAATCTTTATGTGTAATATTGATTGTTTTATTATGGTTAAATGCACCATAATTTATGTACATCATAAAATATTTTTATGCATGAATAATTAAGATGTTTAAGTAATTTGTATAGTTTAATTTTATTAAAGTATAACCATAGTAGCTTTAATTGATTAAATTATTCATTAATCATGTGAACTACATAAAATACAATAGACAATATTTATATGAATTAAGATATAGCATAAAATATTTTTATGCATTCAGAAGAAATGTCTAAGTGATTCGTATAGTTTAATTGATTAAAGTATAGCCACAATAGTTTTAATTGATTAAATTATACATTAATTTTGTGGATCACTTAAAGTATAATAGACATTACATTAATTTAACTACGGCATAGTTTTATGCATTCAGATTAAATGTATATGTGATATATTATATAGTAACACTCTCAAGGGGTGTCTGAGTTGGTGGAGTAAGTTGAGCTCAGGATCTTAATGAGTTCGATTCCCCCTGCCAACATTTTCTCGGTCTGAGCCTTGTCGTGTCAGGCTTGTCTAATGTGGTTTACTTGGTGGGCATGATTTGGAGGCTACTGTGTCAACTCGATGATTTACCCAATGTGCACCTCAAGAGTAGCGGCTGCGGGTTCCTTTGTCATAAAAAATATATATCTACATAATGATATTTTGTTACTTTAGTGAAAGAACTTGATAAATTGACCCCGAAACAACCACTAGTTAACTTGTTGAATCAATAACCCAATAATTCATAGTTTTGATCGGGTTGATGTTCAGGCTGGTTATAGGAGATAATTTTTGCGGAACATATCAAAGAGTAAAAGATTATGCATTGTACTAGAATTGACATCTGTGTAGATAATGATTAAGATATTTTAAAATTACATCATGTTGTATTTGTTGAAAATGGTTAAAAGCTGAAATAAATATAGTAATTAAGTTAGAAAGTGCAAAGAAGTGACAAAATATATTTTTTTAAGGATTTTTTTTTCTTTTGGGTAAGCCAAATATTATTGAGCATTAGGGGTGTTCAAACCCAACAAATGATAGCACATACACATGGGGAAATGATCTCATAGACTAAGGACATCCGCAAATTTTTAGAACTAATCAAATATTATCATTTTTGTTAAAAAATAATTTTCGTGAGATCATATTTAATAAAAACATTTACACGTGACTACTTTTGTTTAAAAATAATATCTTTTGAACTATATTCGATTAGTTATAAAAATTTGAGATTATTATTACAAATAGATCATTTTTGTAATATACCCTATATATATATGCATAATCATTGACTTTGTTTTATAAAAGGTAACAATGTATCATAGTACTTTATTATATAAGGTAGGTGTTATAATTTCAGACAGTATAAAAAGCTGGCCAAAGAGGTACCTTTACCACAATACTATACTCACACTGACTTTTGAGTAATTTTTTGGCACATTTAAAAGTTTGGTTCCAATATAACTAAGCACCATGTTTATCGTTCGTTCTTCCCCGATTATGGTAATTTTGGTAATTTTAATGTCTATAATCCAACATTGTTTTTGCCTAAACCCGAAATCGTTGAACTCGTCTATCGCCGATGGTTTTGCCCCGGCTGTAGCAACATGGTATGAGAGTCCTACAGGATCAGGAAGTGGTAATAATTGTTGCATGTAAAGATTATATAAAAAATTATGATGATTTTATATACAAAATTATGATGATTTTATGAGTAAATTTAAAAATGATCTCATATAATAGAGGTCTTTGTAACTTTTAGGACTAATCAAATATAGTGTCATCGAAATTGTTTTTAATAAAAAAAATAGTCACAGACTTTTGTTTTTAATCGATAATAGTTCCAAATGTTTGTTTTTAATCAAAAGTGGTCTCAAAGCCCCATATTTAGTTATGTGATCACTTTTGTTGAAAAATAATTTTTGTGAGAGTAACTTTGTTAAACGCATTAACGTGGGACTTTTTTTTATTAAAAATAATTTATGTTGAACTATATTTGATTAATTCTAAAAATTTTGGACTAGTATTATAAATGTTCATATTTAATTAGATCATTTTTTTTAAATTTATCTTTATTTTATTCATAAAATGGAGTGTATTTAATACAAAGTGGAGTTCAGTAACATTGCTCAAAATGAATATAATGCAATAATTAATATATAATCATGATATTTATGTACTTGTAGGTGGAGCTTGTGGATTTGCAGATGATGTAGCAAGTGCACCGTACAATGGCTTGATATCAGCTGGAAACAACAATATATTTAAATCAGGAAAGGGTTGTGGGAGTTGCTATCAGTGATAACATGGATCATGAGCGGATCCACTCTATGGGCTAGAGTGTTTTTTGTTTTTTTTAGTTTTGGTTTTCTAAAATTTAATGTTTTAACTCAATGCTCTAAATCGTGATAGTTTTTTAGCTCTATCTAATCCGATAAGCCTCGAGTAATTTTGAATCATGGCTTCCCCCTGATAGGGATCCACATGAAACATGCATGCTGCACAATTTAATATTCTCTTACAACTCGCCATGAGATTCTACGAACATAACAAAATATTTTTGTCATTGACATAATTTAATTTAATAAAATTAATTCCAGGTAAGATGTAGCAAACACCCCTCTTGCTCAGGATCTCCAATAACTTTAACCATCACAGATGAGTGTCCCGGTGCCTGCAACAACGTTCCTTATCATTTTGACTTGAGTGGAAAAGCTTTCGGGTTCTTAGCAAAACATGGGCAAGAAGACGCATTGAGAAAAGCTGGAATAATCGACATCGAATTTCAAAGGTAATGGCACGACCTATTTTATTATAGGGTTTTTGGCAATGAACCCATGTGGTTTTCCAAACAGACAGTTTATACCCGTGTTGTTTGAAAATAGACAATCTATCCCCCGTGATTTGTGAATATGTGCAAAACACCATCTTCATGTAAGGAGAATCACATGTGTAAACCGTTTATTTTCAAATGTTTGTGATGTAAACTCTCTATTTACAAAACAAGTAAAGTTTCTATTAGCGATACCACATGAGATAATTTGCCACCGATTCTTTATTATAGTTTATCACATTTTCCATGTCGCGTTGAATATATGTTTCGAATATTTTTTTTTGCAGGGTGCCATGCAGCTATAAATCAAATATAGTGTTTAAAACCGACGTGGGTTCCAACCCTAATTATCTAGCGTTTGCAGTGGAGTACGTTAATGGAGATGGCGACATTGGTGCTGTGGAGATATTACCTTCGAATTCAAAGGCGATAGCTATGGAGCAATCATGGGGTGCGACATGGGAAGCAGGAATACCAGTGGGAGTAAAAGGTCCTTATTCAGTGAAGGTAACTACTATTGAATCAAGAAGATCAATCGTTGCCACAAATGTAATTCCTGTTGATTGGGCTGCTGGAAAATACTATCATTCAAGTGTTAATCTCCAATAAATCTGGCAAGAAATACTTGCTACCTAGTATTGTTTTGTCCTGATTCATTATAATAAAAAATTAGCCCTTATATATATTTGGGTATTTTCTATTTATATTTAATACTAGTTTATGTTGAGTTGGAACAACTTGCTTGTGCTATCTAGTTCTGCTTTCAAAGATTGGGGAGTTATGGATGGAGCTGTGTATGATTTGGTATTCTTGTAAACTTTTGGGTTCGAGCACCCCAATGATTTTTTATTATACTTTTTCGCACGGAAAAAATTGCGAGTTTTTATTTATTAATAAAGCATATAGAATGATGATTTTGAGAAAAGCTAAAAAAAATCCAAAACGGTGGAATGGGTTCATCCGCCATCATTAACCATAATTACATACACTCTTGACATACTTAGTAACAAAGCTAAAATCAGCACTAAATTATAGTAAATGAGAGAGTAAAATAAAGTCTTATTTATTGCTAAACTATAAATAATCATCTATTTGTAGTATTTATTAAATCACGTTTCTTGGCTCAGTTTTCGAGCTGAAGAGGTAATATCAAGTTGTTGTTTTAATTATTTTTGGTCTAAAATCAAGGGTGCTTAACATAAGCTCGCAATTCAAGATTCAGTTTCTACATTGAAGAAATCATTGTCCACCTTATATTTATGCATATAAATAAATAATAATAACCTTTTAAGGAATAAAATTTCTGCGATTAGTAATTGGCTTAAATCACGGGATAGGATGACAACATTCCGTTTCTTACCTTAACCGGCACGTTTAGTTTCATGCACTTTTCATGACAAGAAAGACGGCAATTGTTGCATTTTTTCAGAACGAACGAATAAAAGGTTAGGTTGATAATGACCTTAAAGACTCATCAATTTTTGAATGAGAATATTTTCATCCACTGAGAATATTTACATATCATCCAAGGGTGTTACAACCTCCAATGACAGTTTCATCCATATTGAATGTTAATATTCTCATCCAAGATGTTGCAACCCTCAATACACTGTCCATGAGCTAGCAAGAACACTAGTCAAGAAATACAAGAAATCAATCCATTCACAAAAATTGAATCTAAAGTTTTTAAAAGTGAGAGACACGATCATCACAAAACCTAAATGTAAAACCCAAAGACAAAAAAAAAAAAAAAAAAAAAACCATCTCCACACAAACCTAAACACGAAATTACAAAATCAGAGAAAATGGGAAAGCACCCATTAAATTGTACCCGCCATTCGTTCTTCAATTTATAACAAGTTCTTCGTAGGGTGGAGTACAATCGTTCTCCAAACTTTAATTTTTTTTTGCTAAAATCGAGCTCTTCTCCTTTTTTTTTTTTTTTTTAACAAGGTATCTAGACTTGCACCTGATTAATTTTTGGGTGACGACCTCGGCCCCTCAGGGCCGCCATTAGGTAAATCGAGGATGTGCACGAATGACAGGTATCTGAGGGAGCGGACTAACATGACCCGAACCCAGGACAAACCCCATAATATTTCAATGGAGAATTTGTCCCACACGAGATTCGAACATGCGATTATATCATCTCAGCCTTTACAAATCCATCTATGTACTTGGAGCGCACTTCTCCCTTTTTTCTTACGTAATGTTGTTGCCTGCCTATTGGGTTGGGCTTTTTTCTAAGTCAAATGTGAAAAAATATAAAAACTCAAGGGGCCAAAATGAAAAATTTTAAAAAATATTAATATGAACTTAAAAAAAATTTATGGGGTGTGTTTTAGATTACTTATTCAAAACATTTCTATGTTTTTGTTTAAAGTTGAAAAAAGTTATTTTTCAGCAAATTTATTTAGTGTTTGCTATCAAAATAAACAGAGTTTAGTGAATATATCCTAAGTATGAAAAACTGGAGCCTTTGAAACGGCTTGCTACTTTTTTCAAGAGTTAGAAACTTTATGAAATAAAATGATAAATATAGTTTATAAAATTGTACTCTTCTTTTATGTGAATGTAGTATTTATTACATAAACTATAAACTTTTCGAGCTCGAATTCGAGCTTTTCGAGCCATTTCTATATTAATGTTCGGAATTGTAAGCTCGATTCAAAGCTCGATCCTCTAACCAAGTGAATATAAAAACTATTGCACTATCACCACATAATTCATCAAAATCAGCCAACATTAAAATTCTAAATCAAAACAACAAAACAATAATTCATAAAGATCATTCAATATTTAAGTTTTTCATCAAAACAACTTAAACAATAAATTTTTAATCGAACAACATAATCAATAAGTTTATCATCTCGTCACATAAACAAAACTTCCAACACCCAAATCTTCAAAATTACATTTTCCAGCCAAGCAGCTCCACAGTCTCCACAGCCTCATATCTGCCAAGCAGGTTCACAGCCTCCACAGCCTCATATTCTGCCAAACAGCTCCACAACCTCCAAACTTTAAGTAGCATCAACATTATTAACAGCATATAATGAACAATGAAGATGGTTAAGCATATGCAATTATGCAATACCTATAAGTAACCAAATCACATATCTTAAGGAGTGGGGCTGGGCTTCCATCCAATAGGGTATTCTCCAGCTTCAAGTCCCGGTGGCATATTTGCTGCATATCGAAAAGCATGTAAAGAAACAATTAACCAGAGATACATTAAGCACATTCAAGCATCCTAAATCACCTATCACAGATGTTAAGATTCTTTCACATAGAGTGGCAGTGGTTGACTCCAGAAATAAGCTGCTGAAAAACGTATCTCGCCTGAAATTTTAGGAAAATATAGATCATAAGTAGAAATCCCATTTTGTCTAAGCAGCTGTTTCCATTTTTCAAAAGATCAAGGGGCGGTATCTGGCATTATCATATCTCATCTTCACTGAATCTCCCAGCATTGCAGATTCTCTCAAAGAGCTCCCCACCCGCAGCATACTCCATAACAATAGCTATATGAGTGGGTGTCAAAACCACCTGAAATCCAAAACCAAAACCAGAACAAAGCACAAAGTTTCAAGTCACTAACCAGACAACATGAGGACATTCATAGAAAATTTAGGTTCCTTACCTACTTGAATCGAATTATATTCGGATGCCGAAGTGATATATGATTAATGATCTCCCGAGCCACATTCTCATCGATCTAGAACAAAAATCATAAATAACAGTCAAGCTTCTGAAAATCTCGATAAATGCAGCCATTTATAAAGCCTAACAACTTCATAAACCACATGTATAACCGTCACGAAAACAAACTTAGACATTTCCTATGTATACTATTTGAATCAAAAGATAACTACCTTTGGCGTGAAGGCGGTGGCGTGGCGTGAAGGCGGTGCAAACTGAGAGATGAGGCAGCGGCGGCTTTTCAAAACTCATAGGAAATAATATAGGGTTTCGTGAGGAGTGGGGAGTGAGGGAGAACCGGAGAAGTCAAGTGACCGAGACTGATGATTCAAAATAATATTTAATTATTAATATTTAATATATAAAAATATTATATAAATAAAATATTAAGGTTCGTGAACAGTTCGTGAACTATCGAACAAACAAATTTGGGCTCGAGTTCGGCTTGAAAACATATTCGAACATGTTCGAGTTCGGCTCGAATTCGAATCGAATTCGTTTCGAGTCTGTTCGAAAAGTTCATGAACCGGCTCGATTCGTTTACACTCCTAGATTATACACAACATTCTTATCGACCCCTCCTCAACACCCCAACCAAACATAGCCTAGTCTTTTTAAAATCACATCAATATTTTAACAAATGTTTATTAGTAGGGTGGACAATTTTTTTATGATATGATGTATCCTGTTTTGGCTTAGAGGAGCGAAATTCCGTTCAATTATGTGTATTTGTTCATATCAGTTTCTTGTTTCGAAATTTTCATATATAAGTATGTGTTTTTGGGATATTCGATTGGCCCCCGCTTACTGTGTATTTTCTCAAATACTCACCCCTTACGTCCTCTCCCCAGATAAGAACGAAGAGAAAAAAAAACGAGGAACAACAACAACACTTTTGGGGTTGGTGATATGCTGCACTGTTACAGAACAATATATTAACTTAATTTAATTTATGTGTCCGCTAATAATGTTTTAAGATATTTGGAACAATATGTGTTATTTGAATTTCAGTTGTAAGATATTATTATTCTATGGAATAAAGAGTTTGGTTTTATTTCGAGATCTATACTTCGAGGCTTGTAATTTTGAAATCGACGCTGCGGTTATCGAACACAATCTCGAGGTGTGGCGAATACCCCTTATATTGTAAAACATTAGTCATTGCACCAATCACTCCAAAGGAAGACCATCACAATATAGAAATAGAGTCCAATCAAAATAGCAAACCAATTAAAGCTAAATTATATCTAATTCTTGTGTGATCGATCCCTTAAGTTACAAGTGTTGGGGGTTGATGCTGGGGCATCTCTTCGTCATCCTCATCCTCGGAGCAGCTATGTGCCCACTGGCTATCATGCTCGTGATGTACCATGTATTCAGCACCCAAACTTTTTTTAAAAACTAATTGAACCCGAAATTTGTTTTGTTGGTTGGTTTAGGGTCTACCCGTTTCTGGTTTTTTTTTTTTGTGGATAAACAAAAGTTTTATTAAAAGAAGAAAAATCACAGAAAGTGCTTGGGTGAATACATAGTTTGAGAAACCAAAACCTATGAACAACTAACTAATAGCATGTTGAAGTAAGTCATAGCAAGGGAAAATGTAGCCAATCATTCACCCAGACAAACCCACTTTCGTGAATTTTATTCACCACCTACGAATACAGTTTAATTTTGATCATTTCTGCATTAACAAAAGCTTCCACATTTCCATCCTTGAAGAGCGCTTCGTTTCGCAAATTTCATATACTCCAAACCACATAGTTCCGGAAGAAATCCATAGATTAAGTCACATTAGTCTCGGCCACATCGATACATGTCCAAGAAAATGAGAAGAAGGATTTGCAATGCTAACCATCGATAAACCAATCCAATCATAACAGATGTTCCAAATTTCTGAGGCGATCTAACAAGAGAAGAAAAGATGGTACGCATCTTCTTCAAAATATCCACACATTGGGCATTCCACCGAAGAACCATCAGGGAGGGTGCACCTAAGGTTCAAATTAACTTTGGTTGCTAATTTATTTTGAATCACCTTCCAAGCAAGGAAAGAAACTTTTCTAGGACACAAAATATTCCAAACCTTGGCCACCACCCTAATTTTCTCTAACTCCTCCGTATATGCCGATTTAGTATTGTAAACTCCTCCAGCATCATACTTCCATGTCCATGTTAGCGTAAATGCCCAGCAAGCCAAACGTTGGTCCGATGGGCTTTATGAATCCTAGCCCAATTAGCTAACATATTACAACTATAAATATAACATTCATTCTCTAGGGTTAGTGTGACTCTCAATCAATTCACTCTCTCATAGAAAAAAGCCGACATTATGGCTAGCATTGATGTTGACTTGAAGATCTGGTCAGGTTGGTTGGACTAGAGGGATCACCGCCATCAGATTCAGGTCGGTAAATGGTAATTTCTTTTCGTGCATTATATTTGATATTTTCATGTTTTATATATGAATCAAGAGCGATCGTCTGTCCCCGGGTTTAGATATGTTCATGTTTTATTTCCGCTACATTTGGATTTGATGCCGGTTGATGGAAACCAACAATGGTATCAGAGCCCGTTACGCTTTGATTAATATATTTGAGACCAAGGTGCAGAGCAAGAATCGTGGAAAGGTTCCACGACCAAGCTTTCTACAAAAGTTGCAGATGAAACTCGCACGACGACCAAGCTTTCTGCAAATGTTGCAGATGAAAGTCGCGCGAACCTTTTGCGAAAAGGCTTATGGATCTGCTCATGGTTCCAGCAAATCGCCGACATGCGGCGACAAATGTTGTCAAAGCAAGGGAGGCTACAGGTTGCTGGCAGCGGCAATGTGTAGAGGAGGATGATAGGGTTTGAGAAACCCTATCTTTAAATTTTTAGAGGAATATGAACAGTAACTTTTCGAAAGGAAAACCGTAAATTGGGCCAGAAATTTAGAAAACTTTTGGTCGAAATCGCATTTTAATTTTGGGTCGAAATTATTTTCAATTAATGATACAATTAGTGGGAAACGATAGAAGAAATTAATTATTGTGATCTAATTACATGTTATGTGATTAGTACAATTACATATGATGCAATTGTTTTGTTTAATGTTTACATATGATGTGATTGCATGGTGGATTATTACAGGCATTGACCAATGTGTTTAAGTGAATGTTTAGGTTTTTCATTATTTTTATTATTGTGATTTTGGCTATCGGGTCTGCGAGCCCTATATTAAATAAATGTTGCAAATGTTGTTTGAAACATTTATTTAATATAAAATCTTGAATTGTTTAGGAACTGGTTTGAGTAATTGTTTATTTGTTCTTGATTAATCATAAATACTGTTTCTATTTTGATAGAGAATGATATTCTTTTAAATTTACTAATGTGATTTGCAGTATTTTTAAGAATACATGTTTTATTAAATCTGATGAACATATGAATGATTAGTATGATAATGTTCAAAATAATATAAAAATAATGATAACTTAAATCCCACATATCTTTAGCATGTGATGAATGTCCATTCAATTTGATTCATATGGACGTATGTGGAGCACTAACTGTTAGTGCAAGAGAATGTTGAGTTATGTTAAAGAGAATGTGATTCTCTCACAGTAACTCTCTAAAGTGACACGTTTGTTGAACATAATTCATATCAATGCAGTGATCAAAACTCCATATACGATATGGATTGAAAAATAATGAAAATATAGATTTGAGATTGTTCTGCTTATATGAAGCAGCCAGTGAGAGATAAGTTGGATAGTTGATCCATCGTATATTATTTTGTGGACATTTATATTATCAATTGGAGACAAAGTGTTTGTTTCCACAAGTGCAATCTTTTTAGAGAAAAAAATGTTTCTATTAGAAAGACATGAAATAACTTGAAAGGGTTCAAGAACCACAAACCACTGGAAACGTGAAAATGGTTAAATTAATTCAATCAATCATAACCTTTGAACTATACATACCAAGGAGGTCTGAAAGTGTTTCAAGAACAAGTGATAAATTGTAATTTTGACCATGGATGTGATCTCAGGACTTTCAAGGAGACAACCATGAATCTCAACAACTTCACCGGGGTCCTAGATCCACGAATCTCATATTGCAAGAAATCCAAGAATTTCCTCCACCCCTATCATGGAAAGCAATCAAAATGAAAAAATACACCTATACACATTAGTACTAGACATAAGGAATTCCTTTCAAAGCCAAATCGTCCTCAAGGGGATTGAAGGCTATGGCATGGCTCTTGTTGACAAAGAAGGTTGGACATCTTTACGGGACATTGGCGATATGCCAAGAGATTTGAAATAGACTACATGTACTTTAATAAGGTATGGACCTTAGTGGATCCTCTTGAGGAATTTGTTCTCATTGGCTGCGAATGGATCTACAAGCGAAAACTTGGAATATATGGGAAGGTAGTGACCTTCAAAGCTTAACTGATGGGAAGAGGTTATTCTCATAGGCAAAGAGTTGTCTGTGAAGAAATTTTCATCAGTTGTGATGCTATAGTCTATTTGGATTTTATTAGTTATATCTTTATATTATGAATATAAGATATGACAGATGAATGTGGAGACATTGTGGTAGAAATGTAGCAGCCAAAGGTGTTCACAACTTCCGGGAGTGAGCAAAATGTTTGCAAACTCCAGATGTCCATTATAGGCCTATGAAGGCGTCCCAAAATTGAACTTCTGTTTTGATAACATTATCAAGGTGTTTGGTTTTGTTAAAAATCAAGAAGTGACTTGTGTGTGCAAAAGGGTTAGTGGGAACGTGATTGTATTTGTAGTACTATAAGTCGATGATATTCTACTCATTGTGAATGATATTGGATTAATCGATGAAAGCATGGTTATCTATTAATTTCTCCATGAAAGATTTGAGAGAAACATCTCATATGCTTGACATAAGGATCTATGAGAATGCTTGAACTATATCAATTTACGTACATGAACAATGTGCTAAAAGGTTTAACATTGAATAGTCGAAAATGAATTACCTCCCATATGTCACAGTATTTTTCTCTCGAAGTCAATGAGTCCTAAATTGATGATTAGAGATAAAAGACGACATTGGTAACTTATGCTTCGACTGTTGGTAGCATAATGTATGCTATGTTATCTACTCAGCCCGATGTGGAGTATGCTCTTAGTGTAATGAGCAGAGATCAGACAGATCCCAGTGAAAGTCATTGGAAAACTGTGAAATAATCATCAAGTACTTATGAAGAACTTATAATATGTTCATTGTTTTTGGATATGTAAGTGGATAAATAAAAGATGAAAGCTACGCTGATGCTGGTTTTTTAGTTGGATGTAGATGATTCCAAATCGATGTTCAGATTTGTATTTAAGCTTATTGATGATGTTGTCTCTTGCCAAGCAAGACACCACACCGGATTCCACCACTGAAGTTAAATACATTACAACATACGATGCAACAAAGATGCAATTTGGATAAGAAATTTCATCCAAGAGTAGTGCAGTTGACACAGTCTATGTGTGTTGTGACAACAATTGAGCTATTATGAATAACTAAGATCTCATCAGGATCCAAACATATATTGAGAAAATACCATCTAATGAGAGAGATTGTAGATGCGACATTATTATCGAGAGAATATCTTCAACATAAAAATATAGTGAATCCACTGAAAAAGCCTTTACAACGATTGGTGTCTGTCAGACATCTTGGGAAGATGGTCTTGAGACAGATGAGCAGTTGACTTTGGGAAAGTGAAAGATATTGTTGTCATGTGTGATTAAGTAAATCAATAGTTGATGATTGTACTTATAATCTTATTATGACAAATATTTGTTTGAATATTAATATATATGACACGTTTTCATCTATTTACACATGCATCTTGATGCATTGATGAAGTTCTTGAGATTGTTATAGTCCATATAATGTGGTTATGAATATGATGGTGACCATGAAATACATTCTCGACTGTGATTTCTAAATGTTCCTGGTCGATGAGCCTTCGAGAATGAGATATCGATATATGCTCGTTAGAGACTGGTATTCATGATGTGTCTAGTGTAGTGCACCGCGTTTCATCAGCGTTGGCTTGGAGAAGTCAACACACATGAATAGGTGGTCATTAGGAATGAGTTCACTGAACGACCCTACTCAGAATTCTATAAGTGGTTACCATTTGTCGAGTATACAACTCCTAGTCATAGTTGTGCACCATTACTTCTCATGACTCGAGGCGTCATTGAGGTCTTGACAGATAGCTGTGTACTTTGATTTAATGACTGATCACATGTGGGTCATAAAGTTGTTATTTTGGGTATTTAGTGATGCTGTCAGAGGCCTATGATTGTCGTTGGGGATTCATCACTAGTCTTGATGAACAAGGATGTCCTATGTGTTTTTCTGTATATGATTTAAGGAATCTCTGGTCAGAGTGGGTAGTGCTTGTGAAAAAAGAGTTTTCCATATACGCACACAATGAATCATATAACGTGAAACAAATACATAGTTATTGAAATCATAAGGAGCCTCGACCAACCAATGCCCAAGTTCAATCCGGACATCGAGTAAAAAGAATGTACTGCACGCTAACTATGGCTGACAGGTTCTCGTAGCTAGTCATTTGTATCTAGGTCTTCGTGAAACGCAGATGCTAGGCGCTACCCACGATCGGTAGGTTGTTGCTGGAATTATATTTCGGCCATTTGTCTATTAAAAGAGTTTAATAGATAATGGGGCATTAAGGGTAAGCCCAAAAAAGTTGTTTGATTTCTAAAATCACAACCTTTACTGCTATGACACACTTGAGCCTCGCTGGGTCACAAGCAACCGGCCGCCGATCTATCGATGAGAATTGAGACTTAAATGTTCAGTGCTCAAATTGAGTGATTTAGAATAGATGAATTTAATTTTTGAAAGTTCCTCACTTTAGTGGAGTTTCTATATTTGAAAATGTTTCATCTATAGAAAGTTCTAAAATTAAAACATTTGATATATTTATATATCATAATTATGTACATTGGATGTACATCATGTTATTCAATTGGATTGACTTACTTGGATTATGAATTTGTAGTTTTGTGTTGGCTTTTGGGCAAGTGGGAGATTGTTAGCATAAATGCCTAGCAAGCCAAACATTGGCCCGATAAGCTTTATGAACCCTAGCCCAATTAGCTAACATATTACAACTATAAATATAACATTCATTCTCTAGGGTTGTGACTCTCAACCAATTCACTCTCTCATAGAAAAAGCCGACAACAGACTAGCACTAGTGTTGACTTGAAGATTTGGTCAGGTTGGTTGGACTAGAGGGATCACCGCCATCATATTCACGTCGGTGAACGATAATTCCTTTTCGTGTATTATATTTGATATTGCACATCCTCTTGTATGTATCCTTGGCAACTAACTTAGCTTTGTATCTTTGATATCCCCAAAATGATTATGTGTTATTTTAAACATTAAGCATGTTATGAAGATTTTGGTATTAATTCTTTGTGTTGAATTAATTATATTGGGGGAAGTTATTTCAGGGTGCATGTGTTATATGATGGGAATTTGGATTGTAGTATAATTATTTGGGGTGGGTGTTAATTGTTTTGGTGAAGCATGTTTATTTGGAAATTGAAGTATTTTATTGTTTAAATACTAAAAATATCAAGTGAGGATATTTTAATACATCGTATGAAATACCGGGATACAATTAAACGCCACATGACCACCCTACATGCAACCACCCCCCCCCCCCCCCCCCCCCCATTCAGTACAAACCCACGCCCCTCCCTTGAAACCTGCAGCATGGGTTGATCAATCATGCACTTTCACTCATTGATTTCCCACTTGCTCCTTCTCGAAAACCCTCTCTTTCTCTCTGAAAACTCGCCCAACTTTCCAACTGAGCATAGGAGAAGAGATCTGGAGTTTTGTTGAGCAAAAGTTGTTAAAAATCGAGGAGCAAAAGTGGTAAGGAATCACGCTGGTTATACCAGTTTTGCATGTTTAAGCATGTGTTTTCATTAAAGCAGAAATGTCATGCTAGCTTAGGTTTCTTTAAACCTTCGATTTAAGTGCTTACAGGGTGTTGTTATGAAACTCCCAATATTTTTCCTTGAGCATGTTTCATATGTTATGTGAAGGATTTAAGCATGTAAAATGTAGTGTTCGAGAATCTGGGTAAAGAAATAGGTTACCCTGTTTTCAGAAAACTTGAGTGAGCATTGATGTTGTTGGGTGATTTTCAAGCATGTGGGTTTTAAGTTTGGGTGTAACTTTGATATGAATACATTCATGGTAGTACCTAGTAACTCTTAGCATGTTTGTTCAAGCATGAGGTGTGCCATATATGCTAGATTTGATGGTATGGATATGAGGTGCTCGAGAAATTCTGGAAATCGCGTTTTTACAGGGTAGCTCGATCGATCGAATTCCCTTCTCGATCGATCGAGTGGGGCAGAATATTTTTAAGAAGGGGTTCGATCGATCGGAAGATTTCTCGATCGATCGCTGAAGGTCCTCGATCGATCGGCGATACCATTTCGATCGATCGAGTGAGGCAGAACTTGGGCATCGAATTAAGTGTCTTCTCGATCGATCGAGCTTGAAGTGCCGATCGATCGAAGGTCACAGAATGTTGAAAAATATGGAATTTTGTAATTTGATGAGATTTTGGTTATGAGACTATTATTGGTATCTAATATTGTGTTGTACACTTGTGTAGAGCCTTCACAGATAGCTACACAACGCAGAGGATAGAGTCATGCAACACACTATATTTTGGAAAGGTACGTAAGCGACGTACGGGCATCCCAACGGTAACATGTATTTTATGTTTGTCTATTTGACACATGATAGATGCAAAGTTGTGCATTAAGAGTATGATACATGTTGTCATGCATTGTTGTTGCATGTTTATGTTGTGGAAATAAGAGTGTGTATTCCACGAGTCAGGGTTATCCCAGTGATGATTTTAATGCTTACGCTTATACCGCTAAAAATGTGGAGTAAGGCTTGCACATGGAAGGCGGGGTATACCATACTAAGCGGGGAAGAAGGTACCGCTAGTATGAAGAGCGGGGAAGAAGGTACCGCTAGCGGGGAAGAATATACCGCTTGTTATGAAATAATGAAGCGGGGAAGATGGTACCGCTCATTATGAAGTTAAGAAGTAAGAAGCATTAAAATATACTGATGATAAACTGACTAAGAAAGATTTAAGATTAAGAAGTGAAGTGAAGTTAGTCATGACATTTATTTAAAGGAGCCGTAATTTCATATAATGATTTGATTATGAGTTATGGTACAGGGACAACCAATGGGCGTTTTAAATGCGTTGGAAATACATGAAGTATTTTATATCTATGATTATGCATTACGCTTTACATTCATATTATGTTGAATATGAATTATGATGTGCTCATGTGTTGGAGGTTGTCTTTGTAGGTGCATTTAATACAGAGAACAAGGGTCGGGGTTGACACGTTGAGCTTTAAGGAGTGCTACAGGATTAGCAGAACAGAGTTTCATTTTGTATAGTTTCTACAAGGAGTGTAGTAGAACTATAGTCTTACACGCCATTACTAAGAAATGTAACTAATCCCTTTTGAAATTCTTTTGGTATTATAATCTCTATAAGCTCAGGATATCAACACGGCCTATTACTCTGATTATATATGATTAGTTCTCTTATTTGCACCTTAGTATCTTGTTTAAATAATGGGGTCTCACATTTAGTGGTATCAGAGCAGTGGTTAGATAACCAGGGAACGAGTAAAGGGTAGCCTTTAGAAACAAGTTGGCTAGGTATTCATTGGTGGGCATGTTTATGCATGTGGTGCATATTTTTGTATAAGTTGTTATACTAACATGCTTTTGAATATGATTACTCTTGTTATCTAACGGCTTATGTTATGAACTGCTTTTGGTATTGTTGTTAACCACTGTATTACAACATGGATGCTATTAATCTGGAGAACCTCAATGAGGGGTTGGGAGATGTAGGCAGTATCAATGCCAGTATTGCTCAGTCAAATCCTCTACCGCCACCTGCTGTAGGCGTGGAGCCTATTGCACAGATACTGCTACCAGGGGAGATAAGTCTGAACCAGTTCTTGAGCTATCATCCACCGCTATTTGAAGGGACTGAGACTGGGGAAGCAGCCGAGGAATGGCTTGAGAGACTAGAGCAGATATTTGTATCGGCACCCTGTGCACGGATTGCCTGGCTTAGGTTGGCAGAGTTTCAGTTGGCCAAGAAGTCTTCCATGTGGTGGAAGACAACAGTTATGGAGCTGAGGGCTCAAGGTATGACGGTTGATTGGACTGTATTCAGGACCCGGTTCCTTAACCGGTACTTTTCTGCAGCTGCCAGACAGTTAAAGGAAGATGAATTCACTAATTTGAAGCAAGGCGGCCTGTCAGTGTCAGATTATGCTATGCAGTATTCCTCACTGTTGATGTATGTACCTCATATCGCTGTGAGCAGCCATGCCAAGATAAGGCATTTCCTGAAGGGACTGAGGCCAGAGTTATTTGATCGGGTTGTCTCCAACAACCCCAACTCATTTGATGATGCCCTGACTAGGGCAGAGCTGGCAGAGATTGAAGTTGGTGCGTATAAGGAAGATGTGCCCCCTTTTACACCACCTCAGAGGCCAGCTGTTGACAGCCTGAGGCCACGAGGAGACCAGTTTAAGCCTCGTGGGGCCTCTTCATCTTCTAGATTCAGTGGGAAGAAGTCTCAGAGTCAGAAGCAAAGCAACCGGGGACCAACACAGGGGAGTAAGACAGGGGGGGGGGGGGGGACAGGTGTGACCACTGTGGAGGATTTCATTTGTCACGTGATTGCCGAGGCTGTTATGTTTGTGGAAAGGTGGGCCACCTGGCTAGGGCTTGCCCCAATCGGGCAGGTCAGACAGACTTTGGGCCGAATAGGCCAAGATTTGATGCCAGGACGGCATCACAGAGACAACAGTTTGCACCTCGACCACAGGGAGGTCAGGCGGTAGGACCGCCGCAGGGTCAGGGTCAGGTGTATGCACTGACTCGGGAGCAGGCTGAGGCAGCCCCGGAGGAGGTTATTGCTGATACGTGTTATTTACTTACGTACCCTGCATTTATTTTGATAGATACATGTGCTTCCCACTCTTTTGTAGCTGCTGCTTTTGTGGAGAGACACCACTTGTGCTCGTCTCCGTTGCCCACACCTCTTATGGTCTCGACACCCACAGGAAAGCATGTGATTGCGGATCTACTGTTATCTGATTGCCTCATTTATTTTGAGGGCAATGATCTGAGGGCCGATCTGATTTGCTGGATATGGCAGATTTTGACTACATTGTCGGTATTGATGTATTGAGCAGATACCAGGCTGTGGTTGATTGCCGGCAGAAGATGGTTTGCTTTCTATCTGATCAGGGGTTCCAGTGGACCTTTTATGGGGACGACTCTCGTCCAAAGATTCCATTGATTTCGGTCGTTAAGATGATACGGTTGTTGGAACGAGGTCACACTGGCTATATTATTTATGCTGTGGACGTATCAGAGGAAAAGGAAGAGTTGAGGATCGGGGATATTCCAGTGGTTGCAGAATTCATCGATGTGTTTCCGGATGAGATTCCAGGATTTCCGCCGATCAGAGATGTTGAGTTTGAGATTGAGTTACTGCCAGGGACATCTGCTGTTTCCCGTGCCCCTTATAGGATGGCACCGGCAGAGCTGAGAGAGCTGAAAGTGCAGTTGCAGGAGCTCCTTGACAATGGATACATTTGTCCTAGTGTATCGCCTTGGGGTGCACCAGTTTTGTTCGTAAAGAAGAAGGATGGTTCAATGAGTCTGTGCATTGACTATATGCAACTAAATAAGGCCACAGTAAAGAACAGGTACCCGCTTCCGAGGATTGATGATCTGTTTGATCAGTTACAGGGTACGAGACTCTACAGTAAGATTGATCTGAGGTCGGGGTATCATCAGATTCGGGTGAGGGATGATGATGTACAGAAGACGGCTTTCAGGACCAGATATGGGCACTATGAGTTCCTGGTCATGCCTTTTGGAGTGACGAATGCCCCAGCTGTCTTCATGAGTTTGATGATTAGGGTGTTCCAACCGTATTTGGACCAGTTCGTCATAGTTTTCATTGACGATATACTCATCTACTCCCAGACTGAGGAAGAACACGTGGAGCACTCGAGGACAGTACTCCAGATCCTCAGGGATCATCGGTTATATGCAAAGCTCATCAAGTGCGAGTTCTGGTTGAACAATGTTGTATTCTTGGGCCATGTTATTTCTAGCAGTGGGATATCAGTAGATCCCAGGAAGATTGAGGCAGTTATTGATTGGTCTGCCCCTACTTCAGTCAGTGAGATTCGAAGCTTTCTGGGTTTGGCTGGGTATTATTGACGCTTTGTCGAGGGGTTTTCAAATATTTCCAAGCCATCGACGCAGCTAACTCAGAAGGGAGTTCCATTCTTTTGGTTGGAAGCTTGTGAGCAGAGCTTCCAAGAGTTGAAGCACAGATTGACTTCAGCGCCAGTATTGGTAATTCCAAGGGAGAACAAGGGGTTCGCTCTCTATACTGACGGATCGCTTCAGTGTCTAGGATGCGTGCTGATGCAGGATAAGCACGTTGTGGCTTACGCTTCGAGACAATTGAAGCCACACGAGATGAGGTATCCGGTCCATGATCTGGAGCTAGCAGCTATAGTGTTTGCCTTGAAGATATGGCGACACTACTTATATGGTACCTCATTCACCATCTTCACTGATCACAAGAGCCTGAAGTTCTTGTTTACGCAGGCTGAGCTGAATATGAGGCGGAGGAGATGGATGGATTTGCTGAAGGATTATGATTGTGAAATCCTATACCATCCCAGGAAAGCAAATCTGACAGCCGACGCCTCAGCAGAGGATGTCATGTGTTTATCAGCTATGATGGGCTCCTACTGTCAGATGGGTTTTGATTACGACGTGTCTTCTTCTCCAGTACAGGTGTTGACCTTGCTAGCTGAGCCAATCATTTATGAACACATCCGAAAGGCTCAGGGGACCGACACAGAGGTTCAAAGATGGATGTCAGTGGTTCATGTAGGTCAGTCATCGAGATTCAGAGTGGCTGAGGACGGTTCTCTGAGGTTTGGCGACAGATGGGTGGTTCCAGATACACCCGGGTTGCGACGGGGTATTTTACAGCGGGCTCATTATAGCAGGATGAGTATCCACCCGGGCGGGAAGAAGATGTATAAAGATTTACGCAGCCAGTTCTGTTGGAGGCGAATGAAACAAGATGTTACCTCATTCGTCAAAAGATGCCTGATTTGTCAGCAGGTAAAGGCTGAGAGGCAGAGGCCTGGTGGTGAGCTAAGGAGCTTAGAGATACCACAGTGGAAGTGGGAGCACATATCCATGGACTTCGTGACCCACTTACCGAGGATTGTTTCGGGTTTTGATGCCATATGGGTAGTCGTGGACAGATTGACTAAAGTGGCTCATTTTATTCCCTACAGCATGACTTTCACGTACCTGAGGATGGCTCAGTTATATATCAGAGATGTGGTGAGACTGCACGGGATCCCTGTTTCGATTGTGTCTGATCGAGATCCGCGGTTTACATCTCACTTCTATGAGGGTCTTCAGTCAGCCCTGGGCACAGAATTAAGGTTGAGCACAGCATATTATCCCCAGACGGACGGACAGACCGAGCGTACGATACAGACGCTCAAAGATATGCCGAGGGCTTGTGTGTTGGAGTTCGATACTTCTTGGCAGGACTCAGTAGCCCTGGTGGAATTTTCTTATAATAACAGTTACCAGGCTAGCATACAGATGGCTCCATTTGAAGCCCTATATGGCAGGCGTTGTAGGTCGCCTTTGTGTTGGGGTGATGTGGATCGTAAATCGGTCGGAGTACCAGAGTTGGTCCAAAAAATGGAAGAAAAGGTGAAGGTGATCAGGAGAAAGATGAAGGCAGCTCAAGACAGGCAGACAGTGTATGCGAATCAGCGGCGAAGACCGTTGGAGTTTCAGTTGGGCGACAGAGTCTTTCTGAAGATCTCACCTTTCAGGGGTGTGGTACGGTTTGGTACGCGGGGGAAGTTATCCCCGAGATATGTGGGGCCGTACGAGATCTTGCAGGGTGTTGGTACTCTGGCTTACCGGTTAGCTTTACCGCCCTCTCTGTCTGGTATACACGATGTATTCCATGTGTCTATGCTGAGGAAGTACGAGCCAGATCCTTCTCATGTGTTGCAGCCTTCTGAGGTTCAGATAGAGTCCGATGTTTCCTATGTGGAGCGGCCTATCAGGATTCTGGATCGGGCAGATCGCAGACTACGAAACAAAGTTATTCATATGGTCAAAGTTCAGTGGGATCGTAGGGGTGTCGAGGAGGCCACGTGGGAGACGGAGCGACACATGGTGCAGCTCTATCCAGAACTGTTTTCTGGTATATGATTTATGTTTTGTATTATATTGGGTAGGTGCATGCTGATTTCGAGGACGAAATCTTATAAGTAGGGGAGTATTGTGATATCCCCGTAATGATGTGTTATTTTAAACATTAAGCATGTTATGAAGATTTTGGTATTAATTCTTTGTGTTGAATTAATTATATTGGGGGAAGTTATTTCAGGGTGCATGTGTTATATGATGGGAATTTGGATTGTAGTATAATTATTTGGGGTGGGTGTTAATTGTTTTGGTGAAGCATGTTTATTTGGAAATTGAAGTATTTTATTGTTTAAATACTAAAAATATCAAGTGAGGATATTTTAATACATCGTATGAAATACCGGGATACAATTAAACACCACATGACCACCCTACATGCAACCACCCCCCCATTCAGTACAAACCCACGCCCCTCCCTTAAAACCTGCAGCATGGGTTGATCAATCATGCACTTTCACTCATTGATTTCCCACTTGCTCCTTCTCGAAAACCCTATCTTTCTCTCTGAAAACTCACCCAACTTTCCAACTGAGCATAGGAGAAGAGATCTGGAGTTTTGTTGAGCAAAAGTTGTTAAAAATCGAGGAGCAAAAGTGGTAAGAAATCACGCTGGTTATACCAGTTTTGCATGTTTAAGCATGTGTTTTCATTAAAGCAGAAATGTCATGCTAGCTTAGGGTTCTTTAAACCTTCGATTTAAGTGCTTACATGGTGTTGTTATGAAACTCCCAGTATTTTTCCTTGAGCATGTTTCATATGTTATGTGAAGGATTTAAGCATGTAAAATGTAGTGTTCGAGAATCTGGGTAAAGAAATAGGTTACCCTGTTTTCAGAAAATTTTAGTGAGCATTGATGTTGTTGGGTGATTTTCAAGCATGTGAGTTTTAAGTTTGGGTGTAACTTTGATACGAATACATTCATGGTAGTACCTAGTAACTCTTAGCATGTTTGTTCAAGCATGAGGTGTGCCATATATGCTAGATTTGATTGTATGGATATGAGGTGCTCGAGAAATTCTGAAAATCGCGTTTTAACAGGGTAGCTCGATCGATCGAATTCCCTTCTCGATCGATCGAGCGGGGCAGAATATTTTTAAGAAGGGGTTCGATCGATCGGAAGATTTCTTGATCGATCGCTGAAGGTCCTCGATCGATCGGCGTTACCATTTCGATCGATCGAGTGAGGCAGAACTTGGGCATCGAATTAAGTGTCTTCTCGATCGATCGAGCTTGAAGTGCCGATCGATCGAAGGTCACAGAATGTTGAAAAATATGGAATTTTGTAATTTGATGAGATTTTGGTTATGAGACTATTATTGGTATCTAATATTGTGTTGTACACTTGTGTAGAGCCTTCACAGATAGCTACACAACGCAGAGGATAGAGTCATGCAACACACTATATTTTGGAAAGGTACGTAAGCGACGTACGGGCATCCCAACGGTAACATGTATTTTATGTTTGTCTATTTGACACATGATAGATGCAAAGTTGTGCATTAAGAGTATGATACATGTTGTCATGCATTGTTGTTGCATGTTTATGTTGTGGAAATAAGAGTGTGTATTCCACGAGTCAGGGTTATCCCAGTGATGATTTTAATGCTTACGCTTATACCGCTAAAAATGTGGAGTAAGGCTTGCACATGGAGGCGGGGTATACCATACTAAGCGGGGAAGAAGGTACCGCTAGTATGAAGAGCGGGGAAGAAGATACCGCTAGCGGGGGAGAATATACCGCTTGTTATGAAATAATGAAGCGGGGAATATGGTACCGCTCATAATGAAGTTAAGAAGTAAGAAGCATTAAAATATACTGATGATAAACTGACTAAGAAAGATTTAAGATTAAGAAGTGAAGTGAAGTTATGTCATGACATTTATTTAAAGGAGCCGTAATTTCATATAATGATTTGATTATGAGTTATGGTACAGGGACAACCAATGGGCGTTTTAAATGCGTTGGAAATACATGAAGTATTTTATATCTATGATTATGCATTACGCTTTACATTCATATTATGTTGAATATGAATTATGATGTGCTCATGTGTTGGGGGTTGTCTTTGTAGGTGCATTTAATACAGAGAACAAGGGTCGAGGTTGACACGTTGAGCTTTAAGGAGTGCTACAGGATTAGCAGAACAGAGTTTCATTTTGTATAGTTTCTACAAGGAGTGTAGTAGAACTATAGTCTTACACGCTGTTACTAAGAAATGTAACTAATCCTTTTTGAAATTCTTTTGGTATTGTAATCTCTATAAGCTCAGGATATCAACACGGCCTATTACTCTGATTATATATGATTAGTTCTCTTATTTTCACCTTAGTATATTGTTTAGATAACAGGGTCTCACAGTATCGTTCTATAGTCACATCAGACTTGTATTTAATATTGTATACCAATTTACACCCGATACAATGTTTCCCATTCGGTAATTCTATTGCAGTCCATGTATTTATCTTTTCCAAAGCTTATATTTCTACGCTCATGGCTTCTAGCCATTTTTTATCTTTTACAGCTTGATTTTAGTCTTTGGTTCAGATAATTTTGATATGTATATTGTAAATGCATTATGTAATGGGGATAAACGAACATATGGCAGAAAGTCTGAGATGAGATATTGTTTACTAGATGGAGCTATCTGCATAGATGAATTTGTTATGGAATTAGGAATGCTACACTCATATATTTTGAGAAAGGCTGGTGGATTTCATTTCTGAATGATTTTCTATGATTAAGATTGCACTGTTCTTCATTATGAGAAGAGCTATATTGGGATGTAAATGATACATAATTATCAGACACATTGTTATTGTTAAAATGGGGGATATTTGATTATTGTGTGTATTCTCCTCTGGTGTCGAGTGCTCATCATTTTGAGTGTGTGTGTCTCCATTGTCTATAGAAAGGACGTGCTTAGTAATATTGATCAAAAGCAGATGGAGGAAATAAACAGTCATTATACTCACATGCAGGAGAGCTCAAAGTAGGACTTGTATCATTTTTAAAGGGCAACACATTCTCATAGAAAATAACATTTCGGGAAATAAAAGTTTGCTTTGTGTCTAAACTTTATAGTTTGTACCCTTGTAACCTAGAGGATAACCAATAAAGGCGCATTTAGTAGCTCTATGAGCAAATTTACTTCTATTGACAACCAATGTTGAAGCATAACATGAACAACTGAGCACACGTAGATGTGAATATGTGGTGGTTAATTATATAATAGTTCCAAGGGAGAATTGTTGTTCAATAATTTAGATGGCACTCTATTAATGATATGGGCATCTGTTGATACACAATCTGACCAAAATTCTAAAGAGAGACAAGCCTGAAACATAAGAGAACGAGCAACTTGTAATAGATGTTTATGTTTTCGTTCCACTCTCCCATTTTGTTGAGGATTTTCAACACAACTTATTTGATGTATTATACCATATTTATCATAAGACTTTTAAGAATAAACTCAGCCCCATTATCTGATCTGATAACACGAATCCTTGTATTAAATTGAGTGAGTACGAGAGTATATAAATTTTGTAAATGAATATTTGTTTCAGACATGTTTTTCATAAGATATATCCATGTACACCTTGAGTAAATATCAAATAATGTAAGAAAACACTTATGACCAGCATATAAATGAGTGGAAAATGGACCTTAAATATCACAATGAACAATTCAAAAGCAAATGAAGGCATATTCACTGATATGAAAAGGTAACTCCTTTTGCCTTGAAAAATGACACACACCGCAATGAGTTTTATTCAGTATGTTAAAATTGAGGTTTAAAGCTGATATAGAGGAAAGTCTATTGATAAGTGCAAAAATGCACTTATATTCAATATTTTCTCGTTATATTTTTTATGATTCCTGGACGATATTACGCTTTTTGGTATTAATTTACATGTTTCAGGAGTTTAGGTAGAAATGCAAAAAATGGAGAAAATGAGTCAAATAACGTTGAAAAGATGGAAAAAGACCCCTACGAGCTAACACGTCAAAGGAAGGACCAAGTCATAAGTTGGAAGAAATTTAGTGGCCGATGGATCCTGAGGAGAATCTCGATCGATCGCGCCATGTCGATGATTCAAGCAACAAAAATTAAGTTTTTGCGATTGATCATGACATCATCCGCGATCGATCGCGCCATGCTGTCTGTTGAAAAATAAAAGTTTGAAGCTCGTGATCGATCGCGAGGGAACAGGCAATTGATCGGTCTAAATATTTCCTTTTCAAGACTTTGAGTCCAACAAGGAAACTACTTTTCATGGGCATTTTCCATCCTATTATTTAAGGGACATGTTGGACGAAAATTAGAGATTATTCCATATACTTTTGACCTAGGACAAGCATCCATCCTCCATCTCATCTTCACCAACATCCAACCTCAACATATACACATCCTAGGCCTTGAAACAAGCCAACAAGGAGATTCTAGATTCGACCAAGAACTAATCGAGAGAGAAAGCAAAGATCTACAAACGAAGTCAACACCGGTAGTTTATTCTTGTCTTTAAACATGAGTTTTTCTTTGTTTTGGATTTATTATGATGAACTAAATTATTTATCAAGATTAGAGGATCCATTATTTTGACTATGACTTGTTTATGGAATCTTGATTGAATTCCTATATCCTATCTGTACAATCTACGTTCTTAATGCTTTCAAAGAAGTAGCTACTTTTGAATTGATATTAGTTACCATGATTGATGTTGGCCATACGATATTGTGATATGACATAGTAGATTAGGACGTGGATTTCAGATTGAAACTGACCAAGTAAAATCAAATATAAGTGTGCTAGCAATAGATTACCCAGTTTTCACAAATCTTAATGCAATATTGATTGTTCAATAAGAACACGGGAGTGGCTTATGTCACCTCAATATTATGTTTGGTATAGGTTGACCATAATATATTGAATAAATTTGAGAAACTCGTCACCTTAGAGATATATTGATATTCAATCCAGGGTCATATTGGATTATATTGGTGAACCGACGTCTTGATAATCTTTTCAAGTGAACTTTTCTCGTTAACTTTGATTGACTTGGTTGGAACATTAGTAGTTTAATATAGTTATTAGTTTAATTATTAATTCATAGTCGTAGGTTAAATATAGTTAAAAAGCGTCTTATTTGGTACTTACAGTTAGTCACTGTGGGTTCGACAACATGTTCTTAATAATCTATACCAAAACTTAACAACAGTACACCCTAAACTAGAATGTTACTGTTTAAATAAAGCGCGATCATCGATGAAAAAGATAAATGTCCTAATATGTAGTGCCAAACATCAACTTTAGCAAATACATACATAGAAGTAGAAGCAAATAGACGAGAATTTTCAGGCAGTGTAACACGATATAACCCATCACATTTCTCTGCAAACCAATCGTGGTGTTGAGTTTCGTGTCCTGTAAGAAACATTTATCAGAAACAAACTGGAGTACAAATGAAATAGAATTGGTTAGCTTTGAAACTGACATGAGATTGAATGTAAATGCAAGAACACAAATAACACTTTCTAATTCGACATTAGTTTAAGTTGAACAGTTCCTATGTGTGTTGCTTGAGCAACTTCACCATTGGGCATATGAACATCAATAGAAATAGGAGACAAAATAGGTGTGTAAAATGAAATATCACAAATCATATGATCGGTGGCACTCTTGTCAAAAATCCAATTCTTTGGACTATATGAAGTTAAACTACAACATGACTCCAAAACCTGCAGTGTTACATTTGACAGACGTAACAGCTATGTCTGTTGAATTTTCAGTGGGTAATTTACTCTGATGCGGTTGAGAATGGGATTTTGTGAAAGCAAGAAATTGATTAGAGAGTTCCTGTGAAATTCCACTGGAGAAGGACCGGAAATACATTGCCATCCATAGATTCTTGTAAAATCCTAGAACCTCTAGGACCTTTTCAATTTGGTGGATATCCAACTAGTTGGTAATACTTATCAATGGTATGTTCGTTGAATCCTCATTCAGAACACTTAGGATGTTGTTTGACCTTAGCATATACGTTCTTAGCCTATAATACAACAAAGTCCATATTAGACTGAGGAACAGATTTGTTCACTTGGTTTGCGAACATGACTAAGGAATCTAATGAAGAAACTGACAGATTTTGAAGGGATCTTTGGCCTTTTTCTTGCAACCATAATGAATAAACTTTGGCAAGAGTGGGTAAGGGAGAAACAAGAAAGATTTGGCTTCCAATTGCAAAATAAGATTCTTGCACCGATTTTCTACTGTAGAATGCATCTAAAATGAAGCCCATCTTTATTCAAAGACCGTAGAATGGTTGTGTATGCACCAAAAGTTTGGCCTACGTGCACAGAACCAACACTTCTTAAAATGAGCTTGCAGCATTAGTCGTGTCTTGCGCCCATGAATTAATCACTCAGAGCAACAACAAGAAGCAAAGCATTGTCATTAAATCGCAGCAAAATGCTATATAAATTTGATTGATTTTTTAAGGGAATATAGATGGCAAGAACACGAAAAGCAAAGGGGGATCCAATGTCAATTCTTTTACTTCAAATTTTATAATTATTTTATTTGGAAGCACTGGAGTACGTAGGATATTTGTTATTAATTTTAACAAATTCACAGATTTTGTCTACCGGTGCATGCTTTTTCCACGTACACCTATAAACACAAGCTATGCAAAACTTATCAAGACACACTTTTTATATTAAGGTGGTGGTGCACTTGCTTATATTAAGGTGTTGCACCTAAATTTGACAAGATGTTGCACTTAATTTTAAACAAAATGATGATTTTAACATGATGATGCACTTAATTTTAACAAATTCACAGATTTTGTCTACATGTAGACGTTTTTTCCACGTGCACATATAGACACAAGCTATGCATAACTTATCAAAACACACTTTTTATATTAAGGTGGTGTTGCACTTGCTTATATGAAGTGGTGCACCTAAATTTGTCAAGTTGGTGCACACAATTTTAAACAAAAGAATGATTTTAACATGGTGGTGCACTTAATTTTAACAAATTCATAGATTTTGTCTATTGATGCACGTTTTTAACACATGCACCCACAGACACAAGATGTGCAAAACTTATCAAAACACACTTTTTTATATTATGGTGATGGTGTACTTACTTATATTAAGGTGATGCACCTAAATTTGACAAGGTGGTGCACGTAATTTTAAACAAAATGATGATTTTAACATGGTGGTGCACTTAATTTTAACAAAAATCATGGATTTTGTCTACTGGTGCATGTTTTTCCTACGTGTACCTATGTACACAAAATGTGCAAAACATAGCAAAACACACTTTTATATTAAGATGGTGTTGCACTTGCTTATATTAAGTTGGTGCACCTAAATTTGACAAGGTGGTTCACGTAGCAAAATGATGATTTTAATATGTTGGTGCATGTAAATTTAACAAATTCATAGATTTTATCTACCGGTGCACGTTTTCCCACGTGCACCTATAGACACAAGCTGTGCAAAACTTATCAAAACATACTTTTTGTATTAATGTGGTAGTGCACTTGCTTACACTAAGTTGGTGTGCCTAAATTTGACACGGTTGTGCACATAATTTTAAAAGAAATGATGATTTTAACATGATTCACATATTTTGTCTACCGCTGCACGTTTTCCCACGTGCACCTATAGACACAAGCTATGTAAAACTTATAAAAACATACTTTTTATATTAAGATGGTGGTGCACTTGCTTATATTAAGTTGGTGCATCTAAATTTGACAAGGTGATGCACTTAATTTTAACAAATTCACAGGTTTTTGTCTATCGATACATGTTTTTCCCATGCATATATAGACACAAGTTGTGTACAACTTTTAAAAACACATTTGTTATATTAAGGTGGTAGTGTACTTGCTTATATTAAATCGGTGCACCTAAATTTGACAAGGCGGTGCACATAAGTTTAAACAAAATGACGATTTTAACATGTTATTGTACTTAATTTAGCAAAATCACAGATTTGTCTACCGTTGCGCGTTTTTTTTCACATGCACCTATAGACACAAGCTGTGTAAAACTTATCAAAACGTACTTTCTACATTAAGGTGGTGGTGCACTTGTTTATATTAAGGTGGTGCACCTAAATTTGACAAATTGGTGCACATAATTTTATACAAAATGATGATTTTAACATGGTAGTGCACTTACTTTTAACTAAATTCACCAATTTTTTCTACCAGTGCACGTTTTCCCACGTGCATCGGCGTGCACCGATAGACACAAGTTGTGCAAAACTTGTCAAAACACACTTTTTATATTAAGATGGTGGTGCATTTGCCTATATTATGGTGGTTCACCTAAATTTAATAAGTTGGTGCATGTAATTTTAACAAAATGGTGGCCAAAATTCATTTGTTTCCTACTTCATCATCATCATCCCAGACTTTAGCCTCTGCAATTTGCTCCACATTTAAAATCTAATATTTCCAAAAGCATCAATTGCCCAATTAAAAAATCTAGAAAATTAAACAAATCAGTGGCCAAAATTCATTTGTTTGCACCAATATCAACAGGCACTTTCAGAAATTCAATATGTTGCAAACAAATCATATTCCCAATTCAGAAAATCCATAGTTCAAAGATTTCTAGAAAACCCAAATGTTAAGATACCAAATCAGAAGATTTGCTAGCCACCAAAATCTCATGAAGAACAACGTTCGTGGGCAAACCAAAAACAAAAAAAAAAAGTCAAGAAAATGGTGAACAAAACCGACGTGCTAGCTTTGTAACCCACTTTTTATCCTTTACTTCATGATGGCGACGAACACGTGTCCACGACCCTTATTCGACCTACATTGCATAAGAAATTTGAATGGATAAGAAATTGGGTTGAAATTAGATAAGGCGGTGAAGGAGAAGTCTATTTTTGTAATTTTAACTCAAAATGGATCCATACGAATTTAAGTTTTTTTGCATAATTAGGATGCAAAAATTTTCTCCTATGCGTACCAGCCCAAATTTTCCAAAAATAAAAAATAAAAAATGCAACTTATCAATACATTTCTACATAAATAGGAAACAAACAATCTCAAAGCATTTAACAGCAAAATCTTATCTTTTGGGTTATTTATGAATCACAAATTATAATCTGATCTTCGAAGCTATAATATAAAGTCTGAACATTAAATTAAATAGTTAAATATCTAAAAAAACCTAGTTTAATTATAACAGAAACATGACTAGGTAAGCTTGTTTTTAATAATAATTTATGTCAATTTAATGTTACTTGCATATTATTGCACATAACTGAATCAAATGCAAAAAAGGGCCACAAAAATCTATGTCCGAAACAATGAATATATCCATGAATAAGTCATAATTCATTTATATCCACAAAATTTCTATTATTTTATGATACATTTCCTCATCTCTGTTAGACATGAGGCTCCACAAGGCATTATGTTCTTTGTTGTTTAGTATTCTTTTGTGCTAAAGGCATTTGTATAATGGGAAAGGTATTTATGCCATCACATAATAGTTCTTTGCTACCTCAAAGTCAGATATGATGCTGCTAAATTGTATTCTTTGCCACTTAAAAGCAAGAAATGTTTGGATAATAGATTATATTCCATGATCTTGAATACAACAGATATAATATAAGTCAAAGTTCGTAAATGAGTCGAGCTCGAGTCGAGTTTTAAAAAGTAAAAGGATCAAGCTCAAGATGGTATGAATTTTTTGAATGTGAGATTAGACATATTAGATAGATTTGATTCACTTTTCGCTAATTGTAATGTTTGTTACTATACCTTCAAATGCCTTCCTCCATAACTTTTTTTTTCAAAAAATTTTATTGTCCATGTTGTGGTGTATCCAACAATTCTTCTATCCACTCATGGAATGAGGTGCATTCATCTACCGTCTAAGACATATCAAGTCTGATTCATTGGCACCCACGTAGTGTTGTCTCTCATGTCCACTTGTCGTTTAATACAAGGTTTTGAGCCGCGATAGTACAAGAAAATGAAGTTTCATCTCTGCTAATAGATATAACTTTTAGACTAGTAGTAAGTAATTGATCCTAACAGTTGGTATCAAAGCGAGGTCATGGGTTCGAGCCGCTCATGAAGTAATTTCTAGGGGGATCCTTGGGAGTGGTGTACTGATGCGTGTAAAACGTACCGCAAGTGTACGGTGTCAAGTTTTAGTATAGGAATTTGAAAGTACGGATGTCGAACCCACAGGTTGAAAATTAAGTTACACCAAGTACTGTAATTAGAATAGTCTCGACTTTATTTAGATAACCGAGAGCATGATTAATAAATTAATCTACTAAAATAAAATAAAAGATTAACAAGATGAAAATTTAAGTGGAGAAAATCAATGAGAACGGATTCTAGAGGTTCGACTTCACTCAACTATCCACTATGTCGTGTTTTCCTAGTTTACTAGCCGAGAATTCTTATTTGTTTCTACTCCCCCTCCCGGGTGTTAAGCAGAAGTAATTATCTAACATTAATCTTGATATCCCTATCTAAGATTAATTATCAAACAATTGTAAAAGCGCAGTAATTCCTTTGACGACTTCTATGGAGTTATAGGCCTTCCGAACAATATAACTACCACGATACGAATTCCTTCTTTCCTATTCACAACCCCCTCTCCCGAGTGATAGATCACGAATATGGAATCATTCAATCCATGGCCAGTAGATTAAAAGCATTAAGAACAGGAAAACATAAATAAACCATATGGAAATCCAAATAAACTTCAAGTCAAGATCCGTCTAACTCTAGAATAGTAAATTAGTTCATGAATACATTAAATAAACACATAGACATGTCTTTAATCATCATAAACATAAGAGAATAGATAATCAAACGAATAGGATGATGGCCCTCCGTCCCCGTTAGTCGTCGTCGTCTTCTCCGTGGTCAAAATCTCTACCCTTCGTTGTAAGCGCACCGCCTCGAATGATCTCCTCCCCTTCTCTTTAGCTCTCGGTCTTCTGCCTCTTTCTCGCTGCTCTTCTCTACGTTCTAAATTTATTTTCGTCCATCCTCCTCGTGAAGTCCTCTATGCTCTTCGTATAAATCTGTACGTGTACTTCTTTTCTATATGTAAATTCCCTTATTTAATATGTACCAAATCTCACGTGCGTCCCCAATCTGCACGTCTCTTTTCCTAATAAATCCCTTGAATCATGCCATCCGATATCTTGTGTGTGAATCTCCTCAAATATAAAATAATATCTTCTCTTATTTCCTTCTCATTCCATAACCATATATATTATATTATATTGTAATATAATATAATATTTCCTTGCCAATTAACATGTCCCGGTGCATGATTATTTCACCGTTGAGTCCCAATTTGAATTCTTGTCACATTTATGTATTTCTCATCATCTTTTAGTAATAAAATGCTTAATTCCTTGGATTCCTGCAAAACAACACAAAACAAAACCAAAAGTGTAATTCTGATCGAAAACTAACATTAAACCATGCAAAATAAGAGGAAATATAAGTGTATAAAATACACTTATCAAACCCCCTAAACTTAAACTTTTGATAGTCCCGAGCAAAATAGAAATGGAAAAAGACTAAGAAATAAAAGAAATAAAGAAAACACACTACTAACGCAAGTCATGAAATGTTATAATTGCAAATTGGCCTCGAAGATCAATTGTCTAAAAATTTTAAGTCAAGTATGCATATCAGTCTACTCAAGAGTTCTCAAGTGTGTGTGTCACCACTTCCATTTAACCATTAAAGCAATCTTTACTCACACAAATCAATAGGACTTTGCAAGGTGTATTTTCAATTGCATTGTTCATAAAAGGATATAGCTTTGAGAAACAATGAACAATGCATAAAATCACGGCAATGAGACGAGTGTGTGGATGTCAAATGCATATTCATTACAAGAGTTTTTCGAGTGTCCATAAGCTTACTATTCGTAACCTTCTCCACTAGTATATTAGACAAACGTGGCTCGATCAATAGGTCTTAATAGGCTTGTAACGTTAGGCTTTGGCTCATGGCTTCAATAAAAAGATTGGAATTTCAAAACAAGAGAGTAAGTTAAATATGACATTGTTGTGCACTCTCATCTCAATTTTCAACTTCTCTTATTGACGATTCATCATATATTTTTTTTTTTTTCAATTCACCCTCTTTTCTCATCCGCCTCATCATTCTCCTCATTATTTTCTCATTCTTTCCATCACTATTTTCTTCACCTCTTCAACAAATTTTTTTTTCTATGCATCCACGCCCTTTTTTCATTATTATCCCCCTTCTATTTTTCAATTAGGAACATAGGGGATATTTGAAATTTTGAAGTGCAATATGGGTTTTACTCACATGAGGGTAGAAAATAGTGTATAAGCTTTCAACAAGGTGGTCGATGTGGGATTTTGAAATGATGCCGAATGGGGGTTATTATGTGCCTAAGCACATGCCATTCGATTTTCAATAAGCTCAAAAGGGTAGCTAGGGATAAAATGATGTATTTCGGTGGCTTCAAAGGCTCAAACGAATCAAAAATTCCCTAAATCATTCCTAAGCCACATAACATCCGTATTTCGCCTCAAAGGGTACTAAAGCAAGTTCTAGACTACTCTCAAATTCACAAATAACTTATATGCTTTGACCAATGTGCTCAAATAGTATCTCAAAAATCAAGGTGATATAAGAAACAAATTTGAATGAGATTATAAAATATATTGCAACAATTCAATCCTCATTCTTTTACGTTTAAGCTCAAAGGGGCTACTATGGCAAATTTATATCAATGAATAAAGGCCCAAAATATTATCAAGAATTGCATATATCATATTTGTGTTCATTCAACTCAACTTTAATTGGTCAAATGGTCATGGTCTCTAGTGCATGAATATGTAAGAAACTCAAGAGCAAAGCGAACAAAAATTTTAAAATTTTCACAAATAAGCTCAATTCTTCATCATCGGCCTTCACAATTACTTCAAATCACGACTTATGACACAAAAAGAAAAAAAATGACTACAAAAAAACACAAAACAAAACACACATAGGAATCCAGGAAACAAAACATCTTCAATGTTTAAACACCCCCCCAAACTTAAAATCGTGCATTGTCCTCAATGTACCATACAACCTATAAAATAAGGGACAACACACCTACCTGCGACGACGATCGTCAGTAATCGTCGCCCATCTCATGCTCATGGGTATGGTGAGAAGATGATGATAGGGACTTCCGCATAAGTATAGACCCAACCCTTAGATGAAGAATTTTCGATTTGGTTGGCTAAGCTAGACCACTTTGATGCAACCCCCCTAAACTTGCTTCCTTGCACCAATAGACTCCAAAAACCTGCAATTAATCGATAAAAATATGGACTTTAGAGATGGGATAGCATAATTAAGAGAGATTGAGGAGAAAAAATCGAAATTGAAAAATGAGGAGAAGAGGCGTAAAAATACGCGAGGCGTAATTACGCCGCTGGAGAGGCGTAATTACGCCTCGCCTACGGCTTTGAAAAATTTTAAAAAAAATGGTAGGCGTAACTACGCCGAAAACAGGCGTAGTTACGCCTACGCTACGGCAATTTTTTTTTTCCTGAAATTTGACAGGCGTAATTACGCCTTGAAGGAGGCGTAGTTACGCCTGTCCTACGGCATCTAAATTTTTTTTTTTTTTTTTAAATAAATAAAATAAGGATACAGGATTCGGGTTGCCTCCCGAAAAGCGCTTTGTTTAAAGTCGTCAGCCAGACTATGCGAAGCAACCATCAAATAGCGGCTTCCGCCCATAGTAAGTATCATATGACACTACATGTGGGTCTTGGTTGTGTATGCCCTCAAGCTTGGCAAGATAGTGGCAGTTAACGCTCGTCGCTCCAACAACGTCCTTCGAAAATTGATAAGCATGGGAGAAAGATTCTAAGCTTGGCTTCATCTCGTGGAGGACGTAATATGGTGAAGTCGGCATCAATGGGAAGAACGGATCCACATATGGCATATAGGACATCACCATCGATGAGTGCTCCTCACTATTTCCAAAAATATGCTCATCTTCCAACGTCACGCTAGGCTCATCTTGACACGGGAATTCATCAGATAACTCTTCCACAGTAGGCTCAACCACTTGAAAATGCTCATATTCCCTTGAATCTTCCGCATGAGTAGGATCACTCTCCCAAACTTGGTTGGTTGGGTTCACTTCGGTGTTGCTAGGAAATGATCCTCTTTGTTGGTTGTTCATGGCATTAACAAGCTGCCCAATTTGCACCTCAAGAGACTTCATTGTAGCACCCATGTTGTTCATGTGATCCTCAATCGTATCAAGCCTCGACTCATTCTTGTCAAACCTCAATGTCGAACTTTGAACAAAAGTATTCACCAAATCTTCAAGTGAAGGTTTACCTTCATTCTTTTGAGGGTAACGATTCTCTGGTGGATATTGGTGACTCCATCCCAGCATTGAAGGATCAAAGTGCCACTGATAGTCGAAATTCGCCATATGGTTAAACATGTGCACCCTGTCATCATCTCTACTATATATGGGACTACCAGCTGCCAAAGCTCCATTAAATACCCATTCTTGTGTGTCTGCATCCAATCCACTGTAGAAAGATTGAAGAGGAGCGTAGTTTGAAAAGTCGTGGTTGAATCTGTCCCAAGCTGCATAGAATGGTTCATACGGTTGTTGGGCAAAGCTTGTGGAAACTTGCTGATGAAACATCTCCAAGTACCTCACAAGAAAAACATCAAAAAAAATAAAATAAAATTCTAAATTAAAATCAAGACTACTTGGTAACAGTATCAGTAAACAAAATTATATCAATCCCCGGCAACGGCGCCAAAAACTTGATGCGTGTAAAACGTACCGCAAGTGTACGGTGTCAAGTTTTAGTATAGGAATTTGAAAGTACGGATGTCGAACCCACAGGGATTGAAAATTAAGTTACACCAAGTACTGTAATTAGAATAGTCTCGACTTTATTTAGATAACCGACAGCATGATTATTAAATTAATCTAAGTGGAGAAAATCAATGAGAACGGATTCTAGAGGTTCGACTTCACTCAACTATCCACTATGTCGTGTTTTCCTAGTTTACTAGCCGAGAATTCTTATTTGTTTCTACTCCCCCTCCCGGGTGTTAAGCAGAAGTAATTATCTAACATTAATCTTGATATCCCTATCTAAGATTAATTATCAAACAATTGTAAAAGCGCAGTAATTCCTTTGACGACTTCTATGGAGTTATAGGCCTTCCGAACAATATAACTACCACGATACGAATTCCTTCTTTCCTATTCACAACCCCCTCTCCCGAGTGATAGATCACGAATATGGAATCATTCAATCCATGGCCAGTAGATTAAAAGCATTAAGAACAGGAAAACATAAATAAACCATATGGAAATCCAAATAAACTTCAAGTCAAGATCCGTCTAACTCTAGAATAGTAAATTAGTTCATGAATACATTAAATAAACACATAGACACTGTCTTTAATCATCATAAACATAAGAGAATAGATAATCAAACGAATAGGATGATGGCCCTCCGTCCCCGGTAGTCGCCGTCGTCTTCTCCGTGGTCAAAATCTCTACCCTTCGTTGTAAGGGCACCGCCTCGAATGATCTCCTCCCCTTCTCTTTAGCTCTCGGTCTTCTGCCTCTTTCTCGCTGCTCTTCTCTACGTTCCAAATTTATTTTCGTCCATCCTCCTCGTGAAGTCCTCTCTGCTCTTCGTATAAATCTGTACGTGTACTTCTTTTCTATATGTAAATTCCCTTATTTAATATGTACCAAATCTCACGTGCGTCCCTAATCTGCACGTCTCTTTTCCTAATAAATCCCTTGAATCATGCCATCCGATATCTTGTGTGTGAATCTCCTCAAATATAAAATAATATCTTCTCTTATTTCCTTCTCATTCCATAACCATATATATTATATTATATTGTAATATAATATAATATTTCCTTGCCAATTAACATGTCCCGGTGCATGATTATTTCACCGTTGAGTCCCAATTTGAATTCTTGTCACATTTATGTATTTCTCATCATCTTTTAGTAATAAAATGCTTAATTCCTTGGATTCCTGCAAAACAACACAAAACAAAACCAAAAGTGTAATTCTGATCGAAAACTAACATTAAACCATGCAAAATAAGAGGAAATATAAGTGTATAAAATACACTTATCATGTACCCAACAATTCTTCTGTGTGATCATGGACAGAGGTGTACTCATCTATCATCTAAGGCATGACAAGTCTGAAACATTGACACTCATGTTGTGCAACCCCACATATCCACCGTGCTTAGTAGAGGGCTATGCTGACATTGTATAGGGACATAAAGTTGCACATCTGCTAACATCTATATGAAATATACATTATCGAGGATTTGTTGCTTTACTTTAAGCTAGAATTGGTGATAATATTACAACTCTAATATTTTAAACTACATAGTATCTCAAGTGTTATGTCTCGGTTACTCTCCAAACATAGACAATTATTATTTCTTACAAAATATATATGTTTATACATATCCATATACTGAACAAAATTTGGGACCATATTGCTGAGTTAAAGCATACTTAGATTTTAGAAGGATTTAATTTGGACCTTATATAATTATGTGATAATAAAGAGAGGATCCTAAAACTTTTGAAAAAAATTTATCTTTCAAAAAGGGCCACAAACAATGAGAGAAAGTCAAATAATAACAATTCATGGATTCTATATGAACTTAAAAAAAAATGAAAATGACACTCTTGAGGAGTGTAAGGCAAAAAAGTATACAATAAGTGTTGGATAAAATTTTGTAGAGCATTCACTTGGGAGCAAGTGAAAAAAATACTTTTAATTTTCAAATAGTAATGGTATAGAATTTTTTAATCTAAGCAAGATATTTACCCGAATGTTGACATGATGTTGAACACGTTAGTAATATCTGATGTCACATCATGGACATATGTTAGTAATATTCGACGTCATATCGGCACAACTAAACTTGTAAAAGAAGCAAAGTTATTTCACTAAAACTCTTGACCAAGTAGAGGATCAAAACCAAATTTTGGTCAATTTACAGGATCAGTTTTGAAAATTAAGCACAAGTTTGTAATTGATTAGCCAAAAATGCTTTCTTCAAACCCTTTTTGCCTGTCATGACCGATTTACTTCTCTATACCGAGAAGACTTCTTAAAACTTGACTTCTTCTACAAGGGCAATCTAAACATTCAAACTAAGCTTCTGACAATTTTTTGGAAAATCATCTCTAATTACATTTTTATAAAATATGTTAACAATATAATTGCAAGTTTTAATTATCACTGGAACTAGTATTACTTACCTTTTCAAAACCGAACAAAATGACTAATTTTTTTAATAATATTATTTCTATTTTATATGTTACTTTTCATTAAATAAAAATAATCAATGGTATGTGTGATATTTAAAATGATAAAAATTAGAATAAGAAATGTTAAATGATAAATAAATATACACACATTGCAATAGCAATTTACCCTGTAAAAATAATAAGCATGAGCAACTCAAAATGGAAACAAAGAGGCCATATTTTTCCCCCGATGGGGTGTCCGAGTTGGTGGAGCAGGGTGAGCTCGATGTATGAATAAATGTATCCCATGATGTATCTTTTAGGGAAAATAGCAAGCAAAATAACAATGGTTTTATAGGCTGTCGAGGCAAGAGTTCTACTATTTGTCCTTGAAATGATATTGCCCCGCTATGACGTTTACGTTTTTTTTTTTTTAAATTTTAAGGTGGCATGATGCCACTTTTTATTGATGATAAAACTAACAGTATAAGATGGGTTTAGACCATTACCCCTTATACTGTGAAACATGGTGCTTATGGTCAGCGGGAATCATTTCCCAAGATACAACGACTATGTTTTGTGATAGGAGCATATCAAATCACAGTTCTCGAAGCAATAAGGTTTAAAGGCACTCAACCAACAAATGGATGATGAACAATATAAATATGCAGGAATTTGCTCTCAAAACTTGAGTTTGATATTGTAAAAGTCTGTTTAATTCAATCATGGTTGTTCCTTTTATACAACCAGAAGACATAATCAAAAGACACATTTGAAAGTGTTTTTCCATGAAAAATCGCAACTATATGTGAAAGGGTACACAACCATTCTGAAAAAACCATTTTTTGGTTATTTGACAGAACACCAGGTGCTAGGGAGCCTCCATGCGGCGCTTGAGCCTGACCTTGCTGCCCGGATTTTATCATGGCAGCGATTTCTCGTTCGTCTTCGCCCGTTTTATCTCCATTCTTATTTTTCAACTTTTCCATGCTTAATTTTAATTCATTAAGCATATTTTCCAACAATCTCCCACATGAATTAAATTAATGCATGAATGCAAATGAGTGCCTTTAACGAATCGTTATAGCATGGTGAGAGGTAGCTTGCGGCTTTAAACCTTCTGTAGTAGTATTCAATCGGATTTACTTGACTTAATAATGAACTTATAGTCTTGAACTATTTAGTTGTTGGTGTAAACCGAGACAATTGAACCCACACCATAAGAGCTCTAACATTCGTTTTGGTTTTTATGGTTGTGTCCGTTTCGGTATTGGACCACGCTTGGTTTCATAAATGCTTTCCATCTTTGAAGTGTCCACACTTCTCACTTTTATAGATGATCAACTAAAAGAGTATCCCGCTATACTCCATCATATCCTTATATGTCTTAGGAATCATTATAAGCATTTTTGCATAACCTCGTACCCTTTTTGCATGCTACACCCCTTCTCATATGAATGTGTTGAAGATTTATCTCCAAGGTGTTTATACAATCTCATAATTCAGCTGTCCCTTTTGAACATATATCTTGAGATCTCCAGTCACATATGTTGGGTATCCACTACAAAATTTTAATTATAGGATTTTAACCACATTTCCCTCGATAAACTTTTACATGATCTCTTGGTCAACCATTCATAAGTGGATCCGTGATTTCTCACATAACCAATTAAGATTATGTCTATAGATATCATTGTCATATGGTATTATGTCTACGACTTATATATCGAGACTTACCTACTACCTTGTGCCCTTTCTACAGCACAATGGTTGTCACAATGTATAATTGCAGGCACAAATTTTTTCCAACATTAAATTTCTTCTAAGAAACCTTCAAGCCATTCGACCTCTTCTCAGGTTTTATCCAGTGCAATAAACTTGATTTCATTGTGGATATATGTTTGCTTAGAGGATTTCCACAACAATGACTCAATTCCAATAGTAAACTCATTACCATTATGGATTATGAGTCTTTCGTAATATCGATTTTGCTATTATTTTTGCCAACAAGAAATTTCCACATAACAAAACCATCGAAACCCTCAGGCTTCTTCTCCGTTTTATCCAGCACTATGAATGCCGAATTCATAGTGGATTGAATTATACATTTTTTTGTTTAGAGAATTTTCTTCGTTTCTTTTTTCATGACACAACATCATTACCAATGATTAACACATAACCATTTTGTGTCATTCAGTTCATATCAAGATATCTCAAGTTACGAATTCTAAGCGTTATAGGTTATAAAATTTGAAACTATAATAAATTCTCTGTTTTAATTCATAATTCAAATTTTAAGCCCAATTATTCTTAGAAAATCCAAGTTCAAGAATTTACTTCTTACAACTTGAATTTTAAGCGTAAAGCGTAAAAATTCGAAACTAGAATCAAACATGAGAATTTGTCTTGGAAACTTTTTGACATTGCTGCATCAATATTCATCATGTCAAAATGTTTCATCAATATTTTCTTCGTTGTTTTGATGATCTCTATATTGCTTCCCATAATGAACATATCATCAACTTACAAGCATACATAAATATGCCATGTGTGTCACTTTTATCACACTTGTTTTGACAACACAATTTTGTCAGATTTCTCATGTCATTACTTTGATATTTGTTATGGCTTACTTCAGTCAAGTACCCACACACTTTCAATGTTTGTAGAAAATTGTGTCCTCAACTCATAAGGATTTCTGACATTACCTAAGTGTGGTACTTAGGATGTGGTTGACCAATAGAATTGTTGCCCCCATAATTTTGGGTAATCTCGAACTTATCAAGATTTCATTGACGTTCAACTTTCAAGTTTCAAATTCTAAGCATTATTTATTTATAAATCAAAATTCAAGGTTTTATTTCTTGCAAACTTTTGACTTAAGGGCGCTTTGCTTACAAAATATAAACTTATACAATACGCTCGAGTAAGACTCATTATTTGCATTTTTAAGCGTTCCAAACTTATAAAACTCGAATTCAAAATTTTATGTCTTGCAAGTACGAGCTTTAAGCGTATCATGATTAGAAAATTCAAATAGAATCACTTTATGGGAGAACAACGCCCCATGTAAACAATTGTGGCATTCGATTCACCATGTGTATTTTAAGCGTACAAATCTTATAAAACTTGAATTTAAGATTAAATATCTTGAAAATTCAAGTCTTAAGTGTAAAATGCTTATACAACACTAATAGAATCAACTCACAATTCCTCATTGCAAAACTCATTTGCTTTATTAGTCTTCAATATCATTCTTATAATGTTCAAAAACTTTCGTGACTTCGTCTTTGCTTCGTCGCAAATGGCTATAACAATATCTTGTGCAATAATCGATAAAGTAACACATTACTTTTTCCACACCTCTAGTTTGAATAGTCTTTCGATCATAAGCATAATTGTGAGTCACTTCTAGAGATGTTACATTCCATTCATCAAATGGAATGAGGTTTGTTAACTTATCATCTAACAAGTCCACACTTATGTTTTAAGTTAACTTCCACAGAAAGCAATAATTTTAACATTACAATTTTGTGTAGTGAATTATGATGATTTAAACAGTCAAGCAACAAATCACAAGATCCAATCAAATAAGTATAACATAATTTTATTGCTTTCATAGACGTATAATCGTCTTTACATTTAATCGAAAAAAAAAATTTCATATAACATTTTTCTTCAAACACCAAGTTTGTTTCATATAATCCTTGTCAAATTCAAAATATAAATCAAGCAATAAGCTTGAGATCATATAAACTATCTGACATGTTGTCTTCTTCGGTTATATTGACTTGATCTTTTCTCTTCCTCAATTATCTATTTTGTTGTGACAATTCTTGGGTAGATTGTTTGACTTTCCACATTTGTAGCACTTTCCCTTGAACTTTTTTGCCTTTCCACTTTTGGAGGCGTTACCGTCAAACTTTCGCTTTGATTTGGTATATTATTCAACCAAGTTCGCACGTGCTTCCATTTCGTTCCTACACACCTTCCTCTCGGACGTCTTGTTGTCCTCCTCGATTCGCAATCGAATGACAAAGTCTTCAAGACTCATATCCTTTCGCTTGGGTTTGATTTAGTTCTTAAAGTCATTCCACTTAAGATGCAATTTTTCAATCATCACGGCCACTTTGGAATGTGTCACTTAGAATCATTCCCTCCGCATTAATATCGTGCATGATCACTTGTTGTTCTTGCACTTGCGACATCACTGGCTTAACATCGGCCATTTCGAAGTCCAATAATCATCCAACAATGAATTTTTTTATGCCGGCATCCACAGATCTATATTTCCTTTCCAAGGATTTCCACAATTCCTTTGCAACTTTCACAAAGCAATAAACATTATATAGTTTATTGTCTAGGCCATTTAAATGTAGTTCTTACAAAGAAAATCACTTTGATTCCAAGCATCAACAATATCGCTCTTTTGGGGTGTCAGTTTCACCATCTTCAATGGTGAGCATCCTAATTTAAAAATCTTTTCAGACCCAAGGTTGTAAAATAGAAGAGCATCTTTTGTTACCATCTTTTGAAATCATTTTCATTGAACTTCCCGGACCTTTCTCTGTGATGAACGAAAGTCGTTGTTCCACTCGATGAAGCCATTTGTTACAAAACATCGTTTCAATATTGTAGGAATAAATGTATCTCAGGATGTATCTTTTAGGAATAATAGCAAGCATCTCGCTATGGAGCTTACGGTTAGCGACAATCGACTATAATTTGTGATAGGAGCACACCAAATCACAAATTCTCAAACCACTAATGTTTAAAGGCACTCAACCAACAAATGGAAGATAAACAATATAAATATGCAGGAATTTGCTCTCAAATTTTGAGTTTGATCTTGCAAAAAGTGTGCTTAATTCAATCATGGGTTGCTCCTTTTATCCTAAACCAGAAGACATCATCAAAAGACACATTTTGGAAATGTTTTTCCATGAAAAATCGCAACTATACGCGAAAGGGTACACAACCCTTCTGAAAAAACCATTTTCGGTTTTCGGACAGAACATCATGCACTAGGGCGCCTCCAAGCGGCTCCCTAACGTCTTGCATTCTGCATGGGCAATGCCCAGGCAGAAGTTGCGGCGCTCGAGTGCTAACCTTTCTGCCCGAATAAAATCCGGGCATTGATTTCTCGTGCGTCTTCGACTGTTTCCTCAATTCGTATTTTTCGACTTTTTCATGGTTAATTTTAATTCATTAAGCATATTTTTCAACACTTGTGACCCTAAGGTCATGAATTCGATTCCCACTACAACCACTTTCTCAGTTTGAGTCTGTCGCATCGGGCTTACCTAGTGTGGTTTACTTGGTTAGCGTAGTTTGCAGGCTACTGTGGTCAGAACAGGGTTTACCCAGTCCACATCTCAAAAATAGCAGCTGCGGTTTTTCTCGTCATAAAAAAAAAAAAAGGAGGTCATATTTTTGTGATTTTTTCTGTTGATTGTTTCGATAAAAGTAGGAATGCAGAGTAGAAATGTTTATCTAATTATTTTTTTAGAAGGAAAAAAAAAACGAACAGAAATAGACTATATACATCTAGATGGAACCTTCATATAATTATTATTAAAAGAACTTGTGCAGTTGAAAGTCGACTTATCATTTACCACTCTTTGTAATCATTCTCAGTATGAAAAACTATTATAATTCTTTATAAGGTCATAGAGGGTGTCGGAAGGGTTCTTATTTGTTTCAATGAAATTTAATAAAAAATAATAACTTGGACAAATTTTTTAATGAAATTAATTAAAAAGAAATTGGAAAAAAGTTAAAAAAAGTTCCTTGGAGGCCTTAAAATCATCATTTTATTCCTTGAAGGCAGTGATATTCCATAAAAAAAAAAACCTTGTTATAGTTATACGTCCGTTTTAGCGAGTTTACTGTGTCATTCAATATTGCAAACCATAATCAGTGTACACTTATTATGCTTTTATCAAAAAAAGTTAACTACCAATAAACCTCATTTTATTTTTTCCAGGTAAACTTCTACTTATCCACAGCCAGAAGAACAAAAAACCAAACAAACAAAGAAATAAAGAACACCCCACACTTAATCTCCAAAGAACCATAGAAATATAGAATTTTTTTTTTGGGTAAGAAAAAATATATTAAATAAAGCATTAGGAATGCTCAAACCAAAAAGTACAAGAAACAAAAATCTAAAATTAGTTTATGATGCCCGTAGAAATATAGATAATATTTTTTTGAGCAAAAATATAGATAATATTTAGTGTATATAATTAGTTTATGATGGAAAATCCTCCCCCCCTCGTCCGCTGTGGTGTATCAGAGATAGCGAAAGGGATTGGTCTCTCAGCTCATAAATAATTGTAATAATAACTCACATGGACTGTTTTTTTCCTAGTGCAGCCAAAATGCTCTTCTCCAACCAGTTCAAACCCTAACCCTTTGCTTAATATTGTTATATTATTATCATCTCCCACTTTAGATTCTACCCTAGTTTTTTTCCTTTCCTTTTTTTTTTGACTTCTATATTCACTTCTTCACAGGAAATGTCCTCTTTTTTAAAGGGTTCTCTTGGAAAATTAGTTTTTAGCCCTTACATTACCCCTTTATATAGGCACTAGCTGTTTCCTGTTTTGATACATAAACTCATCTTGAAAGCAAGAAAAAGAAGAGAGAAAGAGGGACTATAAATTAGCCTTTGATCTTTAGATTTCATTATTGTGCTTTTATTTTTACTTCTTCATCTACTTGAGTTTCTCTGAATTCTGTTTAACAGCAACAATATAAATGGAAGTGACTGATCAACTCTGCTACATTCCTTGCAACTTCTGCAATATTGTTCTTGCGGTAGAAAACATTCTTTACCAATCGGTTGATCTGGATTTTTAATTGATATGCACTTCTAAATCAATTAGTTGAATCGTTCTTTCATTTTGTATGAGGGTTTTTCCTGTTTTTTTATTTTTATTTTTTTGTTGTGCAGTTTGTTCACTTTCTTCTGATGTGTGTTTTGTTCTTTTAAAAATGAACTATTGATGAATAAAGCTGACCTTGGTTTCAGACATGGTGTTTTGGTGCTATTATGCAGAAAATATATTAATTTTCCATTCAGGTTTCTTTGTTTTTTTCTGATACAGTCAAGTCTACATCTTCAAGACTTTTCTTTTTCTTCTCTTTTCTTTTCTTTTAGTACTGTCAAAGGAAAAAGTCATTGAATGAGCTCAGTCCCTGGAGTATGAATCACACCTCTACTGATCAGCGGAAAAAAATATGGATTAATATGTATATATACTGTGTTGATCATCTAAAAGTTGTTTGTCTATTTAAGCTTGATGAAGACAAGTCATTCGTCACCCGATTTCATCTTCTCTGTGCTGTAGCTATCTTTTTTCACGATCTCCCAAGTTTTGAGTGCTGTCAAAATTAAGCTTTTTCAGCTTCTGGTTTCAAAAAAAAAAATATTGAAATCAAAACTCCTATCAAGACTTGGAAGAAAACCCACGTTTTCCCCCTCGAGATTATAGGGTTCTTTTCTGCAGTTCTTGTTAGTTTCAAAGAAAATTCAGTTTTGTGGCCTTGATGCTTTGGTGTCTGGTGTTAATACCATTAATTTTCTCACCGACCCTTTCATTTTTTAGCTAATATATATCTATTGATTCTCAAAAGTTTCCCCATTTTAATGACAAACTCAGCCATTAGCTGCTGTACATAATAAGTGGACTCAGAAATGAGGAGATTGCCGGTGGATTACCGTGAATAAACTTGGCATTTATCCTTAGTTTGCTTGAGATTGTGTCGCTTTGATTGTCCTCTCAAGTTGGTCTTGTATACAAATCTTGTACTTTTGGGTTTGAGCATTCTTCGATTTAAAATCTGGACAGTTATTATTTGTTTCAATTCAGTGTAAATTATTTGTAACACTTTTATTAACTACATGGGTGTTTTTTTTAATTGAATCTGCAGGTGAATGTCCCATGCAATAGCTTGTTTGATGTAGTGACAGTTCGATGTGGGCACTGCACCAATCTTTGGACAGTGAATATGGCAGCTGCCTTCCAATGTCTGCTGCCCTCCTGCCAACAAAATGTTCAGGTTTAACAATATATTTCAGCTTGATTTTTGGGGGATTCCATTAATCAAAGAGAAATGTTATCGCTAACAGTTCATCAATACACTTCAATCTGAAATCTAGGCTGTATATGGGGGTTTTTGCTTCTTTTAAGGGAATCAAACTCTGTTAACCCACCCCCCCACCCCCCCACCCCCCCCTTTTTTTTTTTTGCCATTTTCAAGAACTTGGATCTTTCAGAACCCTAGCTACTCACCTATGTCACAGCCGCCAGAATCCAAATAATTATGGCAGCATTTTCAACTTTTTATTTAGTTAATAAAGTTTTTTTTCTCAAGAAAGAAATTAAATTATTAAGTATTGATTATTTTTTAATTCCTGTCTTCAAGCATGGAAACATAAATTTCTCTTAGATCCCAGCTAGATCTAGCAACTGTCAACCAGGCAACCATTTTTCCCAGTCACTTCAATGTCGTTATTTTAATCTCTTTTTTTCGGGTGTCTAAGAAAACATCTTTTCATACAAAGCTTTTGGTCAAGATCTATACATATTTAATTCTTTCTTTCTTTAATTTTAAAACCCTACAATAATTGAAAAGCTTCCCTTTTATACTATATACAATATTTGTGTTTTGTTTTTACCAAATCTCAATTTCAAGTTTATGAGATTCTCCACTCCACAAATGTAAAAAGTTCACTTAAAATACTGGGTTTTTGGCAATGAACCGCCAGTGATTTTCCAAATAGTCAGTCAGTTTACCTGTTATTTTCAAAATAGACAGTTTATCCCTTAAACTGTGCAAACCACATTGGTGTGAACAATGTATTTTACAAACAAAGTGGGTAAAGTATTATTGGCGATACCACAATAACTTTGCCACTGACTCCTTAAATCTAATCTATTTTTCAACTTTATCTTTCCCATTTCCCTAAATAGGTTATGAAACATTTTGAACTTATTGAATGATTATATACCATTTCATTGTAATAATGTCACATGTATTAGGTACTTATTACAAGTGAACATGGTTAGTACCACCATAAAATAAATAATTACTTGTATTAGCCTCACATTTTATGTTAACCTTTTTAGTTACATTAATTGCAGGGTCCTACTCCTATCCATTCTTCGACCGAGCTCAAGGTCGACTTAGGCTCTTCTTCCAAATGGAACAACAAGTTAGCCATCCAACCTTCCATCACAAAGAAACCCGACTCAAAAATAGCCAATCGACGTGCGTTTATGGTTATATTGGATCTAAATATACCGCAATTACACATTTATTTGTTTTAAGATTTCTACTTAAAATGATACATTTTACAATGAATCATTTTGAATTTGTGTAGCAGCACCAGAGAAGAGGCAACGAGTCCCATCTGCATACAACCAGTTCATAAAGTAATGAAATGTGTAACTCAAAGATTAATTAGTAATTTATATTTTTTATTTTTTTATTATGTGTATCAATTATTGCCCAAAAGAATTATCCCTATGATTAGTTATGGAATGAAAAATTTTCAGAGAGGAGATTCAAAGAATCAAAGCCAATAATCCAGAAATCAGCCACAGAGAAGCATTCAGTACTGCTGCAAAAAATGTGAGTAAACATGTCAAAAAAATATGAATCGAGCTGTTTACACTTTACATTTGATGCTACACATTATGTATGCTGGAATTTTTTAACATGCTATATATATTGAGTAGATATATATTAAGTGTCCGATTACACGAGTTTGAAAATAATTAGTAGAAAATGGGGATAATACATTAAAACACCCTTACAATTTGGGTTCATTCTCGGTTTAGTCCCTAAAATTTTCAATGACCTGATTTAGTCGTTAAAGTTTTAAAAAAATTCTCATGCACGATGTTAAGTCGGCAGTGAGAAGCAAATGAAGAGGGGTGATATTGAAAACATTTTTAAAACTTTAGGGACTAAATCGGTTTTGGTTTATTCTCAATTCAGTCCCTAAAGTTTTAAAGGCATTCCTGATTCAGTCCCTCTTTGTTGGTTTCTTACTGTCGACTTAACGTCAGGGACTGAATTGGGACTTTTAAAATATTGAAGGACTAAACAGTGTTACTTAACTTTAGGGGTTGCACCAGTAATGTGCCAAACTACGAACGTTTTAATCTATTTTCTCTAGAAAATGTATATTGGATGTGTTTCTTAATTAGTGATTTATTTTTATTTAATTTGGCACAGTGGGCACACTTCCCTCATATTCATTTTGGACTGATGTTTGAGACCAACAATCATGTTAAACATAATGAGGTAAGTGAAATTAATTAATTAGAAGCTTAATTGTTTTTTGTGATTTATGGTTGAAAAAACTGGGCTTTAATTGTTGCGAATTGTTATGATTATTTTGGGTATAATAGTAGCGTAATTTCAAAACTGGTCCCATAGAATAGGAACATTACCATTACTAGTTCCAAATTTTAGAACTAATCAAATATTTTTTCACAAAAATTCTTTTTAATCAATACTAGTCTCAATCTTTTATGAAGAATCAAATACAGTCGCACATAAATTGTATTTTATCAAAAGTGGTTCCAGAGCCATCTACTCAATTATGGGACCACTTCTGATTAATACAATTTTTGTGAACTATATTTGATTAGTCTTAAAGTTTGGACTAGTATTGGTTTAAAACAATTTATGTGAGACTTAGTGCTAAAAGTTTGGGACTGGTATTTTTTTTGTAATTTCCTCTATAATATTATTATATTATATTAAAAATGGTGTAAAAATAAATGATATCTCTTGGAACACCAAAAAAGAGATGAATTGACCGTAAGATCGAAGTATGGGAGATTGAGATTATTCAAGAGGATCATTTATAGATCTGTTATGGCTTAAATATTTCTAAATGCTTTATTGTATTTAAACGGGTTGGAGTACCACTTGTACTCCTCTTAATAATTTATTTCTTACAAAAACAATCGTTGTTATCCGATGAAATTGTGTAAAATAGGGCAACAAACTATATATGCAATATTACTAAAGTATCTTTCTAAAAATTATGCTTCAAAAATGCCAAAATCCTCTCCTTGATTAAGGAGGACATAATAGGTTGTATTATTGAACCAGATAGTAGATAGTTTTTAAAGTACTTTCTATTATTAGAATCTACAAATTTCATCACATTTTTTATAAAAAATTATATTTAATTATTTTTTTTTATTTTGAACCAACAACAATTGCAATTATCATAAGTAAATTATTCTTTCATACTATTCCAACAATTCCACAAAATTTCAAATTTAATGAAGGAACATTTCATAATTTTTTTCCTTCAGAAATAGGATTATTTAAAAAAAAAATATTTCTTTTGCTAATAATTTGAAGTATAACTTTTCCGCGTTCTGACATTTGTTTGACCTCTGCTTTTGTATGTGTTCGAATGTCATTTTGCAAAAACTTTTTAAAGAAATGTCACAAAAAAATACATTTTCTATATTACGAGAGCACAATATTTTTTAAGTTATTTATTATATCGAGCTATCATCCTGTATATTATAATCGAACTGCAAATATATATTTATAATAACCTATGATTAACTAATATTTTCTTCTGGAAGGGACCTGAGAAGAACCAAATGAGAAAGGCTGCCATAAAGAACAAGTGATAATCTTTGCTGGCATAATGAGATCTTTCAATAAACCTTAAGCGTCGTTTGGTACAATGGATGTGATGTGATAAGTGAGTGATGAATATTTAAAAATCATGGTTCATCATATCCTTATAAATATACAAACGGTGCCTTAATATTATTAAGAAATTAAGTATGTGTCTTGTATTTTGATTTTTTTCCCAAGTGAAATATTGTAAGTCCAGTCCAGTGAAAACTGTTAAAATCTTTTTTTTTCATTATTCTGCTGTATGTGAGTACCAGTTCCATGAAACTGAAGATGTTTTAATTTAATTGCTTTGCTTTGATAAATAATTCATTAATTACACTTAGATATTATAGAATAACAATAGTGTTATTGACTCGAACTTTCGATTTCGATTCGAATTATATAAAAGAAAATGTATTCTCGGTATTTTTTTTAGTGTTTGGATATAAATTACGAAAGTTGATATGATAAGTAATAAGTTCATATTATGTTTTATCTATAGTATAAAATAACAGATTCAGTATATATTTATTATATTAAAAGTATTTAGTAGATATAAATTTAGAGTGTTTCGTAAGTTGAACCATATCACACTAAATAGTGTTGTTTATAATAATAGTTTCAAAATTTTATAATGAAACGAATTTAGTCTCACATAAATTATTTTTAACAAAATTGATCTAAACTAAGTGAAATTTATATTCGATACTAATTTTTAAAAAAATAAATTTAATATGTATAGCGGTTGGTTTGGCCAAATCAAGATCCGTCACACCCTGCTTCAAAAAATAGTTGAAGCATGTCAAGACCCATATCGACGGGACGTATTCAATACAGGTCCAGGTAGGGGTGCTTAACAGATCGAATCGATCCCGTACGGTCTGGAATCGACCGGTTCCAAATCCGATAACCCCGGAATCGGTCTGATCCGTTAAGGAATAGGATCCGATCCGATTCCGGATTGATCTGATCCGGTCCCCGCCCATTTCTTTTTTTTAATGCTACCGGCTCCAATCCGTGTTGGAACCGCTCCGTATTAGTATATTATCGATTTCGGAGCGATTTGAAACCGATTAACCCGATTTTAATTTCAAACCTGCTAACCGGTTTGATTTCGGGCCGACTAAGCCATCCCTAGTCCTAGTTAGCAACCAAGTCAACCTTTAAAAAGCACTTTAGTTGCTCCAGGTATTGAAGAGTCATATCATAATAACTGTCAAAGGATAAACTTTGATGCGCTAAAGAAGTCAAATCATGCGTGCGTTAATTCATCAACGTCTTGTCACTCGCACGCCCCATACGGGTTTGTTTGTTGCTGTCCTGAAGGGCACTGCCCTTAGGAGTATCATCCACCATCCATATAGAATCTTTTTTTCTTTTAAAAAAAAGATTTCAAATGAACGGTGATGATGCCCCTAAGGGCACTGCCCTTAAGAGCATCATCAAACAAACTGATACGACTACAAAGAGGAGTAGTAGCAAGAGCCGCATGCAGATGAAGTTCATGACCATACAAATAGAGTCAAGGCTTGCTCCAGCAAATGAAATGGAGGATGCTCAAGGATGTAGTGGATAATGCAGAAGGGCAGTATGCTATGTAACAGATTGTGTAGTAGTCTGGCTAAATAAATAAACATAGCAATGTAATTAGTAAGGTGTTAGTCTTGGGTCGAGTACAGAAGTTAGTTACTACAGGGACATGTATATAAAAGGAAGACTTGCATCATAATTGTATTCATTCAACCAATTAATCAATAAACTAATTTCTTCCTCTCCAAGATTTCTATCTCCCCAATCCCCAATTCATAGGAGATTGAGTGATCTCGAATCCGCTCCATCTTTAATCATATCAATGGTGCTCTCGTTGATTTCAATTCGCATATCTTCTTGTGAATTGATCACTGTTAGTCGAATTTCAGTGAATTTTCGTTCATGTTTTGAATCAATTTGATCTGTCTACCGAAAATTGTGGAAAAAATACAAAATAAAAAAATTTTAATCTGTCAATTGAGCCTGGCGCTTGTTCGATCGTGGCTGTTTGCTCGAAACTTCTACAATAATTGAAGACTTCCAGGTTTTTCGGTCTCAACTCAATACAGGGAAGTTGCTTTCCAAATCATTGCTTGTCATTGATTTTTTTTTTTTTTGAATCCAAATTGACGTCAACTTGAGTTTCTGTTAGTCAGCTGTTCATAAATTGCTTTCAGTTTTGTTTTCGATCGCATTGTCGACAATGATCTCGTCTATGTGTGATTGATCGCATTTTTTTTTATCCTACGAATTGTCATTGCATTACGTGAAATTGCCGATTTGTGTTGCTTGATTGATCGGTCATCAGAAATTTGCCGCATCATCTTGACTGCATTTGTGCGAACAAATTTATTAAATCTTACATTCTGTATCTACTGAAGTCTCCAGTTTATTGTCTCACTCGGCAACCGTCTCTTCGTTGATTTTTTTTTCAATCTCTCGATCATTGTTCTAAATCATTGAATTGAGGAAGAAGTTGCTTTTCTGAATTGATTACCGACACAATTTTGGCTTGAATTGAAGAGCAGGTTTTGAGCACAGATGTAATATTTCCCTTCGTTATTTTTTACTCAATTCGGGAGTTTCCATAATTCATCGTGAGTTCGAGTCTGTTCGTCCGTTTTATCAATAACAAAAGTTCAATATGTCTTTGTTGGCTCAGTGCCTATCTTCACACAATTTATTTCATAATACAAAATTTGTGATGGCGCTACAACCACAATCAACTATCAATTCTACATTTCAGTCGTCGAAGCCTGTGAATTCCTCAGCTACAATTCAGCAACCGAAGTATTCGAGATTAAAAGTGCCGCGACAAGTGCATTATGACGTCATTCTTTCAAATATCTTGGCAGCTCAAGAAAATAATGCAAGTGTCAAGGTGGACTTCGACTCGATGCGTCAATCTTTGTTCGAGATTAAAGCACCGCAGGACGATTACTTTAAAGCTCAATCCGAGATTGCTCTTGCTTCTGTTGAGCCAATCTATGAAAAGAGAACAACAGTGGGGAACGTTGATGGGGATCTCAAACTCATTTCTGAAAGTAACATTCAACAGTTGCCTCAAGACACACTTGCCGAAGGAATTACTAAAGGGACAGAGGGGGATGGTGAGTTAATTTCAGAAGGAGCTGCACAAATAGCATTGCCGAAGGGACATGATAATGCAAATGCTTCGTGGACTCTCGATGTTCGGGATATGGAGGATCTCACACTTTCTCAACAGAAACACGACGCTCCAGTAGATGACAAGCCTAGCTTAGTGACCTTTGGTGAGGTTGAGACTGCCTCCCATGAATTTAGCCAAGCACTTCAGTGCATACTACCAAAACATGATGAAGGTTTAGCAACTGATATGAGGATTTTAGAATGGGATGCTGTGGAATTACCATCACCATTCATGGAAATTTGGTGTTATCACCGAGATAATTTGATGAATATCAGTGTTTCAGAATCAATATTTGATGTGGATCGAAGGGAACCGAGAGTGGCAGTTGAAGACGACGATCACGACGGATCTGCTATTAGGCTGAAACTTTTGGAGCTTTCCTTGCTGCCTTCCAAAAACTTGATGACGGGTTCCAGCAACACTTCAGAACTTGGCAAAGGTATTGAACCAATCTGTGAAGAGAACAAAGAAGTTGGAAATGTGTCCACTCATGTACAAGCTTTAGAAGTGGACTTGTGTATTGGTGAATTGAAACGGAAGGATGCATCTTTGTTGCCAATTACTGAAGTTATAATCTACTTTTGGGGCTTGACTTGGACTATAGAAGACATGTTCTGTGTTGATAAGAACAACAGCTTTGTGAGAGGTTATCATACTCTGGGCTTTGGAAATATTGGGAAAATTCATGGCAAGAAAATGGGGTAGAAGACATTGCTTTCGTGCATGGCCAGAAGAATCATCCTAGTCGAGTGAATTCATGGGTGTTCAAAGACATTGCTTTGGGTGGAAGAGAACCGAGAGCTGTGCTTCAAGAAGGGATTATAATGAAATTTTTGGTGGTGAGTTTGTGCAGATTCAACCGCGATTTAATCACTAGATATAGTGGTCGAAAGGCCTTAGTTTCCTATATTTTGGGTATGGTTCGGAGCACTTCCCTCGTATTACACCTTGAGGACAAGGTGGTTTTTCACGGGAAAGGTAATGATACGACTACAAAGAGGAGTAGTAGCAAGAGCCGCATGCAGATGAAGTTCATGACCATACAAATAGAGTCAAGGCTTGCTCCAGCAAATGAAATGGAGGATGCTCAAGGATGTAGTGGATAATGCAGAAGGGCAGTATGCTATGTAACAGATTGTGTAGCAGTCTGGCTAAATAAATAAACATAGCAATGTAATTAGTAAGGTGTTAGTCTTGGGTCGAGTACAGAAGTTAGTTACTACAGGGACATGTATATAAAAGGAAGACTTGCATCATAATTGTATTCATTCAACCAATTAATCAATAAACTAATTTCTTCCTCTCCAAGATTTCTATCTCCCCAATCCCCAATTCATAGGAGATTGAGTGATCTCGAATCCGCTCCATCTTTAATCCTATCACAAACCCCCCATACGTTATTTTTTTTCCTTTTGTTTTATTTATTTTTTTAATCACGACGTTGATCATATACTCGTATTAATATACTCGTATTAAACTGATCAAATGAAATTTTTGAATAACCAGGACATCTTGTCTTAGTAGCACCTATGTAAGAAATTCTTGCGTTCGTCTTCCCTCCAAAATACTAAAAAAATGTTTTTTTTAATAAAAATTAAATATGGCATTTCACAGTTTGTTAAAGTCGAATCTCCATCTGATTTTCCATCTGTTAAACTATTCACATGCCGTTTTATTAACTTCCAAAAATGACATCTTGGAAATTATTGTGCAAAATTGCCCATTCTAGGATGAATGTGGCTGTGCTAACTTAGGGATGCTTACCGAATCCGATCCGATTTCTTAAAAGATCATGAATCAGCCGGTTTCGAATCGGATCAGTTCGATCCGTTGAGCAGCCATATGCTAAATGCTAAGTCAAATTATAAATATTTATTTCCTAATGATGTGTGATATAACTTAGAATTATATAAAATGCAATATACTGAATTCAAATATAATATTCTATTATTTTTAAAGATTGAACCAGAAGTACAAAAGTTATGATAAGTCATGCCAAAGTATGATAAAATTTATAGCTGATAGCAGATGTTCAATTTTATCCCTCATACAATGGCAGAGCAAATCCTCATATTAAGCGATGGGTGGACATGAGGGGCTGCATCACGTAGGTACCGATGAGTCATGCTTGTTATACCATAGATAGTGCAACAGTGCAGAGTTATTCGTCTATAAGTGCACATGATAATTGGTGTAAGCTTTATTCAGACACTCCAACAATATATATATATATATATATCTATATAAATGTGTGTGTGTGTGTGTGAGTGAAACCACCAATTGGCTACTTCAAACTAAATGTAGAGAGATGCTCTAGAGATAACCCTATACAAATATTCAATTGGAGGTATCATTTGTAATTATTCTGGAGAAGTCATTTGAGGTTTCAGTTGCATGGCTAATAGGAGACTTGATCATAAATATTTTATGTGATCTTAAGGATGATTTGGAAATCAAAATCAAACGTATTTGGAGTATGGATAGATTGGGATTGCCCTGTCTTAGAAGAATTAAATATGATGTGTAATAGATTCGGTGAGAGGTTTGGTTTGGTTTCCTTCTCATGTATTCTACTTTGCTTTTGGTCAATATACAGGTCGAGGTTTACCTAATCCTTCGACATACATACTGATTCGATTAAAAAAAAAGCATTCACTTAGCTTAAAAGAACCATGGACCACCATATTTTGGCAGCTGGATTCCAATCTCAAATCTTTATACCCGACCCGAGGGACACAAACATATATATATATTTAACCAGTGCACATGTATTATTTTGTGTGTTAAAACATCAAATAAAAATTTATTGATATTTTGTGTAAATTTAGAAATTTTGATATTTATATATTATTTTTTAGAGAAAAAGTTATTTCCTACTTTAAAAAAAATACTCAAGGCTCGCCTTTGGTATGACATGTAACATCAATTGTATTTGATATTTAAATTTCATTGTGTATACTTAGTAATTTTAACATATATTATCATTTTTTTTCCACTCAACTAACTCCTACAAATTGGATAAGTAATTTTTAAATTTATTTACCCTAATTTTAAATTTATAAAACATAAGCATATCAAATATTTGGAAATCTTATTCTGTAAAAAATATTATAAATAAAAAATTATTTTAAAAATAAAAATATATTATATATAAACAACATATAATACTAATATATTATATAATTAACCACTCGATTTTTTTGGACTAACAGTTCTCTTTCGATTTCAACGCTCCAGCTTCTTCTTTGTCATCATCGGATATTTAACGGTCCAAATTTAATTTAGATATTTACGATCCATATAAAAAATAGACCTCGTATATTCTTGAATTTAACATATTTACAATCTGAAAAGTTAAATTCGGGTATCATGGTAAATATAAATGCATAATAAGTCTTTAAGGAATACAGAACTTCGATTTGGTTTTTTTTTTTAAAGGTATATATTCATAGATATGAATAAAATTTCTAATTGAACTTTGAGTCAAAAGATAATTTTTACCAGAAATTATCAAATGCAGTATCGTTAATTTCTATCTTATATCCCACTTTTTTTTTTTTTGATTTACAAGGTATCCAGGCTTTCGCCTGACATCTTATATCCCACTTGTATTTAGTATGCCACGATATAGTAGTTATTTTAACGTTATCTACATCCGGTCTAACCCTATTTCAGCACAAGTTTTGTTTACAATGATTTTTTAATTCATTAAATATCAAGTAATAAAATGATTAATTCATCACATATTATTTAATTAATTTAGATATTAAATTTGTAAATTTATTATTAGCATACAACAACAACAAACAAGTCTTTAATCCCAATAAATTGGGGTAGACTACATGAATAATAGAGAGAACTAAGTCCAGTCGGGCACGCGTCAGTCTTCTCCAAGAGCTTTTATCGGTCATAATATTCTCATTAATCCCATTGAACCCCAAGTCTTTGCGTATACTTCGAGCCATGTCTATTTTCGATCGGCCAATTGCTCTTGTGAAATGATCGAAATAGATGGACTCCACTCGACGCACAGATGCATTGCTGGCCTACGTCGTACGTGGCCAAACCAACTTAAGCGACTTTCTTGCATCTTCTCTTCTATACAAGCTACACCTACTTCAGCTCGAATATATTCGTTCATTATTTTATGTCTTCTAGTCTTATCGCAAATCCAACGAAACATACATATCTCTGACACACTCGTCTTTTGGATGTGATTCATCTTGGGTGCCCAACATTCCATCATACGGCATGAACTATAAGATGAATTATTAGCATATTACAATTATTTAAAAATTTATATTATAAAAAAATTAAATTTTAAAAAATTTACAAAATAACAAAATTCACACTATTTTTTGCGTAGATCTACTAGCCGCAACACTTTCACCTTTAGAGTATGTAGAGCTATCAAAACGGGATGGGCTTGTCAGCTGCCAACCCGATCCGCCAAAATTTTGTATCCCATCCAGATTGACCCGCCTCAGGTCGGATCGGGTTTTTAAACTTGTGCAGGCCCAAAGCGGCTTTGGACGGATCAACCAGTTTGGGCCGGATTTGCATATTTGACAACTACTCGGCATAGGATTCTTGTTCGGTTGAAGCTCTGTTTTGGGCGCCATATTAGTGTTGAACGTCGAAATCTAACAAAATCCACAAAAATCAACTTGTGGTGGCAGATACGATAACATCGACATTGAGCAACGATATATATCTATATGGATTGTTATTGATACTCTAAAAAATAATTAAATTAATAAGATCAATGAATTTTTAGCTGATTAATTTAACAGTCTTTATAAAACAATAAATAATTATTTTAGTTCATAATTAATAGCCATTTTAATTAATAAAACTCTCATAGTTCCGTGAAAATAAATTTATAGAAGTTATACTTTACATTGATTTTTCAAAAAATAGTAATGACATGAGAATTGAGTGATGAAATTTGAAATTTTTAAAAAACACTAGAATACAAATCCAAATCAGTTACAAACCATACGACCAACAAATTATCAAATTCTGGCCATAATGGACAGAGAGAACTCCATGGTTAGTAGCAGATGGCATCTGTGTCGAAGGAACTAAACGACAACCTAGTCCTCTTGTCCGAACCAAAGCTGAACTTCAGATCGGATGAATCATTAACCGAGGCATTGCTGGTACATGGAAAAGAGAAAACAAGACTTGGGTTTGATTTATTTGTGCCAAAACTGTAAGTAGGCTGAGGCGTGCTACTTGCAGATGGCAGGATGGAAGGTGTTGGTGGTTCAGAGAGAACACCAGTAGCAGTACATACGGGGAAAGTGAAGCCCGGGCCGTTGCCTGAGTTAACATCATGAATTTCAGGCTTCTTGATGAAAATCGATGACAATGAAGGCTTAGTCCCATGATTCTTTGAAAGCCCCGAGTCAGTTGAATTGGCAAAATCCTTTATATCAGGTCCATTACCAAGGTGTGTCCAAGAAAAATGCACATTTTTCTCTTGTCCATGACTAGTAGTGACAAAAGCATTCTGAAATAAAATAAAAGACAGTTTACCAACGTGTACGTAAATTGAAAATCCAGAAGAAAAATTCAATGATATTAAGATTACCATCGAGTCCGTACATTTATCTGCTATTTACATCAGTATTTTATCTGGCAAAAGCATACTACCTGTAACTTTCATTGTCTTATTACAATCTTGTATTTTACCTCTTGAAAGAGCTAAAAATTCATACTACTACAAAGCCAGAAATAAGAATGTAGTACAAACTTCTATATGACTTAATTACAGTTAAAACTCATGTTTCCATGAAAACAAAATTCACAGACAAAAGTGAGATTTTCTACGGAATATACAGTGGAAAGAACAGCTTGATGACGTAAATTACAAATCATATTGGTAATTATGAACATATATTTTTTTCAAAGCCAGAAATAAGAATGTAGGACAAACTTCTATATGACTTAATTACAGTTAAAACTCATGTTTCCATGATAACAAAATTCACAGACAAACATGATGATTTTCGACGGAAGATATAGTGGAAAGAACAGCTTGATGACGTAAATTACAAATCATATTGGTAATTATGAACATATATTTTTTTCAATAATCGTTAGGACTTTGCAAATTTACCTTCAAAAGTGCCATAGTAAATGTTGAATTAGATCTTAATCAATCAAACATTTATCCCACAAAGTGGGGTCGACTATATTGATCCTCTCTATCCATACATAAGAAACTTGTCATTGGTTTACACTGGATAACTACCTAACACAGCTCTCCTCCTTTACCCGGTTTGGGACCGTCAGAGGAGTTTATATGTTGAATTAGATGCACAGGAGATATCAGAATGACTTGTAAGGTGTTAAAACTGGGCATACATGCTCAATAATTGGTTCAAAAATATGATTGAAACTAAGCCATGAATCCAAATGAAACTGTTCGTCCAGTTTTATGTAATTTCAGACAATAATCAATTTTATGTTTACGAATTTCAGACAAGGACAAACCAAACCTAACATACAGATCGTCGAGGGTGGTGATGTGTGTCAACATGTGAGGCCATACAGTGAAGGTTGGCAACTTGGTGTCAATCAAGGCCGACATTGAAGCATTACTGAAACTACAATCTTCCAGGCGCAGATGGATCATAAATAGAGATTTACTTCAATATCCTATTCCAAGTTGCAGCATTGAGCATGGCAAAATAGTAATGTTCAGAAACATCATCATAATCTTAAGGATGGCAGGAACTTTTATTGGTTAACCATTCTTACGAGGCTAATTGAACAACAAAGAGGACCATTCGCACAAAATAGCATCTTGCATGTATTGCAGCTACATGATGTTTTGCTTATGCTTCAGGTCAATTCAGTAGGTTGCCAAAAAAAATTTTGTAAACGTTTTGGTAAGCTACTATCATGTACAGCTAGGTCAATCCATAAATAGGTCATGCTTCACTATGGTTCTAGTCAAGTCATCCATCTTCAATGCTTTGACAACTGATACCAACTACTTATGGGTGAAAAACACAGGAATTAAAAAGCAACAGTCTGAAAAAGATTAAATACCTCATTTGAATTCTTGACCACAGGACCAGAAGATGCCTCACTATTTGCACCAGGATTCACCTTAATTGGAGCTGCGACGTCCATGCCTTTGTCATAAATTTTAACTAAATTATTGGAACCGTTGCTACTATTGTTAATTTCCATGGGAAAGTTAAGGCCAGATAAACCAGCTTTCTTGATCACGTGGATGGTTTCACTGGCCTTGGAAGGAAATTCATTCCATTCATTCACCAATTTAATTTCATCTTCTTTTTCTTTAGGTGTGGGCTTGTTTCTATCCAGGAATTCCAGTATCTTTTTAACAGCCGTACTAGTTGCATTTGGAACAACCTTATCAGAAAAGCCTGATGCGTCTGACAAGCATTTCAAAGTGCCACTTGTTTCACCAGGTTCCAGAATTTTTTCTGTAGTTGGCAAGAAACCGCTAAGAAAATTGGAATTTATCTTATCTGAGGGGGCATCTTTAGATGAGCTCAGGATCTCAGATTCTCCGGGATGGACTTCTAAAGCAAATTTATTCCTGATGCGGCGAATAGGCCCCACAGATCGATAAACATCAACACTGTCAGCCCTCGACTTTACCTGAAAATCATTTTAGATGCTCATAGAGAACTGAAACATGCTCGCTAAATAAACAGGAATTTGGTAAGGGACTCAGCTAAGAATTCATAGGTATATTAATTTTACATTGGAACACAAAAGTTGAATTCGTGTTACTGAATAGAGTTAACTACTCACAAAAGGCATTATGCTAATGCAATATAAGTGAAGAACCACAATGGCGAAAAGCTAATGTCATACCTGCCCATAAATGGATGTTGGGGATTGTTGAAAAGGAGTTGATGTGTTAGCAAGTCTGCTATTGGCATGTAACTGCATCAACCAATAACATTTAATCTTTATGTATGATGCTAACCAACTTCGAAAAATCAACCATACTCTCATATACCTTAGTTGTGGACCTCGACGTTATTGTTCTAGCATAAGGAGTTCTAGGAAACCCACGAAGCCCATATCTACTACCCTGACTCTGTGGTGTTGAGTAACCATGGTGATCATTGAGCACGGCACCAGGCCAACAAATGGATGGCTTAGGCAAAGGTGATGCCACAGGTGGCTGTTGTGAAAATTTATTGCTTGGTTCAGCTCTTTCACCTTTTGATATGTAATTATGGAGATCATGTCCTTGTTCTGAAGTCCGTCCAGCCATGTATGCACGAGCAATATCAATTGGCGAAGCACCAACTCCAACTGAAACCTGCACAATTTTGTGAATCAGAGACTTCTATACATGACAACCGTAATAAGATTCCAGTTATGAAGAGCTGCTTGATGCATACAGACTCCGTCAAAATTCCTTGAGATGAAACATATACTTATACCTGAATGTTTGAACTAAGCAAAAACATAATCACAAACAAGCTCAGCTTGAGTACCGTCATAAAATCAGTAGGAAATATAGACTCACATCTGATTTTTCATGGATAGTGCCAGATGGGGTTCTGTCTATAACATGATACATATCTCCTGCTGGCGTTGTCGGAATTTCATGAGTCCAGACAACCTGCTCAGTATCCCCTCTAGCATACCTTTCTGATTTCTTTTCCAACTCAGTGTCCACTCTAGAATTTAACATTGCCACCAAATGGCTGATTTCCTCCCTGCATTCCAGTTGCATCAGATATAAGTTTGATCGGTAACACTGTCAAATGCACACGATTCTTAATCCCCGATAACATATAGACAAGCAAGTATTACTATATAAACTAACCATGCATTGCAAGAAAATCATTTGCAGTTAGGATGGAAACTTCCTAAGGCCAGATCTGTCGAGTTTCCACATTTTCGAATCCTCCCTGCCAACACTTGTACAAGACTGCTAATGGGAGTAGTCAAAACTCTTATCCCAAAGCCAGATGATCGCAGCTAAGATTTTTCTAATCTGAAGAAATCAAAGGCTTACTCCTGAGTCTTGAGAGCTATTCACACCACAATATATAACAGGGGACTAAGATTCCTTATTCACAATATTGCCAATATAGTCTCAAATATCCCCTCATCTTTTAATTCAATCCCCCAAAATCTCCATGCTTCAGTTGTAATCAAAGCCATATTTCAAATCCTCGACATACATCATTCACTGGCCTAAACCCAAGCTATGCATTCCATGCTGATGAATTTAATTAATAATTTGCACATGGATTGCTCTAGTTAGTGGGTTCGTTCATAGAAGTTAGTGGGTCAGTGCTTATTTTTCTTGTTGCTTTCAGTTATGTTTTAGTCTATGTATAGGTTATTTGTTTATCAATGAAATATGCAGAATATATGTCCTCTGCTTTCTCAAAATTCTCGGCTTCTTATTATTATTGTGCATTAGTGCAGCACTTTTCCATCAGATTTAATAGTTCGATTTATCATTCTAAGAAAAATCTAAAGAACGATAATTATGGGCATCCAAAAATCTCTTATAAGCTAAGCAATTGTACCACAACATTAACTGCATTTTCTAAGAATTTCTCAAACATATTTTCAACTTCTACGCAAAAAAAAAAAAAAAGTACCTAGAAAATGTTTTTCCCTTAATCAACTCCTCGATTCTCAAAAACTGGGAATCGTAACGAATTCCTTCCTTTTCTGCAGAAGATCGGGTCATTATAGCCTGCATAAAAGGTTTCGATAAATCAAAATCACAAGATTACACCACCAGTAAATAAAATCGATTCAAAGTTGTTTTGGGAACAAATTGGCATTCCAACTGAAAAAAAAAAACTTAAAAGCACACAAAATGACTAAGAAATACAGCAAATGCTAAAGTTTAGAATCGCACTGGGATATTGTCGCGCAGAGTAATTACTTTTACCCAAAATTTAACATGGACTAGCGGGAGAAGAGCTGGAGTTAAGGCCGCCGCCGTCTTCTACTTTCAAGTCTCAACTATAAACGGCGTATATATATATTTTTTTTTTCAAAAAAGTACTTAATATTTACATATAGTATATAATTGCATTTATGCCCCTCTACTTATAGGTCTTGAACAATTTACCACATTAGAAATTCTAACAACCACCAATATTTTATGTATTTTCAGTACATTATATTAAAAATAATTAAAATTATCAGTAGTACCTATTGCCTTAATTATATATGTATTTTGTGTTTGATCTTTCATATAATAAAAAATGGAAAGAATTCAATAAAATCCAATCGAATTATCTCCACATAATCAAGAAAATTGAAGTTATAAAATATATGATATATAGGGATAATATTCAATTAAAATTATTTTAAGTGTTTTTTTTTTAAATTATGTTTTACGCTTATTTTTTATATATAAAAAAAAAAAATTTCCCCGCACCAAATTATAATCGTTGCTTCATTCCTGAATCTATCATATTTAATCACTTCAAGATGTGGTTTACCTAAGAGCAAAAGAAGAGAGAAGGATTATATATACCATTATTTAGGATTACGCATCTGTGTATTTATAATATTTTGTGTATAGTAAATATTAATGTAAAATAAATATATATAATTAAAGACTATTTTTTTAAAAAATTAATTTGTTTGAATAGTTTTTCGTGTTTTCAATTTGTTTTTTTAGAGATCATGGGTTTTGTGAATTGATAGGGGAATTTTTGTAGAACCAAATAGGTGAATTTGTAGTTTTAATTTGTTAGAATAAAGCTTTTTTTCCTTATGTTTTTTCATGAGATTATGGGTTCTTGTGAGTTAATATGGATATATTTGTATTTTTTTTATTTAAGGAGAGAATGGATTTTTGTAATTTGAGAGGATTGTTATTAATTGTTGTGGTCGTGACATACCACTAAATGTTGGGTTATTTATTTAAATAATCTATTTTTAAAAAATATTTAACAAAATAACCTAAAATATAAAAATTTAAACTAACCCAAAATGCCAACTGAATTGGCGCAACTTGGTTGGCATGTCTAAAGACACGCCAACTTTTGTTGTTTTTTTTTTTTTAAACTTCAAACATTTGTTCATTTTTTTTAATAAAAAAAATTAAAATTAAAATACGATGCAAAAAATATAGAAATCAACTACCACTTCTGCACAGTAGCAAGTCCATACAAGAGTAGCAATCTTTCATGAGTCACCCAGCGGACCTAGTGCGGGAAAATACTTGTATGGACTTGGTTTGCGCACAACTCATAAATCAACTCAATATGATTAGTAGAGCCATCTAGAGGATGATAGAGTCATAGACGTGATTGTGGAACTGAAAGATATATTTAAGGGTTAATTAAATATAAATTCAGTTTGTACTATTTATATCAAAATAAAAATTAGTTTTAAATATTATTTCAACTGTTTCAAGCCTTTATTTTTCTTTCAGTTGTATATGTCTATAAATTTTAATTTTAATATTCAAACTTATCCAAAAAACACATACATTACTAAACCCTGAACCAAATTTAAAAACAGAATTTGACGGAAAAGAAATGAAATTCAACAAATGCACGACTAACATGTGTTTCTTCAATATATTTTTTTAATTTTTTTTATAAATTCACCAAGAAACGCAATTTAATTTTGAGTTACAAATATAATTTTAAAAAATTTATAATTATTGTATTGTTGTGAATTTTTTAAAAATTAATAATGATTAAATAACTATGCCCCCAAATAATTCATAAAAAAAATAAGGATGTGTCATTTTCTTGAAGATATAATATATATCACATGTGTTGTTTGATATTTACTAGTGTTGATTTAGAAAATGACAGCTCATAGGGTACACTCATGCACAACTCAATATGTTAAAAAAACTTGAGATGAACTTTTGCAGATGGTAGTGCTTCTATATTGGTAAGGAGTTTCTTACTTTTTACAATAAGTGAATATTTAATCACTGTGCAGAAGTGGTAGTCTTTCTATATTTTATGTATTGTATTAAAACAAAAAGAACAAATGTTTGAAGTTCAAAAAAAAAAACATCAAAATTTGGCGTGACCAATTTTTCAAGTTGGTCCCGCCAATTGGGTTGACGTGACCCCTGAAGACGCCAATCCAGTTGACGTTTTGGGTTAGAAAATTAAGTTTTTATATTTTAGGTTATTCTGTTAAATATTTTTTAATAGTGGGTTATTTAAAACTAAAGGTTTCACATGTTGATGAAAACAAATAAATGCACTATAAGGCTTTCATGTTGTATTTGAATGACATGATTTCATTTCAACAATGAAATTGAAACTTTGGATTTGAAATTATTTCAATAATTAGGAATTTGATATCTTGATATTGTTAAAAAAATATCTTAAAATTGAAAATTGTAGATTTGAAATTGACCGATTTCAAATTAGCCAAATAATATGAATGGATTTGTATTAAGGATTTCAAATCTAAATCCATCAGATCCTTCCATCTAAATGGAGCCCCACATATTATAGTAGAATATATATAGTAGGTCATATTTATAAAAAAAAATGAGATGCAAATATGCAATAACTCAAATAATGAGACCATAGTAAAATCCAATTGAATTGCTACATCTAGGGCATTAAAATTTTAACACATAAATTCCACATAAGGTTGCCAGGTTCAAGTACATACTTCAAATATCAATGCAAATGGCTTGTAGAGGAAAACAATGACATTAATTTTTTTTTGATAAGACAGATATATTAATAATCATATAAGTATTATGGATACTCCAGCCCTTTTATAATTACAAGATTTATAAACCACTTAGGCACTATTCGCCACTCCATCAAAAGGAGTAAAAAGACCTTAAACAAAAGACAACAAAACCAACAAAAAAAATATAACAAACTGATGTATCTTCTACCTACACTTATTTGCACTAGTAAAAAGATATTAATACAAAGACAAAACAAAACCAACAAAAGCCATAACAACCCAATGAATCTCCTCACCACAAACTCTGTGCTATTCTTAAGACGAGTTGCTTTACTTTCTTCAAACCAGCGTACATTTTCAGGGCTCGAGACTTCTTCGTCGAGAATCCATCTCGACCCTTCATGGTTTTTCTTGGTGATTGATCAAATTTTTTTATCCTTTTTCCCAATGTCCTCACCACAAACTCTACGCTAGTATTAAGAATAAAATCAAAATGAACACCAATCAAGATGAATGGCTCACGGACGATCGCACCGTACCTTTAGCCATTAGCCATTCCGAGAAACTTCAGAGAACACGTGCATCGAAGCAATACTTCAAACCAATATGAATTAAGATTAATTATTCATAATAAAGATTGTAGACACAATGTTGGATTAGTATACCAATCAATAGCAGAGTACGATGTAGTTACTCCACCTCTTACTTTTGACCAAGACCAAAAATATAGTTTGATATTATCACTGACTTTGTGTACACAAAAGACTTGTTGCTCAAAAATCACATTGTTTTTAGCGAGCCATAAGTTCCACGCTACACAAAGCCATCCCGATTCCCACTCCAATATAATTCTTTTCTTTCCTAAAATATCGGAGTGATGCAGAAAATGAGGTAACGATTTTCCTTGACCAACTGTTAATAACTCAAACTATTTATAAAACTTCATCCACACAAGGTAAGCACTTTTACAGGTAAAAAACAAATGATCAATATCTTCTTCCACCTCATTGCAAAACACACTTCTTCCACCTCATTGCAAAACACATATAATAAAGACTCTTGAGCTCCTAACATCCCCTTTTCAAGATTGATTTTGGTTGGAATTCTATTTTGAAGTAATTTCCACACAAAACCACAAACTTTGCTAGGGACCAATTTATTCCACGCTACTGTCAAATGATTTCGATCTTGCAATACCTCTTGGTCCAATGTTGTTGCAATTACTTTGTATGCCGGTTTTCTTGACGGAAATCGACAAGGCTTCGAAGAAAATTGAGGGCTTCTCCCATGGTTACTGGGTTTAATTAAGGTTGATGTCTTGAAGGTGAAGGGACGAGAGGTGACCATCGGTTGAGGAAGATGAAGGATGAACGACATTGATGAAACGAAACGGAAGAGAGGAGTAGCGAAGAACTGAAATGATGTGGGTGTTCGGTTATATCATTATTTAACCCACATAATAAAATTATTATTATTAATTATTATTATTAATTGTTACTTTTACTATTAATACTATTATTATTATTATCATAATTTAAACATTTGGACCAATAATTTTTCTTTAAAATTGGGCCATTACAATCCTCCTATTGTTAATTTGTTTTGTAGGGACAATAATGGAATGGAGGATGAAGGCACAAGCAACTCAAAGGAAGAGATTATCTCATTCATCTCAATAGAGGAAGCACGAGGCATATGACCAATGACAAGAACGCACTCTTGTCATCGAAGGTAAATTTATTTTATGCATTTTAAAAGAGCAATTCAAAGTTTAATTGTCACAAATTAATTGTGACCAATAAATATGAAGCTCAACATTCATTGGTAGTAAAATGCATTACCCCTTAGTACGTGCACATATAAATTGTTTTAATGCATGATGTATGCCTATCTTTTTATAGTAAGTATCTTGACATGTTTTGAAATCAAATTTGAATTTGCTATGTGAAAATGTGCAATTATATGTTTTGTTAACTTATCTAATGATGCTTTGATAAATTTAATGTTTATTGGGCATGAATGCATGAACGTATGCACACTTTGCAACACTTAGAATTTATTATTGATTGCCTTAAACGCATATTTGTTGTTCCTCTCAATGATTTTAGGATTGCTATGCTTATTACATGCTTGATGAGGAACATGTGTAAATTGTTAAAATATGGCTATGTGTCAACATATAATTATGCTATGTTTATTTGAATTTTATACTTTTTGATTATCACAAAAAGGGGGAGAATTTTGTGATAAACTTGAAGCTTAACTTGAACTTAATACATGCATAGTTTAAGGGGGAGAGCTTGTGTATGCATGGTTTGAAGGGGAGAGTTGTTTGTTATATGATTTACTTGGTAATCTTGTATGTGCTATGCAATTGTTAAGGGGGAGTCATGTTTACTCACATTTCATGCATATTACATATTCAAGTTTATCAAGTTTTGTGATCATCAAAAAGAAGGAGATTGTTGAGCCTTAAACGCATGGTTGTATTTAATGCTTTAATTTATCTCCGGTTTATTTTTGAGTTTTGATGATCAACAAAACTTGTGTTTGTTATACTAATATGTCTACTTAGTATGCAGATTAAATGATTTAAAAGTGGATCAAATGAAGAAAATCGAATGTGCAAAACTTGGGGTGGATCGCCCCAGGCGATGGTCATCATCGCCCCAGGATTTGGCAGCCATGCGGGGCATCGCGATGCACATCGACTGGAGAGATGCCGAGGCTGGCGCGCAGGGGAGTTCGCCCGAGGCGATGGCTTGATCGCCTGAGGCGATGTGTTGAACGCCTGAGGCGATCCGTACTTCGTTTGAGGCGATGAAAGATTTTAAGGAGCTGAGGCTACGGCATTGATTTTTGTCTTAGATCACCTGAGGCGATCCATACATCGCCTGAGGCGATCTGTGGAATTTGGCGACCGTTGGGGCGCGGCGATGGTGATCGCCCGAGGCGATCGAGGAGTGATTTCAGCATTATGTGTAGCAACGGCTATTAGGAGCCTAGGGGCCTCCTACACTATAAATATTGATGCTTTGAAGCATTTTGAAGACAAGAAACAAGCCTACAAACTTCTACAAGGCTTTGATCATTCAAATTTCAAATTACTTTGCAATCTCCATACATTGTTATTGTATTGGAGTTTGTAATTCATTCTTTTTGTTAGAGTCTTGTTTTCTTCGTGTTGGTACACCGTGAAGGTGTTTGTTAAGTTATTGTAAGGTCCTCCGAACCAAATCAAGTTGGAAATTGTAAAGTCATCAACAAGTATAGTTGGTGCATGTGTTGTGGCTATCCTTGGAGCCCTTAAGGCCAAGAAGACTCGTGAAGAGTGTTGGTAGCTCGTGAAGAGCTTTGTGTACTCGTGAAGAGTATTGTGCTCCGGAAGAGTTGTATTGTGGCTACTTGGAGCCCTCAAGGCCAAGACCTTTTGTTCTAGTGGAACCTCGGTTGGAGGTTATCTAACCGGGAAGAGGAGACGTAGGCGATTCATCGCCGAACTTCTATAACAAATATCCTTGTCATTTACCGCTTTAATTTCATTACGCATTTATTTATTTGTTTACTTCTTATTTTATTTTATTTATCGATTGACTTAAGCCTTCCGCAAGCGCAAACTCTTTTATTTTGCAAACTCATTTTAAAAAGCTAAAGTAGCCAATGAATCTCATTCACCCCCCCCCCCCCCCTCTTCGATTCCAACAATCTTCATTATTAACTTCTTTTCGTTTTCGAGGATTTTTATCCTTAGAACCGACTGGTCTACCACGTTTCATAGGCGCCTTTAATTTACTAATAATGGTAGAAGGTCCTTCAGGGACAATAATTCGAATCGGAGCATTAATATCCGGTACATGTGACTTGGTCACACGCTTTAGGTCAGAAAAAGCATCTGGCAATTGATTCGCTAACTGTTGCAAATGAATTATCTTTTGAACTTCAAGTTCACATTGTCTTGTGCGAGGATCAAAATGAGATAATGACAATTCATTCCACATAATTTTATTAACCGACTGTTTATTTTCTCCCCCTAATGTTAGGACAAATGATTCATCAAAATGACAATCAGCAAAACGAGCCGTAAATAAATCTCCAGTATTTGGCTCAATATATTTTATTATAGAAGGTGATTCATACCCAACATATATGCCCAATCTCCTTTGAGGTCCCATCTTTGTGCGTTGTGGTGGAGCAATTGGAACATAAACTGCACATCCAAAAATTCTAAGATGGGAAATGTTTGGTTCCTGGCCAAAAACCAACTGTTGGGGATAATATTCATGATAATTCGTTGGCCATATGCGAATTAATGCAGCTGCATGCAAAATAGCATGTCCCCACGCAGATATTGGGAGTTTAGCTCTCATGAGAAATGGTCGTGCAATCAATTTAAGACGCTTAATAAACGATTCTGCAAGACCGTTTTGTGTATGAACATAAGCGACATGATGTTCAACAATTATTCCAACAGACATACAATAATCATTAAAAGATTGTGATGTAAATTCACCAGCATTATCAAGACGAATTTTCTTGATAGTATAATCTGAAAAATGTGCTCGTAACCGAATTAACTCCGCAAGTAATTTTGCAAATGCCAAGTTGCGAGTTGACAATAAGCATACATGTGACCATCTCGTTGATGCATCAATTAAAATCATAAAATATCGAAATGGTCCACAAGGTGGGTGAATAGACCCACAAATATCTCCATGTACGCGTTCTAAAAATGCAGGAGATTCATTTTTAATTTTCATCGGTGACGGCCTTATGATTAACTTGCATTGAGAACAAGCTGCACATGAGAATTCATTGGATTGAAGAATCTTCTGGATCTTCAAAGAATGACCACATGAATTCTCTAAAATTCTTCTCATCATTATAGAACCGGGATGACCCAACCGATCATGCCAAATGATAAAATCATTATGATCAGTAAACTTCTGGTTTACCATTGCATATATTTCAATTGTAGTTATATATGTGTAGTATAATCCAGAGGAATAAGAAGGTAATTTTTCCAAAACAATTTTCTTTCCAAAGTTAATACTTGTAATATACAAGTATTCATTATTATCTTCACTTTTACTCTCAATATGATATTCATTTTTGCGAATATCTTTAAAGCTCAATAAGTTTCTTTGAGACTTTGAGCAAAATAAAGCATTGTCAATGCAAAATTTTGTTCCTCCAGGCAAAATTATAGTTGCTCTTCCGGAGCCTTCAATTAATTTTGCATTACCAGATATTGTACTAACATGAGCTTCTTTCATTATTAGATATGAAAAATACTTCTTATCCTTAAGTATAGAGTGTTGTTGCAGTGTCTGCCAAACATAATTCTTTGTCAATGATCATTAGAACGTCCATTTTCTTCACAAAAAATAAATTTTCAAAATGAGATTTTTCTTCTTCTTCTGTTTATGATAAATAAAATATTTGTATAATAAAAAAAATATTGACAATAAAAATTTATTATAAAATTATTTACAAATATAAAATGAAATATTTATTTGCAAACATAAAATGAAAATTCTTAGGCATTTCCATGACTAGTATCACCTTCAGGATGATTGACAAAGAAATCAGCATCATCAAAAGAATAAAATCATTAAAACATTGTCAACAAAATTATGGTCAAGATTAACATCTTTGCTATTGAAATTTGTCTCTATCATTTTCTCTTTTTCTTTAATGATTCTTGATAGAGATCAATAAGATGATTTGGCGTACGACAAGTACGAGTCCAGTGGCCTTTCATGCCACAACGATAGCACTTATTCTCCTCCCTTTTATTTTGGTTTATATATTTCTCATCATTATGCTCCCACTTCTGGTGGTGTGCAATGTTTTTGATATGACCACCACGATTATTGTTGTAACGATTATTGTTACTTTCCCACTTCTGGTGGTGCTTAATACTTTTGATATGGCCACCATTATTATTCTTGTAACGATTTCGACCATGACCACGACCTCCGCCTCGGTTTTGTTCATTATTATATCGCATAGCTGTCGCATTTACTTCAGGAAATGGAGCAGCACCAGTTGGACGAGCCTCGTGGCTTTTCAACAAAAGCTCATTATTTTGTTCAGCAACAAGAAGACAAGAAATCAATTCAGAATATTTTTTGAAACCTTTTTCACGATATTACTGCTTCAGGAGCACATTCGATGCGTGAAAAGTGGAGAATGTTTTCTCCAATAAATCCTCATCAATTACATTTTCCCCACATAATTTCAACTTTGAACTGATTCAGAAAATTGCTGAATTATACTCACTTACCGTTTTAAAATCTTGCAAACGTAAGTGCATCAACTCATAACGAGCCTTTGGAAGAATAGCCGTTTTTTGGTGTTCATATCTTTCTTTCAAACTAGTCCACAAGGCAAAGGGATCCTTTACCGTCAAATATTCTGTTTTTAACACTTCATCAAGGTGGTGGCGGAGGAAGATCATTGATTTAGCCTTTTCTTGATTTGTGGCTATACTTTCTTCTTTTATGGTTTCTCCAAGACCATTTGCCTATATATGAATTTCAGCATCTAGTACCCATGATATATAATTCTTTCCAGTGATATCAAGAGCAGCAAACTCGAGTTTTGCAAGATTAGTCATACTGTAATTAAAATCAAGAAAACAAATAAAACTTACCACTTACACAAAGTTGGCTAGAGATTCGTGTTGATAACGTGATATAAAATAATAGTATTGTATTCTATAGAGAACAATTTAGAGAGAGAAATTTAGAGAGCTTTTCATTCTATCTTTCATTTAACTTTAAGCCTCTATTTATAGGCTTAATATTATAGTTACATGGGGGTGGAATGTTGAAGGTAAATGGACATCCAATATACATAAATATTACGTTTCACAACACTTTAATTAATACATGCATTAACACATGTATTTATGAACATATTTATAACATAATCTAATTTATCATATATTAGTAGGGTTTATTGACAACGAACCACTGTGATCTTTCAAATATACAAAACATCACGTAATTTGAAAAAAAGACAGTTTACCTCATGTAATTTGTGAATAGACACAAAACATCCACTCAGCATATACTATGTTTCACAAGTTACATGGGATAAATTTCCTATTTTGAAAAGCACATGGGATAAAATGTATATTTGCAAATCATAACGTGTAAATTGCTTATTGTTAGTACCACGGCGGATAAATATTTATTACAAACCACATGGGAGTAAATTATCACTAGCTCTATATTAATATCAAGCTAAGAAATTTTTCATTTGACTACATCTGAATTTCTTCATTTTTTAAGCTCTTTTGGATATAACGGTTGGATGGTGTGGACCTCACGTGGGGTCCATCTCATCCGATGACTCAAATTACGTTCAGAATAACACTCACGTGTATGATATAATTTCCATTTATTAGTTGAATTGCAAACTCAAAAAAATCAAAGAAGTTTCATATTGTACACTTAAACTTTTTAAGTAGTAAGGATTGGAGGATAGTAATCAGCTCTACTGCCAAGAATTCTGGCCTCTGTGTCAGGGAAATTTTCCAGCCCCGGCAGCTCCGAGACGGTTCCCTCCGGTGACACGCTAATGGGGTAACTCAACAAATGCCCAGGCAAGTCATTTTCAAAGGATTCAGAAGCGTAATGATCCCAGTTCTTTTGAGCCAACTGTTTTACTTTTTGTACGCATTCCAAGCTTTGTGGATATGAAAAAGAGTTATCCAGCAAGGCAAGGTGCTCGTACCACAACGCCATTCGGAAACCATGTATTTGGCCTCTTGCTGGGTGGTTGTGAGATAGATGGTATGGCTGGTATGCTCCCATTGCTATTTCTGAATCCCTTGCACCATCCATGGATCTTTGGTTGATGTTGGCAGATCCTATGATTATGTATTCATCATCCACTGTAGAAACAAAAATAACCATTTTCAGGATCAAATACTTGAGCTATACAGAAACACAACTCTACATGGGGATCAAATACTTAAGTTATACAGAACTTGGTTTATTGGCAACGAAACCCCCTATGATATTCCAAATAGGCAAATTACACTCCTTGGGCTTGAAAATAAGCAGTTTACCCCTCCTGTGGTTTTCAAATTAATCAGTTTACTCCCCCCTGTTGTTTGAAAAATAAGCAGTCTACCCTTTGTAGTTTATGAATAGGGGCAAAACACCCACGCCTTTCATGTTATGATTTGCAAAGCACTTGGGGTAAATTGTTTATTTTGAAAATCAAGGGAGGTAAAATGCATATTTACAAACTACATGAGGTAAAGTGCATATTGTCGATATCACATGGTAAAATGCTTATTTACAAACCGCATGATTCATTGTCCTTTAAAATTTATGAAGTAAGCCAGAGCCCACAAACATGACAATTTTGTGTAACCTTAACTTTTTTGTATCCTCAAAATAACCTCGAGCATGTCATATATTTTATGAAAAGAAACACTTTACCGATCAATGTCTTGGCATGGACATAGATCATTCCCCTCCTAGCTTGCTGAGCTCTACTGTAAGCTGTATCCGGTTCTGGTTTTTCTGAAGGCTCATATTCTCCACTCAGCTTCTTTTCTCTATTACCAAGGCAAAAGAATGTCAAATAATCCTTAGGATCAGCATTAATTCCTTTTGAACTCAGGGCTTGAATTACATCAGTGTACATCATTTCTATTGTTCTCCTTTGCCAATCCAATATAACCTGGACCGATGTAGTTTCCGGGAACCCCTCTGGCCACATCGGAATCACAACGTACACCGTAAATCTCTCCCTGGCTTCAATCTTACTCACAATCTTCAACGATAGTTCCTTTGGGATCAAGTGTAAAGCTTCTATATCTTCATCCTGGACGTCCTTCGAGAACCATGAATACGAGCTTCCCAAGAAGTACTGATTCTCGATGTATATGAAATTCTTTGCACGACGAATGGCATGGATATACGCATCTTGAATGCTTCTATCGATGATGTTATCCTTCCCACTGACTAGGCCGGATCGAGCTGCATCTTCGGGTGACTCAGGGAAGCCGAAAGCCGCTCCACCATCAATGGAACGGAAGACTTGAACATTCCATATTTCTTGATCATCTGGGAACATGACAGGAGACGGTGGAATTATGATTTTCTGAAGTTCTTCAAGCTGCAGAAGAACATCGTTTGTGCCTTGTTTCTTCCATCGTTGCTCGAAATTGTAGAGAACATCCCATGCTGCAGGGCCTTCTAACCGGCTATGGGTGTCATGCCATGGCTCCCTTGGACCACCTTTTTGTATTGTGGCACCACTGTAATTCGCCTGATGAAAATCATCATGATGGGACGTGTCTAAAGTCCGAAAAAGGGAATGAAATTGTGTGTCATATCTCCCATCACAAAGGTCGAGACCACCGACAAAACTAACGATCCTCCTCCGGTTTCCGTCCCCGTTAGGCATGGCACTATCCACAACCACACTCTTCTGGTGATGAGTGAGCATTCCCCCGATTTCGATATTCTGAATTATGCTCCGACCATCGTCCGGATCACGAGGACACAACACACAGTGAACATCAGTATTTCGAAAATAGTCCCCTGTATCTTCATCATGAGTTGCCATTAATCCGTCTTTATTGAGCATTCCACCAGAAGTTCTGTCGTCCCACACGAGCATCAGTACCCTCACGCCTTCACTGGCTCGTTTCTTGAGAAGTTCGCCTATAGTCAAGTCTCCACCGGGCTTAGGCCGCCTCATGTCACGTACCAACGTGATCTCAGTGTAAATAGACCAACCGGCAATGTAAATTAAGTGTTTTGCATTACTGATGGCATCAAAAATATCTTCCCAACACCGGTTCGGTTCGTAGAACTTCCCACCAGATAGTGGAATCTTGGGGATGAAATGATCAGGGACATGAGCATCTTGATAAAGTGTAACTTTGCACCCTCTTCTCTGTGGGAAAAATGTGTATGGTACACCAGGATACTTGGGACTTATCAGTCCTCGACCCCAACAAGGATCCAGAGTAACAGAAAAGTACTGCAACTTGACATGAATCTTAGAGTGACCATGTATTGGTTTGTTTTCGGTGTTCAAGATTTCGAGCCATTTGTTGATTTCTTCACCATGAATAAAATCCGAAACAGGCAAATAGGCTCTTCCGATGAGTTCTGCTCCAATGGGGTCGTCCACTTTGATGGTGAACACTACTTTGGAAGCCATGTGAGCACAGTAAATGTGGAACGATTCATACCAACGAGGATTCGAGTGTTCACGTAAGAGTAGTCTTGTTCTGCCAACTCTTGCCTTTTCTAAATCGATTGTTGCATAGAGTTTTGAACCAGTTTTCTTGAAGCCAAAAACTCCTTCAATGCATTCCTTCAGCTATGTTTCAGAAACAACTTGTTAATATGTGTGCTAAAGTTTAGAACAGTTGAGTCTTACATTTGAAACAACCAATGGAAAATAAAGGGAATCCGTAGATGTATTTTTGGTATCGCTAATATGCATTTTAGCCCCTATGGTTTTAAAAAATAAACAGTTTACGACCCTGTGAATTGTAGATAGACATTTAACCCACTCTTGTTTGCAAAACATAACACATCACCCACTTACATACATCTATTCACAAACTACAGCGGTTAACTGTCTATTTTCAAACCACAAGGATGTAATGCCTATTTTCAAACCACATAAGGGTTCGTTGTCAAAAACCCTATTTTTGGAGAGTGTTATTGTTCTTCGAAGACACTTCCCAAAAAATGCATTCTATTTTAAATTTTTTACACTAAACATATTTTTTACTTTTCAATTTTATGAATATTGTTTAGTCATGTAAAATTTTTAAGGAATTTACTTGTCTGTTGCTCAAATCATCTCATGAAATTAAAATCTGTTAAAATCTATCTTTCAAATTATTTTGTCTAATCCCACTTAATAGCTCGATCTAGTCCCAGATTTTTTTTATGTCGGCCGTTAAGTGCAATGTCTTAGGACGGTATCAAGCGACATGGTAAAAAAATATGAGTTCAAAAGCACCGCCCTTAACATGGCATCAAACAAACTAAGTCCATATACCAGAACATCTATAACACAGGTGAACTGGGAAAAAAAACAAACAAACTTAGTATTTGAAAATTATCACAAGACAAAGAAAATATCCAAAACCCATCTCAAAATTATGTATAAATAAATTCTATCGAAACATTAGATGTAATATTCATCCACATTAGCACCAAAATCTTCTAGCTCCGATTCAAGAAAGCATATCATATTCATTATTCTTTAAAGAGCAGTTCTCTCTTTGCCACTTAAATCTCCACCCAATCTGGGAAGCCAGAAATTTAGCTTAACTTGCCAAATAAATAATAAATCAATTAAAAACAATAAGAAGAATAATAATAAAATAACTTGCTTGCTGCTTTAGTATATATATATATATACATATATATATATATATACATATATATATATATACCTCATTAGGTGATTATATATATTATTAAATATTAATATAAACCAGAAGAATGGAGAAAGAACAGTTGGGAAAAGAGTAAATACCCTATGAAAAAAAGCAAAAATGGATCCGAAGTGTAGCTTATCGACCTCACATATTGTGACATGAAGATCTCCATGAAGTAAAATCTGTGCCATTCTGTTTGAATTTAATTCGTAACACCTTACTCTAAATGTTTCTCCCTCGATTCTAGCTAACTTTGATCTTCAATTTTCTGTTGTTTCTGATCAGTATCTTCAGTCTTCAGTCTTCAGTCTATATATATATATATATACATATCTATATATATGAGAAATTTCTGAGGAAAGTAAAACTGTAGAAGGAGAAGGGATAATTAAATATATAATTTAAGAGGATGAATTCTAAGGTTGACATTAATTTCATTTACATTTGAACCGATATCAAACTATATATATATATATATATATATATGACATTATTGGATTTTAATATTATGTTAAATAAAATGATTATTTATATTTTTTTATTCCAAATTTTAAATTTTAGAATAATTAGATATAGAAATTTGTGTTTTTTGCTCCATACATCATTGTTTCGAGCATAGTTTTTAAAAAGATGATCAATGGTTGAACGAAAAACCCATGAACCTGATAAAAAATAGGTCTGAATATTTTAATTAATCGGCTGTTAGTTGACTCATAAAAAATCAAATAAATTGTTGGCTTTTGTTGATACTAATGAAAGAATTGTTCAAAATCAGCAAAGCTATTTCTGGTGTAAATTGTAGTATTAACAAATAATTAAATATAATTATATTGCTATTTTATTATAAAATCAGGCATATAATTATAATTACATGCAATTTTTTGTTTCCACTATAATTTTAGTCTATGTGCACGTGCAACCCAAAGTTTAAGTACTCTTAAACTTCATAATCCGTCATTACATTATTAAAAAATTATTGTATTATTTGATATATTGTATGAATGCATTCAAATTCTTAACGGGTAGCTGGCAGCTACCTGTTGTAATCTGATTCTCGCTGTTAATACAATACAGCAAGCCATACTCGAAGGACAGCGACTCCATACTGGAATAAGTCTTGAGTTAGTGAAAGTGAGCCGGACCACTTTCACGATTCAGGGCTCCAGGAGGTGAGCTGGGAGCAGAAGAGGAGGCCCTCGTGCCCGGAGACTCGTACATTTATATATCACTATTTTTTAACAACAAACAAAGTCAATGCATATCTTTGTTAATTTATTGTTAATTTATATTTTAATTGATAATACTCTAAAAATTTGTTTTTAGAGTCTTTAGTTGAGTTTTTACATAGTTAATATTAATTATCATAACAATTTCTTATACAATAATATTTAATTTTCTATGTGATCGTTATTGATCTTCTGGTTCAACTTGTTGAACTAAAAACCCGATAATTCTAACGTATCAATGTTTGGGTCGGGTTTAATAACAATGGTTTCAAGAGTCAATATCCTGAAAACCATGTTTCTAATATTAAAATGGATATTTAAGATTTTTAATTTTATATTTTGAAAGAGATGGGAGAACACGTCATCGGCGTAAACAATCCATTAGTACGAGTTAGGTGATTCTGCGTCGCTCCCGCTCCCACCTGTCTATATAAAATTTGGGGAATCTTCGGGAAAGCCAATAAAAGATGCCCATATGGGTTGCTATTGCACCTTTCAATAATATATATATATATATATATATATATATATATATATACCTTCACGAATATTCCACATGATCAATATCAATATACTATAGAGTACTGATTGTGGTAGTTGCATCAAACTTTTTCCTTGTGAGAAGTCTACCATATTTATTTCGTTAATCATATGTTGTGAATTATAACTAATTCATTTCCCTTGATCAAGAACACATTACACGGCCACTCGAACACCAAGAGCACATCGTGCACTTAACCCAGAGAATGCTTTGAACTTGAACTCGAACAAATGACGGCATTAACTCGACGAACTTCGCCATGAACACAGAACATTGCACATACAGATTTCCAGGCACAATAATGATCAACACACACACAAGAGATCATACAAGAAATATCCAAGAAATCAGAATAGAAAAACACAAAGAAAACGACACCGATTTTACGTGGTTCGATCACTAACGATCTACGTCCACGGGAGGTTTCATTTATTGATCACCATTGAGTAATACAAAGCAATTCCCATTACATGAATTCTCATTATCCACTCCTATGCTTTACAATGGATTGACACTCAAATTCACTAATGTGTTTGCTTCTCAAAAAACTCACGGGCTCTCATTCTTTTTCCCTTCCTCTTGCTTCTTGTGTTTCTCACATTCTGCCCTTCTCAAAATGAATCCCTCAAATGTCTACTGCCAACCTTCATGTCAATATATAGCTTACCACCTCAGCAGGTAAATCACCAACTACTCAGCAGGTTTACAGGTCATCATGTCACCTCCTCCAACTGCCGAGAAGTTTCTATTTGTTGATGCACCAAGTCTTAACCGCTTCCAGTAATTGCATGCATTGAATAAGTTGATACACATATTACAATCTCCACCTTATCAACTTAATCAACACTCGACCCCATATCTCCTCATATATTGGTTCTGCTCAATATTCATTCAACCGACCTCTTTGATGATCAAGCTCCGGAACAACTGATGGCATTGAGGCGTATCCGAGACTAAAGCCCACTACTCATTCTACCAAGAATCCGCAGTCTTTCCCGGCTTTAATCTCACCCTCGAAGCTCCACCTCGATCCAAGTATCCTGTTCTAGACTCCAATAGATTTTAGAGCATAATTTCTTCCTGAAATTCTCTATCATCCAATGATATTCAAGAATTCCCCCTAAGAAATACCCAGCTCTTTCCTCCTCTCCTTGAGTCCTTCCAACAAAAGATATTGATCCCTTGTGTTCTTCTTTGAATCATCATTTTCACACATTGAATCCCCTCGGCCATCATCTTGAGTCATCGATTGTGCTTCAATTCACCAGCTTATTTGTTCTGGAACCAGCCGAACTAATCTTTTATCTTCATCAGTTCATTGGTCCTGGAGACAGCTTATTGGTCGTGGTTTAATCACCTTGGACTTAATTGAAACTTCAACAATTCCGCTCCAAGAATTATTGTGCAATGCAAGAAACCAATTACAGTAAACCAGGATGCAATTCAAGTAAACCCAATTGATAACTCACGCTTCCATTCAATTGAATTGCTCGATACCCATACCTCAATATGATAACCGCATTAAAAAATGCAACCCACATCAGAATTAATAACCAAGCAATACTCAATTCTTTTATTCACTTCGTTGGTTTCAATTGCTTCAAAAAACAAGATTGTTCACTGGTTCTTTCAAGAAATGATCGATCAATGCTTCCTTTTTCCCACAGAGAACTCCGAGCAAGCTGAACCGATCCTCGATCAATTCACATGTTCTGCCTCTCCTCTATTCTTGACAGTAATTGCTAAGTCCACATCTCCACCTCAACCAGAAACCACTCATTTCCCTTCTGAATCTGAAGACAAATGATCCCTGCTTCTTTTATTTCAGAAACCGCTCATATCTGTTCCAATCAAGAAGTTGCTGCAATCTTCAGAACTTTTCCATAAAGCATTCAATTTAACGATGCTCCCTCGACCCCAAGAAAAAGGCACGTTCCATCTAAATTTTCTTGAAGTCATCGGTTCTTTCTTGTCACATGCTCCACCAAGATTCGCGTTCCTCACTCATGAAGAATCACTGCTGCTGATGTGCGACTTAAACCCATTTCCAGTATAAAGAATGACGTAAACTCAAGAACAATTGCCTTGAACAGAATCTGATTGCCGTAAGCCAAATAACAATTCTCCGTAAACTCAAATTCACAATCTGACATGCATTCGTTCAGAATTAATCCCCGCACACAGAGCTTCGATCTTTGGCCGCATCTTCTCGTTTCTTGATCGCTTTTCTTGTCGTGGTCGTTCCCACAGACGGCGCCAATTGTTGTGAATTATAACTAATTCATTTCCCTTGATCAAGAACACATTACACGGCCACTCGAACACCAAGAGCACATCGTGCACTTAACCCAGAGAATGCTTTGAACTTGAACTCGAACAAATGACGGCATTAACTCGACGAACTTCGCCATGAACACAGAACATTGCACATACAGATTTCCAGGCACAATAATGATCAACACACACACAAGAGATCATACAAGAAATATCCAAGAAATCAGAATAGAAAAACACAAAGAAAACGACACCGATTTTACGTGGTTCGATCACTAACGATCTACGTCCACGGGAGGTTTCATTTATTGATCACCATTGAGTAATACAAAGCAATTCCCATTACATGAATTCTCATTATCCACTCCTATGCTTTACAATGGATTGACACTCAAATTCACTAATGTGTTTGCTTCTCAAAAAACTCACGGGCTCTCATTCTTTTTCCCTTCCTCTTGCTTCTTGTGTTTCTCACATTCTGCCCTTCTCAAAATGAATCCCTCAAATGTCTACTGCCAACCTTCATGTCAATATATAGCTTACCACCTCAGCAGGTAAATCACCAACTACTCAGCAGGTTTACAGGTCATCATGTCACCTCCTCCAACTGCCGAGAAGTTTCTATTTGTTGATGCACCAAGTCTTAACCGCTTCCAGTAATTGCATGCATTGAATAAGTTGATACACATATTACAATATATTTATTTTTTGTTAAGATTGAGTATGCAGATAGATAGGGGTTGAATAACTGTAGTACATGCTCTACTTAGCTATTTTTAAATATGCTTCTGTTGTGTTAGCAACCAAAAGCTATTTTTTCTTGTTTAAAGATTGATAAGTCGAGTAACTAAGTAAGTGCGGAAAGAACTCGACTGGAACAGTGAATAAGTTGAGCTGATGACGATAGTCTACTGGTCAAGTGACAACGATAGGCATGATCTACCGGGCTAATGAAGAATACAGTAGAGTACTAAAATGATCACAGTAGACGGTGTCTGCGGAACTGAATAAAGTAGACAAGGTCTACTGGACTAATAACGACTTGGTATCTACTGGTAAATAATATATCTATGATCTACTGAGCAGACACCCATAATTAATATATGTGCAATAAGTAAATGACTGAAAATAAATGGCACACTGATTGTTTCTGGAAGTTCGAAGCACGATGTTTTTCTGTCTCCACTTCTTCCTTTGCATGAATGATCAAGTAGAAGATTTGGTTTTTATTTTTCAGCATACAACCTACTCAGGCTAATATCACACAAATAGCCTAAAATTCTAGCAACTCCACAGCTGAGGCAACTCTTACAGCTTGGATATACACAAATCAGTTTGACACGCAGTCACAACTATTACAATATAAATAAAGAGGTTGAGCGGTTATGCAATCAATTGCAATAATCAGTTGGCACTAATGATCTCTTGAATATCTGATACGTCTCTGATGCGGTGCGTTAAAAATGCTTCTGAATAAGCAAGTATCTTATGTAAGCCAGGTTGAGCAATAATGAGTGAAAGACAATTAGCTTGTGTTTGCCAACAACCCTTTTAAAAAAAAAATCCTCATTATATAGCTCAAGAAATCCAACTGTAATATTGATTTCTGAATATACGTTTTGTACTAGCCTTTGATATGCATTAAATGCTCTGAAAATATTATCCCAAAATAGTCTTCGATGCAATAAATGCATTTACGTAAGTTTGTACTATGTTCCTCTTTTAGCTGCAACGGCTAGTTGTTATTGTAAATGTTCGGATATTTGAATAACTCTTCTTAAAACATTTCTTCTATAGTCGGTAGACAACCATTAGTCGGTATACTACATTTCATCGTTAGACTCCAGTAAACTCCTGTAGATCGAATGTCTACTGGATAGTCGGTAGACTATATAGGACTTCTGTTCAATTCAACATCATACTTCACCCATCGGTAGAGTTGATATGTCGGTTCATCTTTGTCTGTTGTATTCTTATCAATAGAGCCCTTAGTGGTCAGTAGACTAACTCTTCTTTGCAGCTTATTCGGTAGAGTCTTTTCATAGCATGTCAGCAGAGCAATTCGGTAGAGTTAACCAGTTATATCAGTAGATACATATCAAAACCTGATATCCAACAATTTCTCCCTTTTTGATATTATCTCAATTTATCATCATCGGTAGAGGTACTTTAGATATACCGGTTGACTTAGAGAGCGTGGCTCTGATGATCTTCTTTATTGTACCAAAACAAACTGATTTAACATTTTTTTTACTATAGATATCATTATTTTGTTTGAATTTTTTTTTTAACCAAGGAGGGTGAGGTTAATCTAATACATCTTACTATGAGAAATAGATGATAACTATTAGGACAATGTCTTGTTGTCGACAATAGATATCATCATTGTGCCCTGTGGATGACATCAAACTTTCCATTGTGAGAAATGTATTATTTTGTATTATGGAATACATTATATGGTCCCTCTTGTTTGCACTATTTTCCGATTTAGTCCATATTGTTTACACTGACCCGATTTAGTCCCTTAAGTTTCCTAATGTGTCCCAATTCAGTCATAAACGTAAATGCACCGTTAAAACAAACAGAGAGTGACTGGATCGGGTCACTTAAAACTTCAGGAACTGAATCGAAATTGACACAAATATTAGGGACTGAATGGGGTCACTTAAAAGGATTGGATGATTTAATTCTATAAATTTTAAATTATTATAGTAATTAATATGGATATTTTATTCTACTTTTGGCAATCTTTTGTAAAATTATTTTATTTAAATAATGAGATAATTAATTAAATTTTATATAAAACCAATTTTTCACTCAAAAAAAAAATTTAACATATTTATATACAAAATATATTTTTTATGTCTAGTTTATTTATTAAACAGTATATTTTTTTGATTTCATTTACCTTGTGAAAATTTGATTTAATGTAGAATTTAATATATTATATCATTATTTAAATAAAATAATTATACAAAATTTTGCCAAATTAGAATAAAGTATCCGTATTATACTATAATAATTTAAAATTTACAGAATTAAGTCACCCAATCTTTTTAAGTGACCCGATTCAGTCCTAATATTTGAGTCAATTCCCGATTCAGTTTTTGAAGTTTTAAGTGAATCGATTCAGTCTTTTCGTTTGTTTAAAATGTGTATTTAACGTTTTGGACTGATTTGAGACAAATTAGAAAACTAAAGGGACTAAATCGGGTCAGTGTAAACAATGTGGACTAAATCGGGAATGTATGCAAACAAGATGGACCATATCATATATATGGATAACATGAAACTTTTTTCTATATCTTCCGTTAGGGATAACATCAAACTTTTATCTTGTTTGAAGTCTATTAGATTTAATAGCTTACTTTTTTAGTAAGCATGTGTTGAGATATTTAACTTTTTAGTATTGTATAGATGATATAAATATATAAACTATCGAATTGGAACATAATTATTAAAATTGAATTGTTTTCATATTATCAAAACTGATAATTATATGCTCAAAAAAAAAAAAAACTGATAATTATAAAAAGGGAAAATTGAATTCGGCTTTTTGAATGTAGTATGGCATCGCACAACCAAACAATGGACGATATAGAATAAGCTATCTACAAATGAAACAGGCCTTGGTTCAAATTCTGGTGTATGTATCCAACATTGTTTTAACAAATATGAAACAAATCATTTTTATACATATGCTAAATTACAATAATAATTGACCAATACATTTTGTTAATATTTAATAAATCAATGCTATATATGTTTCCCATTGTATATGATTGCATTTGAATGTTTAAGTTTATAGTTTTTATTTGTTGATAATATTTAATATCATTAATAAATATACCATGGCCACTATTGAGTATTGATTATACTCGCTCTTGCAGGGCATTCAATCACCCAAAAATATTTGGTATATGATATCTATATCTTTTTTACTGGATACTATATATCCAAGTAATTTGAAGTTGCAACTGGATAGAAAGATTTGAAAACTAATCATTTAAAATTTATAGATTTGAAATGACATGTAGTAAATTGGCATTTCAAATCCTTATAAAATGTAAATGAAGATGCATTAAAAAAAGGAGAAATTTGAAATGCATTCTTCAATTTTTTACCCAAACATAAATTATGGATTTGAGTATAAAATTTGAAATCTATTCATTTTAAATCATTTAGTCCAACCACAACTTAGGTCATGAATAGAGAGTCAGGGCAATACCCTCATCGTAGGAAGACGTAATTGTTGTTTACGGGTGCGTTGTATGCGTTCGTGGTTACTTTGATACAGTGGTGTTGCAAAGTATGACATGAACAATATCAAGTCGAGGCAAGTGCTGGACACTTGTTTTAAGAAGATTTTGTCGTACTCACTATGCACACGGTATATGACAATTTTCTCCCAAGATACAACGACTTCTACTTGTGATAGTGATACTACAAATCACAAGCCTCACGAACCACAAATATTGTTAACTCTCTTCTTTTTTCTGGAACATGATATGAAATGATACAAATGCACTTTTAATCTTGCTCTTTTTCTCTCAATGCATGATGTTTAATTTCAAAAATCAAGTGTTTTTATTCATATGGATGTTATATTTAATCCAAGAGATATCATCAATATACATCATTTGTGATGTCATAATATAAGTTAGTTTCTTCGGAAAAATCTCACGCAAACGCCGAGCAGGAGATATCCCGAGCAAAAAGCCCCGAACACAAATTGCCCGAAGAACATCGATACCTGCTCAGCATACTGGTCAAAGGGTAGCGAAAGGCCTGGACATAACTGACAAATCAACCGGCACAAACGAACTTGGATTTCTCAGACACGTTTTGTTCCAATAATGCAATGAATCAGAGGAGATCGTGTTCCGAATTTCTCGCGTGCCAACCACCGGGATCAACACTATAAATACACACCAATAGTCTCATTGTAAATGGTTGAACTTTCTAGGAAATAAAAAACTCCGAAGAGAGCATCTCATGTTCAGTCTTTCACTCTTATTTTTGAAAGTTCTTATTGTGTGTCTAAGTCATGTAAATCAAAATAATTTTGTAGTGAAGATTCATACTGGACTAGGTCTCTTGGTTTTTCCTTCAATTTGGACTTTTTCCAAGTAAAATTGTGGTGTATTTCATTTATTTTCCGTAGCACCTAATTCTACCGAACACGGAAAATATTGAATCACATCATTGACGCCATCTGTGGGAAAATCAAGCTAAGACGTTGAAGAAGAAGAATTTCTTATAAATTAAGGAAGGAGAAACATGGCCAGAAATAAAGGTCGCGGACAGAAGAGGAAGACGATGTGGAATCATCCAAAACGTTCCTCAAGCTAATCCATAGGTATTTCCTACTATAGAATGCCAATGAAACAATTGACTGAGGTTATTGCAAAAACTGTATGGGAGGTCATGAAGCAATTTATGACCCTGTCCCAGCAAGGAAAAACAAGGAAGAAGATATGGCTTCTTCAGAAGAGCAGGAAGAAAATACAAAGAAGCTTGATGATATCTCTAGTCAAATAGGAGAGAAAAGTAACAAAACTCTTCATTATCATATGGAGGGTCTAAAAGATGAGTTGCAGCAGATGTACAACAAGATGGAGGGGCGCACCTACCCAGTACGGAGGGGCACACCATGTGCTCTTGAAGTTATCGAGGATCCCTTGCCATCTAGTTTCCGAATATTAAATGTGGGAAATTATTATGGCATCATCGATCCTAAGGAGTACTTATCGCGATTTGAGAATGCTTCACTCCTTCACCAACTTATGGATGGGGTGAAGTGTATGGTTTTTCTGGTTGCCCTAGCAGGAGTCGCTCAGTCTTGGCTCAATCAATTGCCACCATGGATCATAGATACATTCCCAAAGTCCAGCTCGCTATTCTTACATCAATTCGCGAGTAACAGAACTTGCAAGAGAACAACCATCAGCCTATTCAGGCATAAACATATGGAAAAATAGTCTCTTTGGGATTTCTTGAAAAGATTCAATCAAGCTTGCCTTGATGTTCCTCACGTCACACCGGATATACTCATCAGCGCCTTTACTCAAGGGCTACGAGAATAAGATCTGTCAGATCACTAGCCAAAAAACCGCCCTCTAATTACGACGAGTTATTGGGAAGAGCTTCTAAGTATATCAACTTAGAAGAGGCCTAGAAGATGAAACAAAGAAAAGATGTGAAACTTGAAAATGAGCCATATCGAAGGGATAAACACATGGAACAGCCGAAAAGGAGTTTCGAGCAATACCTTAATCGTAGTGAGGTAGCCCACGCGTTCTATTCTAACCCTTATCAATCAATTAACCAAAATATACTCGATTAAGATTAAAATATGATAGATACATAAACTAGTGAAAACAACCAAGTTTAGACGATATAATCCACGCGTCTTTGATTGATCAAAAAGAGGAATCTACTTCAACCGATATGCCCTTAGGCACGGCCATACATAACATAGAAATCACACTTGGAAAGGGTTGATAATTAGTTAGAGCAGCGGGTGCTAGTTGAATATATGATTAGGTAGCATATGTATTAGATTAACTCTCAAGACGTACCAAATCATAGGCAATTAAACGCAATAGGTGTGTCTATTTCTAGCCACATCAAACTCCCTCATACTTAATCTTTACTCGATCTCGAGTAAATCAGACAAAACTACAATCTTTTTGCTGGCTCATAGTAGCATAACAAACTAACTTGTCCTCACTTTAATACTTCAACAATTATAAACATGCATAATAATGAAAGGCGGTGAAAAGTTAACAGTGGAACAAGTTCAATCCCTAGGCATTTCATACTCAACAAAGTAGTGAACGTGCGTGTGTGGTCATAAACAAGTGTCATGTACAAATTATAGATACAATAAATGTAAACCCATAATAGTTCAAGTTATACACTAATACAAATATAAGCTCACTTGCACACTCTTCTCCACTATTCTAGCTACTTTACAAACATCAATCAAGTAGGTCTTTATTAGCTTGTAGCTTGGCCTAGATATTGGCTTATGAAAGAAAGGATAAGATGTACAAACAAAAGAGTATAGTGATATGCACAATTAAAACTTATCTTCTTGCATGATTTTTTCCAAACCTTTTTCATTTTGTAAAGTTTAATCAATTCTTTTCTTCTTTTCTGCATTGGCTCCCCTTGGAGTAATATTTTTCTATTTTTTTTCAAGGCATCTCCTTTTTTTCATGCATTTCATTCTTTTAACAATAAACTCACAAATATATGATTCAATGATAACAAGTGCATGTGAATGAAACACACCATACTCCCTTCAAAGGTATGTATTTAACTCATATTTAGGCTCATTAGGGAAGATGATAAGCTAGTCAAAGAATGTCGAATGATGGCATACAACCATTCATTTTGCATTAAAGCTCAAAAAGGGTACAAGTGGTTGATTTTATTTACATGGTAGGCTTGAAAGGCTCAAACGCATCGAAGATAACATATATCACTTTCATGTTCACAAGTAGTCTAGACATATGCCTCAAAGAGTATGTAGTTAAGTTCTAGCATGTATCAGAGACTTCTTAAGACTATCACAAAGTTCACACAACATTCACTAACTATGTATACTTCACAAGTCATGACATATCGTGCTCAAAATTTTCAACTACTATGTCAAAGCATAATTTGCATAGAGTTCAAAGTGTTCCAAGGTTAAAAATTCGCATATGTTCAAAAACATGCATGATATCTGTGATATCTCCGAAATAATTATATGCAAATTGGGCATTAATTATGTTTATGTGATTATTTATGGTGATAATTAAATTATGTGTTGGAATTAATTATCTTGGTGAAATGCTTAGTCACAGGTAGACGTGACCTGGTGCGTTTCAGGGTGCATGTTATGCATGTTGGGAAATTGGGTGCTACCATGGTTTAAATGTGATGGTTGATAATTATTTGGTAAATCATGTATTTAATTGAGGTTTTGGTGCATTATGGTAAAATGCTTTTAAAATATCATGTTGGGGTATTTTATACATCATGTTAACTAATGGGGTACATGTTTAATTATAACCCCTTTATACCCCCACTAACCCCACTTTACCCTTCTCACTTTACCAATTCACAAATCACTCTTCCAAACCCTATCCCCAACCCATTTTCGTTTTTGGCTAAAGGAGGAAGGAGAAATCTTTACAAAAGCTTGGTTTGTGAGATTCTTGGTGAGATTTAGAGTCCATAAGAGGTATGGACCCCTCCTTGATGTTTTAATGGTGTTTGGTTTGGATTTGAAATGGTAATTGTTTTGAAATGGGTTTGTGTTGAGTTGGTATTGGTTTTGGTTGGGTGTTAGATTTTTTGGTTGTTTTAAGGTGTATGTTGAAGGTTTATGGTGTTTTTATGATATTGGTTTGATGGTATATGTGTTGGTGGAGTTGGGGAAGAAACTATGGTGCAAAAATGGAGATTTTCGAAGCCCAGGCAGCGGCGATCGATCGCCCGAAGCGAGCGATAGATCGCGCGCAGACAGTGCGCTCCAGAAACGCTTGGCGATCGATCGCCACATTTGGGCGATCGATCGGTGGGGCTGGCGATCGATCGTGCCAAATGTGGCGATCGATCGCCGAGTGCAGAAAATTTTATACTCGGGCAGTGTGATCTCGCGATCGATCGGGGCTTTGCGGCGATCGATCGCGAGACACCAAAAAGTGTGTTTTTGGTTTTTTTTTGGGATTTTTGGTATTGGACTATTATTGGCTCCTAATATGAGTTTATGTGAATGTGTAGAACCATCCCAGGTGGCCACACAGCCTAGGAGATAAAGTCCACAACACACCACATTTTGGTACAAAGGTACGTAGTGAGACGTAAGGGCATCGGACGATAAAACATATTTTACGCATTGAATTTGGCTATGCATTACGGTTGCATATATGGTCTTAGTTATGCATCATGGTTGCATACATGGTTTGGATATGCATTATGGTTGCATGTGTATATTGGATGCATTGGTGCATGTGATTGTGAGTCGAAATTATATTCCAGTGATGAAGAACACTTGCCGCCTTCATGTCGAAGCGATGATAGAATACTTCCGCTGTCATATTATAGCGATGAAGAATATTTTCCGCAAATATGTCAAAGCGAAGGATCATTCCACTGTCATATTACTATTGCGAGGGATATTATGCCTCTAATATGTCGAAACGATAGGTATTAATGCCGCTGTCATGTAAACGCGAGGGGTATTATGCCACTGATATAATAAGACTGGAAATGGCCATTGGTATACATGGAATGGATGCATGTCATGACATACATTATTGGTATTATAATCCATTGATTATGATTCTGGTACAGGGACAACCAAATGGAGCTTTTAAATGTATTAAATACAGAAAGTGATATTACGATTTATGCATTTAAATTACAATCATATTATTGTGAATATGGTTTATATACATGCACATGATTTTGGGGTTGTTCCTGTAGGTACTTTTGGGCGGAAGGGCTAAGGCGGGTTGATGCAGTGAGCTTGTGAGGAGTGCTCTTGGTAGCAGGCATAATTCTTTTGTATAGTCTCTACTCTAGGAGTAGTGTAAAGCTATATGATTAACATTCAATTAGTTGGGAATGTAATTAATCCCATTTGGAACTTTATTTTGGCACTGAAATCTTAACAGCTCAAGGCATCAACACAAACTTTATACTCTATAGATGCATGTTAGCTCTATTTACGTCTTTAATCCACACTTAAGGAACTAGGGTCCTTACATTAGTGGTATCAGAGCAGTGGTTAGAGAACCCGGGAACGAGTGAAGGGTAGCCTTAGTATGGTTGGCTAGGTGTTTACATTTGGGCGTGTTTATGCATGTGATGCATTTTGGTGTATAAAATTGGTATACTAACATGCTTATTATCATTCATGTTATCTAACGGATAACATATGTATTGTTATGGAATTGTTGTTAACCCTTGTGTTACAGCATTGACGGCTATGAACTTGGGGAACCTCAAAGAAGAGGTAGGTGATGTAGGAAGCGTGAATGCAAGTATTGGCAGACAAATCCTTTACCTCCACCGGCTGTGGGCGTGGAACCGATAACCCAGTTGTTATTGCCAGGGGAGCTTAGTCTGACTCAGTTTATGACTTTCCACCCGCCCCCATTTGAGGGGACAGAGACAGGGGAAGAGGCCGAAGAGTGGCTAGAAAGACTGGAGCAGATATTTGTGTCTGCACCTTGTGCTAGGACAGCATGGTTGAGGCTGGCAGAGTTCCAACTAACAAAGAAGTCTTCCATGTGGTGGAAGACGACAGTGATGGAGTTGAGGGCTCAGGGTATGCTGATTGACTGGACTTTATTCAGGACCCGGTTTCTTAATCGGTATTTTTCTGCTGCTGCGAGATAGATGAAGGAGGATGAGTTCACTAATTTAAAGCAAGGGGGCATGACTGTATCGGACTATGCCATGCATTATTCTTCACTGTTGAGGTATGTCCCTCATATCGCAACAAATGGGCATGCAAAAATGAGGCACTTTTTGAAGGGATTGCGGCCGGAGCTGTTTGATCGGGTTATTACCAACAACCCAACCTCTTTTGATGATGCTCTTACTAGAGCGGAGCTGGCGGAGATAGGAGTGGTGCTTATCCGGAAGCCGTACCCCCACAAGTTCCATCTCAAAGATCTTCTTCTGAAAATCTGAAGCCTCGGGGAGGATCTTTTAAGTCACGTGGGACTTCTTCTTTTTCCCGATTTAGTGAAAGCGGCCGGATAGCCGGAAGCAGGGAGACCGGGGAGGTGGTGCACCTACCTTTGGAGGACAAACTCAAACAAGTAGAGTTGGAGAAGTTAAGTGTCACTTCTACGGAGGGCCGCATTTGATGCATGACTGTTCTGCGTGCTATAGATGTGGCAAGCCGGGCCACATTGCTCGGCGTTGTCCCAATCGGGAAGGACAGATGGATCTTAGGGAAGGTCGATGGAGGTTTTCTAGTGGGACGGTGCAGCAGAGGCAACCGATGGTGCCTCGACAGATGGGAGGACAGGCGATGGGGCAACCTCAGGGACATGTCTATGCACTGACTAGGGAGCAGCCGATGCAGCTCCAGAGGAGGTGATAGCTGGTACGTGCCTTTTATTTACATATTCCGACTTTATTTTGATAGACACATGTGCTTCGCACTCCTTTGTGTCTACGGACTTTGTGGAGAGACATCATATGTGCACGTCTCCGTTACCCACGTCTCTTTTGGTCTCGACACCCACCGGAAGGAATGTTGTTGCTGATCAGTTTCTGATGGACTGCCTCATTTACTTTGAGGGCAATGAGATAAAGGCAGATTTGATTGTATTGGGTATGTCATATTTCAATTGCATTGTGGGCATCGACATATTGAACCGATATCAGGCAGTGGTAGATTGTCGGCAGAGGACGGTTCGGTTCAGATCTGATTTGGGGATCTAGTGGACTTTCTATGGGAACGGCTCTCGTGCGAAGATTTTGTTGTTATCAGCGATCAAAATGTCCCAATTATTGGAACGTGGTCACACGGGCTATCTCATCTATGCCGTGGACACGACGGGAAAGAATAAAGAGTTGAGGTTGAGGATATACCAGTGGTAGCAGAGTTTGCTGATGTGTTCCCGGAGGAGATTCCAGGATTCCCACCGGCTAGAGAAGTCGAGTTCAGGATTGAGTTATTACCGGGGACATCCGCTATCTCTCGTGCCCCTTACAGGATGGCACCGGCGGAGTTAAGAGAATTGAAGGAGCAGTTGCAGGAGCTCCTTGACAAAGGATATATACGACCTAGAGTATTGCCTTGGGGCACACCGGTTCTTTTTGGGAAGAAGAAGGATGGTTCGATGCGTTTGTACATCGATTACCGACAACTCAATAAGGCCACGGTGAAGAACAAGTATCCTCTCCCAAGGATTGATGATTTATTTGATGATTTATTTGATCAGTTGCAGGGTACTAAGCTATATAGCAAGATTGACTTGAGGTCAGGTAACCACCATTCGGGTCAGAGAGGAGGATGTGCAGAAGACAGCATTTCGGACTCGGTATGGGCACTACGAATTCCTAGTTATGCCGTTCGGTGTGACGAACGCCCCGACTGTCTTTATGAGCTTAATGAACAAGGTGTTTCAACCATATCTTGACCAGTTCGTCATTGTGTTTATCGACGACATACTCATCTACTCTCGGAGTGAGGAAGAGCACGTGAGACACTTGAGGACAGTGCTCCAGATCCTCGGAGATCATCAGTTATTTGCAAAGCTCAGCAGGTGTGAGTTTTGGTTGAGCAGTGTGGTGTTTCTCGGGCATGTCATATCTAGCAGTGGGATATCGGTGGATCCCAGGAAGATTGAGGCTGTGATGGAGTGGGCTGCACCCACTTCTGTGCCCGAGATACGGAGTTTTCTTGGTTTGGCCGGTTATTATCGACGCTTTGTCGAGGGATTTTCTAAGAATGCTAAGCCATTGACTCAGTTGACTCAAAAGGGGATACCTTTCTATTGGTCTGAGGCTTGTGATCAAAGCTTCCAAGAGTTGAAGCATCGATTGACGACGGCGCCGGTGTTGGTGAATCACACGGAGAACAAGAGGTTTGTTCTGTACACTGATGCATCGCTACATGGCTTGGGTTGTGTATTGATGCAAGATAAGCATGTGGTAGCTTATGCATCGAGGCAGTTGAAGCCGCATGAAGTTAGATATCCAGTCCATGACAGGAGTTGGCGGCTATTATCTTTGCCCTGCAGATTTGGAGGAATTATTTGTATGGTACATCTTTTACCATATATACGGATCATAAGAGCCTGAAATTCTTATTTACTCAAGCGGAGTTGAATATGCGTCAGAGGAGATGGATGGATTTACTCAAGGACTATGACTGTGAGAAAGATACCATCCGGGAAAAGCAAACTTGACAGCAGATGCCTTGAGTCGGAAGGTGAAGAGTGCTGCTGAGGATGCCATGAGTTTGTCGGCTATGATGACTTCTTACTGCCATCTGCGCTATGATTTTGATGTGGATGAATCACCAGTGCGGGTATTGACTTTAGAGTCGGGCATTTATGAGAATATCAGGAAAGCCCAGAAGACGGACGATGAGGTTCAGAGATGGTCATCATTGGTACTTCAGGGACAGCCATCAAAATTCAGAGTGGCTGAGGATGGTTCTTTGAGACTCGGTAGCCGTTGGGTAGTCCCGAGTACGCCGGAGTTGCGTAGAAGGATCTTGGAACGAGCTCATAGTAGCTGATTTAGTATCCACCCAGGAGGGAGAAAATGTATAAGGACCTATGTGATCAGTTCTGATGGAAACGGATGAAGCGTGATGTGATCGCTTTTGTCAAGAGGTGTTTGATCTGTCAGCAGGTTAAGGCAGAGAGACAGAGACCTGGTGGCGAGCTAAGGAACTTAGAGATACCGGAATGGAAGTGGGAGCACATATCTATGGACTTTGTGACCCACTTGCCGAGGACTACTTCGGGTTGTGATGCCATATGGGTGATCATTGATAGGCTGACGAATGTAGCTCACTTCATTCCCTACAGTATGACGTACACATACTTGAGGATGGCTCAACTGTATGTCCGGGATATAGTGAGACTGCACGGGATTCCAGTGTCTATTGTATCTGACAGAGACCCACGGTTTACATCTCATTTATGGGGAGGTCTGCAGTCAGCTTTGGGTACTGAGGTGAGGTTGAGTACAACATATCATCCCCAGACGGACAATCAGACCGAGCGTACTATACAGACGCTCAAGGACATGCTACGGGCTTGTGTATTAGAGTTTGATGCCTCATGGCAAGATTCATTGGCCTTGGTAGAGTTCTCTTACAACAATAGCTATCAGGCGAGTATTCAGATGGCTCCGTTTGAGGCTCTGTATGGTCGGCGTTGTAGGTCGCCATTATATTGGGATGACTTGACCAGTAAAGCAGTGGGAGGACCCGAACTGATTCGAGAAATGGAGGATAAGATAAAGGTTATCCGGCAGAAAATGAAGACAGCCCAGGATAGACAGGAAGCCTATGCAAATAAACGACGGAGACCGTTGGAGTTTCAGTTGGGATACAGGGTCTTTTTGAAGATCTCACCTTTCAGAGGTGTAGTGCGGTTTGGTATGCATGGGAAATTGTCTCCAAGGTATGTTGGACCGTATGAGATTTTACAGCGCATCGGTAACTTGGCTTACCGTTTGGCTTTGCCACCATCGTTATCTGGTATTCACGACGTATTCCACGTATCTATGTTGCGGAAATATGAGCCGGATCCGTCACATGTGTTGCAGCCTTCTGAGGTACAGTTAGATTCTGATGTGCCTACGAGGAACGGCCAGTCAGGATTCTAGATAGAACTGATCGTAGACTTCGGAATAAAGTGATACCGATGGTCAAGGTTCAGTGGGATCGCAAGAGTGTCGAGGAGGCCACGTGGGAGATGGAGCGGCATATGGTGCATCACTACCCGGAACTATTTTCTGGTATGTGATTTATGTTTAGATTCGTTTGGGTAAGTGCATGCGATTTCGAGGGCGAAATCTTATAAGTAGGGGAGTATTGTGATATCACCGAAATAATTATATGCAAATTGGGCATTAATTATGTTTATGTGATTATTTATGGTGATAATTAAATTATGTGTTGGAATTAATTATCTTGGTGAAATGCTTAGTCACATGGTAGACGTGACCCGGTGGTGCGTTTCAGGGTGCATGTTATGCATGTTGGGAAATTGGGTGTTACCATGGTTTAAATGTGATGGTTGATAATTATCTGGTAAATCATGTATTTAATTGAGGTTTTGGTGCATTATGGTAAAATGCTTTTAAAAGATCATGTTGGGGTATTTTATACATCATGTTAACTAATGGGGTACATGTTTAATTATAACCCCTTTATACCCCACTAACCCAACTTTATCCTTCTCACTTTACCAATTCCCAAACCACTCTTCCAAACCCTATCCCCAACCCATTTTGTTTTTGGCTAAAGGAGGAAGGAGAAATCTTTACAAAAGCTTGGTTTGTGAGATTCTTGGTGAGATTTAGAGTCCATAAGAGGTATGGACCCCTCTTGATGTTTTAATGGTGTTTGGTTTGGATTTGAAATGGTATTTGTTGTTTTGAAATGGGTTTGTGTTGAGTTGGTATTGGTTTTGGTTGGGTGTTAGATTTTTGGTTGTTTTAAGGTGTATGTTGAAGGTTTATGGTGTTTTTATTATATTGGTTTGATGGTATATGTGTTGGTGAAGTTGGGGAAGAAAATATGGTGCAAAAATGGAGATTTTCGAAGCCCGGGCAGCAGCGATCGATCGCCCGAAGCGAGCAATCGATCGCGCGCAGACAGTGCGCTCCAGAAGCGCTTGGCGATCGGACGGTAAAACATATTTTACGCATTGAATTTGGCTATGCATTACGGTTGCATACATGGTCTTAGTTATGCATCATGGTTGCATACATTGTTTGGATATGCATTATGGTTGCATGTGTATATTGGATGCATTGGTGCATGTGATTGTGAGTCGAAATTATATTCCAGTGATGATGAATACTTGCTGCCTTCATGTCGAAGTGATGATAGAATACTTGCCGCTGTCATATTATAGCGATGAAGAATATTTTTCGCAAATATGTCGAAGCGAAGGATCATTCCGCTGTCATATTACTATTGCGAGGGATATTATGCCGCTAATATGTCGAAGCGAGGGGTATTAATGCCGCTGTCATGTAAACGCGAGGGTTATTATGCCACTGGTATAATAAGACTGGAAATGGCCATTGGTATACATGGAATGGATGCATGTCATGACATACATTATTGGTATTATAATCTATTGATTATGATTGTGGTACAGGGACAACCAAATGGAGCTTTTAAATGTATTAAATACAGGAAGTGATTCGTATTTATGGTTTATGCATTTAAATTACAATCATATTATTGTGAATATGGTTTATATACATGCTTGTGATTTTGGGGTTGTTCCTGTAGGTACTTTTGGGCGGAAGGGCTAAGGCGGGTTGATGCAGTGAGCTTGTGAGGAGTGCTCTTGGTAGCAGGCACAATTCTTTTGTATAGTCTCTACTCTAGGAGTAGTGTAAAGCTATAGGATTAACATTCAATTAGTTGGGAATGTAATTAATCCCTTTTGAAACTTTATTTTGGCACTGAAATCTTAACAGCTCAAGGCATCAACACGAACTTTATACTCTATAGATGCATGTTAGCTCTATTTAAGCCTTTAATCCGCACTTAAGGAATTAGGGTCCTTACAATATCAATTAGGTTTCATCATGGGCTAGTGATTCAAAAAGTATGTGTTCATCATTCACTATAAGCTCAAAATTTTCAAATTTTCAATTTTTAAAGCATAACATACCACTAATCTCTCCCTCATACTTAAATCATATATTGTCCCAAATGTAAGTCAAAATTGTAAGGAAAGAGAAAATTTAAACTAAGAAAGCAATAAAAACAAAAATAAAAGGGAAAAGTAACTCCCCTTGGGTTGCCTACCAAGCAGGGCCTCTGTTTAACATCGGTGGCCCGACGCCAGTCCATGGATCACGTGAGGCTTGAAGATCCACCTTCTCAACAGTTTCTTGTGGAATACCTTCGTGATAATGCTTAAGCCTATGACCATTCACCGTAAATGTCTTTGTTGTGTCCATGCTTTGTATTTCCACTGCACCATGAGGGAAACATAGGTAACTATAAATGGACCATGCAACGAGTACGCAACTTATCGGGGAATAGTTGAAGGCGAGAATGGTAGAGGAGAACATTTTGACCAACTTCAAATTCTTTCCTCAAGATCATCTTGTCATGAAATGCCTTCGTCTTTCATGAGTTGGAGGATCTCCTCCAACTCTTGCAATTGCAGCTTCCTTTGCTCTCCACACTCATACATTTCCATGTTGAACTTCTTTATGGCCCAATAGGCTCTATGCTCCAACTCTACATGTAGATGACAAGGTTTACCAAAAAATATTCTATATGGAGACATATTGGCATCTTGTATGCAGTCCTATAGGCCAAGAGTGCGTCATCCAATCTCAAGCTTCAATCCTTCATAGTAGGGTTCACTGTCTTTTCTAAGATGGACTTGATTTCTCTATTGGATACCTCGGCTTGTCCACTTGTCTGGGGGTGGTAGGCGGTGGACACCTTGTGTGTTACATGATATTTCGTGAGTAAACTCTACGATGTCCTATTGCAAAAGTGGGTACCCCGGTCACTTATGATTGCTCGTGGGGCTCCAAACGTAGAGAAGATGTTATGCTTTATAAACCCTGCAACCACTTTAGAATCATCAGTCTGGGTAGCTATAGCTTCCACCCATTTCAAAAACATAGTCCACAACAAGTAGTATATATGTTACCAAAAGAATTAGGGAAATGTCCCATGAAGTCCATGCTCCATATATCAAAGATTTAGTAGATAAGTATGGGTTGTTGGGGCATCTATTTCTGTTGGGAAATGTTACCCGTCTTTTGGCATTCAATACATGATTTGCAATTATAATATGCATCACAAAAAAAGAGATGGCCAAAAGAAACCACAGTCTAATACATTCTTTGTCGTCCTCTTAGTGCCAAAGTGCCCTCCTACTTCATATGAATGGCAAAAGTTAAGTATAAGGGTTATCTCATTTCCAGGAATACAATGCCGAATTACTTGCTCAGCACAATAGTTCCATAAGTAAGGGTCGTCCCATGCGTAGTACTTTGTGTCGCTCCTAATCTTCGCTTTTTGAGTCCTATTCAAATTGGTAGGAAGAGTATTTGTAACTAAAAAAATTCACGATGTCGGCATACCATGGTTACACGTCGTGTGTGGCGAAGAGATGTTCATCCTGAAATTCTTCCTTTAATCACGATTTATCCTCCATGTGAGTTAAGCGGCTTAAATGATCCGCAACGTTGTTCTCCGTTCCTCACTTGTCTTTAATCTCCACGTCGAATTCACTCAAGATTAAGATCCATCTTATTAGCCTTGGCTTTACCGCCTTCTTTGTCATCAAGTAGCGCAGAACTGCATGGTCAGAATAAACAACAACTTTAGCACCAAGAAACTAAGAACGGAATTTTTCTAAAACAAACACTACAGCTAGTAACTCCTTTTTAGTAGTAGAATCATTTTTATGTGCATCATTCAATGTCATAGATGCATAGTAGATGGCATGAGAGATCTTTCCAAACTTTTGGCCCAAAATGGCGCCTACTGCATAGTCGCTTGCATCAAACATGATCTCAAATGGCTTACTCCAGTCAGGTGGCAAGATGATGGGTGTGGATGTCAAGGATGCCTTCAATGTGTCAAACGCAGTCTTGCATGCCTCATCAAACTCGAACACCACTTTCTTTTGCAATAATTTGCATAATGGTGATGCAATCTTGGCGAAGTCCTTGATGTATCTCCTATATAAACCTGCATGGCCAAGAAATGAACGCACATCCCGCACACAAATAGGGTAGGGTAGAGATTGAATAATGTCAATTTTAGCTTTATCTACCTCCATAACTATGGAAGAAACAACGTGACCCAACACTATACATTGTTCCACCATAAAATGACATTTTTCAGAATTGAGCACAATGTTAATTTCTATACAACGCTTAAGGACAAGTGTAAGGTAGTTAAACAAGCATTGAATGAGTCATCATAAACAGTAAGGCATCCATGAAAACCTCTAATATATGCTCAGTGTACTCGAAAAATATACTAACCATACATCGTTGAGTGGCCGATGCATTGCAAAGTCCAAAGGGCATGCACCTATAAGCGAAAGTTCCAAAGGGGCATTTAAACGTTGTCTTTTCTTGATCTTCCGGTGCAATGGCAATCCGAAAATAACCAGAATATCCATAAAGAAAGCAATAATAAGAGTGATATGCTAACCTTTCAAGCATTTGATCAATTAAGGGTAAGGGGAAATAATCCTTGCGGGTCTCGGCATTCAGCTTCTGACAATCGATGCAATCTCTCCATCCATTTTGAATGCAGATGGTGACCAATTCATTATCTTTGTTTTTCACCACTGTGATGTCAGTCTTCTTTGGAACTACTTGGATTGAATGTCAGAAATGGGGTATATCACTCCAATGGCAAGGAGTTTGAGGATCTCTTCTTTCACAACTTCCATCATCGGTGGGTTAAGTTTTCTTTGCGGTTGGCGTGTAGGCTTACTTTCATCTTCAAGTAGGATCATATGCATGTATGTAGAGGGGCTTATTCCTTTAATATCAGTAATGGTCCATCCTATGGCGATTTTGTGCTCCTTGAGTACTTGAATGAGTCCATTCTCTTGCTCATCTCCCAACTTGCTAGAGATAATTACCGGTAGTGTATCCCCTTCTCCAAGGAATACATACTTTAGGTGGCTTGGTAATGACTTCAACTCAACGGTGGGTGCTTGAGATACAAAAGGTAATGTCCTAGTGTTAGAAATGGGTAATGAAACAAATGAAACATTACCTTGTATCTCGGGCGTGGTATCCAAGGTGGTGACGGTTTTCTCCACTTCGTCTCCAGGTGCAACTCTTCCTCAAGATGGGTGAGGAGGGGTGGTGAGGGCTACCTCAAATTCATCTTTACATGTGAGCTCAAAAATACATTGGGACAAGTAATCAATAATATCGATAGAATAAACAGTATCATCATCGTCACAAGGATATTTCATGGCGTCATGTATATTAAATTTAACGACCTCGCCATCAAATTTCATAGTGAGTGTGCTACTATGAACATCTATCTTAGTCTTGCAAGTTTTCAAGAAGGGTCTTCCTAACAAGATTGGGCTACTATTGTCGCCCTTTGCCATATCAAGCACATAAAAATCAGCGGGGAAGACCAACTCATTTACTTGCACCAATACATCCTCTAGAATTCATTTAGGGTATGCATTAAACCTATCTGCTAATTGGACAACCACCCTAGTCTCACTTAAAGGTCCTAGATTTAATGAAGCATACAGAGAATATGGCATGTCATTTATCGATGCTCCTAAATCTAGCATGGCTTTTTCTAGGCGTGTATCACCAATTGTGCATGGGATAGTGAACATACCTGGGTCATTGCACTTGGTGGAGATCTTCATTTGAATGACTGCTGAGATATTTTCCCTCAACTCTACTTTTTGGCATCCTTTTAGCTTTTGCTTCCTCTTGGCGGTGCACAATTCCTTCAAGAACTTTGCGTAGCGGGGTACTTGCTTATACCATCCTACAGCGGAATGTTCATCTCACATCTCCGAAAAGTGTCGTAGAGTTCTTTGATGCTTTCATCCTTCCTATTTTCTTTCAAGGCAAGGGGAAAAGGATGTTCAATCTTATATTTAGAAAATGAAGGGGACTTACCTTTTGGTTCCTTGTCTTTTATGGAGTCCTTTTCCCTCGGCTCCATTTCTTTCTCCTCATCATGGGAGTATCCATTGGCCTCTCCTCATCTTGCGTCTCAAGTTCCTCCACACTCCTTAGTTTAATTGCACTTGCATTCTCCTTCGGATTTACCACCGGTTGTGATGGTAAGGTACTTGATCTTTGAGCTTCTATGCGATTTATTATGGTGGCCAACTGTCTCATTTGAGTATTCAAGCTTTGAATGCTTGCTCTTGTCTCTTGTTGAAATTTTACATTGTCACTAGCAAGCTCTTTAACAATATTATACTCACCAGGGGTAGGGGTTGGAGTGGATTGTTGTGGCCTTTGGGATGGTGGTCTATAGGGTGGCTGGTTGGACTGCATTTGAAGTTCAGCTTGATTACCATATCTCAAGTTTGGATGATCCCGCCATCCTGGGTTATAGGTGCTAGAGAAATGATCATATCTCCTTTGTGGCTGCCCCGAAAATCTGCCCACTACATTAGCTTGCTCACTGGATGGTTCTTAAAGTGTGGGACATGTATCAATGGGATGCCCCTGTAATGCACATATTCCACATACCTTAGCCATTTGTCCATTTCCTACTACCATCTGTCGAAAAAGAGAGGTACTTATCATTTGTTGTTCTAGGCTAGAAACGTTTACCTCATTATGTCCTTTGGGTGTGTGATCATGCCGAGCAATTCCGAATTGTTGCGAGTTAGCAGCCATGTTTGCAACTAAGTTCCTTTGCATCCTCTAGTGTCCTGTTAATAAAAGCTCATCCACTTGCAGCACCAACTAGGTTCCTATCACTAGAATAAGACCCTCATAAAAGTATTGAATAAGGAGATGTTCACTTATCGGATGTTGTGGCCAGCTTGCACACAACTTTTTGAATCGTTCCCAATATTCATGAAGTGATTCTCCATGGTGTTGTTTGATCCCATAAATCCACTTCCTTATATTTGTAGCTCTAGATGCTGGAAAGTATTTCTCCAAAAAATTCCTCTTTAACTCGTTCCATGTAGTGATAGATCCGGAGAGTATGTAGAATAACCAATCCTTGGCAGCATCCTCCAAAGAGAAAGGAAAGGCTCATAGTTTAATTTGCTCCTCCGTTACTCTAGGTGGCTTCATGGTAGTGCAGACTACATGAAACTCCACCAAGTGCTTGTGGGGATCTCTCCTGCAAGGCCATGGAGAGAAGGTAAGAGGTGTATTAGTCCAGATTTTAATTCAAAACTAATATTAGTTGCTAAAGCTGGGAAAGTGATGCAGATGGGTTGTGCCTCTATTTTCTCTTCTCCTTTGGTGCAAAGTCCTCTCGATCTCGAGATCGTAAGTGAATTCTTCGTAATTAGATGACTGGCGTGCACTCATGAACAAACCAGAATACTAGTGTAAAATAGTAAAAAGAAATTAACACAAAATAAATGTTGCCTTCCTCGGCAACGACGCCAAAATTTGATAGCGTTTATCGCGTACGCCCAAATTAATCATTCTCAAGTTAATAGCAATAAGTATGTAGTAGCGTGAGTATGTATTGATCCCACGAGGAATGATGAATTTTGTGTTAATCAGTGCAAACGTAAATAAAAGGGGTTTTTTTTTAAATCAATTAAACTAATACTATAGTGCAAAAATCTAAGAAGACTATGAATTAAATAATAGTGACTAAATTATGAGAAAAGCGATTATTGGCTTTCGGTCGACTTTACAACTGGGTTTATTATCTTAGTCATCAATTCTCACAAAGGTTCAATTTTCATATGAATATCCACCTTGAAAAATTAATTAATATCTCACCTTAATCGTAGTTAGGTAGCCCACGTGTTCTATTCCAACACTAATCAGTCAATTAACCAAAATACACACGATTAAGATTAAAAGATGATAGATTCATAAAATAGTGAGAAAAATGAAGCTTAGACAATATAATACACGCGTCTATTTAATCTAGTTGAATGTATTTCCAAGAATTTAACAATCTCACAGGCGCAAAATTATTAATCTTAGTTGCTTCATATAACAAGCGTTAGATTGCATGCATTAATGGGTGATCAATCCAATAATTAGACACAACGATCCTATCAATCAAGTATAGAAAAATAATCAATACTCATTCAAAAATTGATTAAAAAGCACATGAATTTCATAAGAAAAATAAATCACAATGTATTGTCTTCCTTAACCAAGAATCAAAAAGATGTTTAGCCACTCATGACTAAATTAAAAGCAATCAAATTCAATATAAAAAACATAAAAGAAAACAAACTATGCAGCACTATGTAGATCTTCACTTGTCGAGGTTGTCACTCCCGCCTTTGTTTCGATCTTCATCATCGCCTTCGAACTATGATGAACTAGATATGAATTATCTATGAAAAGTATGCAAAAGTATGTAAAAAATGTCACCAAGGTCTGATGATCGTGGGGGTATTTACAGGAGGAGGAGCAAGTGGCTAGAGTCCTTGTAGGATGGAAAGAAATCAAGTCTTTTAATTTTACTCGAGCTCCTCTGGTGATCGATCGGCACAAATCACCGATCAATCGCTAGTTATTTTTTTCAGAATTTTTAGCTCGGCGATCGATCGCCCAAATATCAACGATTGATCGGTAAGACCAACTTTTTGTTGTGTGATTTTTCTGCCATGCTCGATCGATCGAGCTTTTCTGGTCGAACAATCGCGTGCCTCAGTCAACTTTTATGCATTTTTCTTGGTCTACTTTGATCCCTTGTCAAGTTCAACGCATTTCTTGTTCCTTATTCGCCCTTGTTAGCTTGATTTCTTTGATTCCACCTACATTTACACAAATATATGATGAGGTAGCATATGCGTCAGATTAACTATCAAGACATACCAAATCATAGGTAATTAAACGTAATAGATATGTCTATTTCTAGCCACATCAATGGACCAGCTTTCGATAATCCTCCTCCTTTGAATAATGCAAATCTTGGAAGAGCACCCAAGCCGGTACCATGGACGAACAGAGAAGAAAAGCAAGAAGAAAATGATGTCCAAACAGCAGACGAACTCGCCCCGGTTAACATTCCAAACCGAGGGTCCATACATATGATCTCTGGGGGAGTGTCAAGAGGAGATTCTAACCGAGCAAGAAAGAGCTATGCTCAGAAATTGTAGGTTATGTCAATCACACCGGAGAACGCCCCAGCAGGGCCGTCCATTGCCTTTGGACCCGAAGATCTAAAGGGGGTGTGTTGGAACCGAAGAAGGGGGTGAATGAGGTTCCTTGGCTACTTTAGCGTTTTAAAATGAATTTGCAAATAGTCGAGTTTCCACTGCGGAAGACTTCAAGTCAATCGAACAATAAATAATAAGAAGTAATAAATAAATGCGTAAAGTAAATAAAGCGATAAACGACACGAATATTTGTTATAGAAGTTCGGCGATGAATCGCCTACATCTCCTCTTCCCGGCTAGAAAACGTCCAACCGAGGTTCCACTAGATTCGCAACAGCAAGAAAGAAGGCAGCAATGGGAAAACGCAAGCCCCTTCAAAGTTGGTCTAGATAAAAAGGAAAATAACCCTTGGGGGGTAAATGAGGGTGTGATCTCGAAGAGGGAATAATAAGGGAGGTTCTTTCAGGGATCTCCCATTTCTCTCGGATGCGGGAGAGTTGTTGACTGGTACGAATCCTCGATTCAAAGATTTCGTACCAAGGGACCTTTGCAAACCAAGCCCTGTTCTACACCATCTTGTTCGTTCTCCCGACGAATAGCCGAAGAACCAGAAAAACTCCAAGTTTCCTCGCTATCCGAGGATGTAGGTAGAGGAGGAAGGTTGGAAGATTCCCCCCCCCCCCCCCATGAAAGTTCCATATTCGTTGACTGCTCTCAAGGAGGAGGAGTGTGACGAAGAAACATACTGATTAATCGAGTGCTGGAAATTCTGAAAGTAAGAAGTGCTCGATCGTCTGATGCTAGCTTGGAAGCAGAATGAAGCAAGTGAGTAAAATGAGGGGGGCCACTGGCAGGCTCTTCACAACTAAAAGTGTTGGATCCTTTGATTTGATGCCTGCCCCGAAGCTTGGCTCTTCGAGGATTTACCCTTCAGGTTGGCCAACATCCTTGATCTGTCCATTTTCTCCTCTGCATAAAGGAACAACAAGGTTAGTCCGAGCAATAATTACTATTTGCGGGAAGAAGAAAGTGCTCTAGTCACTCACCGAGGGGCATGCCTAATGATGCGCCATTAGGGCTCAGCAAGAACAAGCAGTCCGTCGTCAATAAGCTCTGTCAGTTCATAACACTGGCGAGTTTCCGACGAACGGACGGATATGATTATTTCTCGAGGCGACCCTTGATGAATTTGGCCCTCGGGAGACTTTCGTTCCAAAGCATGGGCAGTCCCAAGAGTGAGACGGACGAGCAAAAATGTAAAATTTCTTCCATTCCTTTATTGAAGAGGGGTAGTTCTTAAGGAAACCGACCCCCGTTTGGGAAGAGAAATAAAAAGGACCCACTTCCTTTTTATTTAATTGGAAGAAACAGCGAAATAATTCGGGAGTAGAGGTGAAACCCAAATAAGAAAGAACAATAAAAAAACCAGCCAAAAGCCTATAGCTGTTGGGGAATAGATGGCTGAGCGAAACTGTAAAATAATTCGCAATAGCAAGAAAGAAGGCAACAATGGGAAAACGCAAGCCCCCTCAAAGTTGGTCTAGATAAAAAGGAAAATAACCCTCGGTGGGGTGGGGTGGGGGGGGGGGGGGTGGTAAATGAGGGTGAGATCCCGAAGAGGGAATAATAAGGGAGGTTCTTTCAGGGATCTCCCATTTCTCTCGGATACGGGAGAGTTGTTGATTGGTATGAATCCTCGACTCGAAGATTTCGTACCAAGGGACCTTAGCCGCAAACAAGCCCTATTCTACACCATCTTGTTCATTCTCCCGGCGAATAGCCGAATAACTCAAAGTTTCCTCGTAATCCGAGGATGTAGGTAGAGGAGGAAGGTTGGAAGATTTTCCCCCCATGAAAGTTCCATATTCTTTGACTGCTCTCAAGGAGGAGGAGTGTGATGAGGAAACATACTGATTAATCGAGTGCTGGAAATTCTGAATGAAAGAAGTGCTCGATCGTCTTATGCTAGCTCGGAAGCAGAATGAAGCAAATGAGTAAAATGAAGGGGGATGATATAGTATTTATAGAGGGGACCAGATGAACCGCCATTTGATCGGCACCGGCCAAAATAAATTGAATGAATGGTCATAGATGAGCCTCGGGAAACTAAAAGACACACGATGTTTTGAAAACATTGGGCGAGAAAAAGAGCGGGAGGTCAGAATATGGATTTTACCTCGAGACAATAAACCGAGACTTCGATACTCTCGTCTCACTTTACTTCAGGGGGTGAGGTGATGTCATAGGATAAGCCAGTTTCTTCGGTAAAATCCCACGCAAGCGCCGAGCAAAAGATATCCCGAGGAAAAAGCCCCAAACATAAATTGCCGAAGAACATCGATACTTGCTCGGCATACTGGTCAAAGGGTAGTGGAAGACCCGGACATAACTGACAACTCAACCGGTGCAAACGAACGTGCAATAATGGAACGCAGATTTCTCGGACACATTTTGATCCAATAATGCCACGATCAGAGGAGACCATGTTCCGGATTTCTCGCGTGCCAACCATTAGATCAACACTATAAATACACACCAACATCCTCATTATAAAGGGTTGAACTTTCTAGGCAAAAAAAGACTCTAAAGCGAGCATATCAGAGTCTGCTCGGTCTTTCACTCTTATGCTGTTTTTTGAAAGTTCTTATTTTGTGTCTAAGTCATGTATATCAAAATAATTTTATAGTGAATATTCATACTGCACTAGGTCCGTGATTTTTCCTTTGATTTGGAAGTTTTCGACGTAAAAATTGTGGTGTCTTTCATTTATTTTCCGCGGCATCTAATTCTACCGAACACGAAAAATATCGAATCACATCAATTTGAATGCCCCAATTCATGAAAAAACCGTAATAACACGCGAAGGGACACATCTGCAGAAAAACCTGCATAGGCGGCAATTGATCACCACTTCTTCCCAAAAAAAATTCAGCGGCGATCGATCACCGCCTCCAGATTTTTCTCACATGATCGTTGTCTCCAGAATTTTAGCTCTTTATTTATCGATTTTTAAATTTCGAGAATTTTAGCTCTTTATTTATCGATTTTTCCATGTTTAATTCAATTCAATAAGCAAAATTCTAACATTGATAAGTTTTCGTGAAAGTCTGATCCAATCATCCAACATTTACTCTCTCCTTGGCATATACTAGTCCTACGTTCAGACCCGGATCTTCTCCTCGTGCCTTTATTCCTAGATGCCTGTAATTGTGCCAATCTCTCAGCACCATTTTTTTTCTCCCTTTGGTAATAAATTTTATTATTAAGTCAAATGAATGTTAATTGCTCGGCTCGGCTCGGCTCGGCTCGCTCCGCTCATAGAACCCATGATATGGAAACATTGTGTATAGGTTGGTACAAGCCTGTTTAATTACAATCTGCTCCCCAACCATATTTTTCTTCTGGGTGTTTTCATATAAAAACATACACTATTAATTTTATATAAAAAATATCCATAGTAATACATGAAAATGAAAATATTTAGATCACAGATAAAATAATTTGGTCGAAATAAATCTTTTACATTTATTATTAAAACAAATTCAAATAAATAATTTCCTTACTTAAATAAACTATAAGTGTTTTGTTAAAAAAATATATAGTCACCCTAAATTTAGTTAATTAAATTATAATCCTAAACTATCGAACTAGATTTTCAATTTTTAAAAAAAATATAGGGACAAAATCATATGATAATAAATGATTTTAATTTTTTCAAAAAATATTTAATATAGTCATATATATTATACGTACATAACCGTTCCTTGATTTGTATCCATCATTTGGAAAATAAAAATCAACTGCATTTAATAGTGATCCACTTAAAATATTTAATTTAGGAATAAAATTTTAATTCAATATCAAATTATAAACTTGATACATATATAAGTCTAAAATAACGGGAATTTCCCTAATTTTTGGTATTGGCTAGGGATTCTACTGATAAGTAATTCACCAATTCAAATGTGTGTAGTATCAAAAATCTAATCTTAAGAGCTTCTGGCATTGTTGGAATGGATAAGAGCTCATGTTTATTTTGTGCAGACTCAAGTTCGAGTCGGGCTTGACGCAAAAAATGGTTTAGTCTCTCCACAACTCAAAAAAAAAATCTAATCTTCTGGCCCCTAAGGGGGTGTCCGGGTTAGTGGAGCATATGAGCTTGGGATCGCAAGATCATGAGTTCGATTTACCTGCCAATATTTTCTTGGTCTGGTCTGAGTCTGTCGCACCGGGCTTGCCTGCCAACATTTTCCTAAAAAATAAATCCAAATGAAGCATTTTAGTTGTTGCCGCTAAGGATTGTAATGATGATCTATTCACTTTGGCATACTCAGTCGTTGATGCTAAAAATGATACTAACGGGGAGTGGTTTTGTTCTAAGTTGAAAAGAGTCCTAATGTCTGAACAAATCATTATGTTCAATAGGTTCAGGTTTTTCCCTGATAGACATCCAGGGCTCATCAATGATGTTCAATTGGTATTTACCGGTAGTCACTTTGCTTATTGCTTAAGGCATTTAGTAGATAACTTTCTGAAACATGTTAGACATCAATGGTTAATTTTCTAGAGATGTGTTATCATGTACTATGATGTAAGTTGTATATTTTTATTTATAACAATGTTTATTTTACTTTTTTAGGTAATGCGAAGTTATCACATGCACAACAAAAAAACATTGGGCTTCTATTTTCAAGAAAGTCGCATACGCTCTTTTTAGGCAGGAATATACCGAACATATTAACAATATCATTGAGTCCATGCAACGTGCAAAGGGCTTATTGTAATTTCGGAGCCTCAAAGTTGGGTAAATTCTTTATTTCATGGCGATCATTGGGGAGTGATAATCAACAACATTGCCGAGTGTTGGAACAACTTGGTTAAACCTGCCCGTTTTCTACTGATTGTAGCTATGGTAGACCGTATAAGCATACAAATAATGCACATGATGCATCAACGACATGAGGCGTCGCTTGTGATGGTTAAAGAATTGTGTACGGCTAAGGAGAAGACACTTGCGTCCGATTACGTTAACTCCCGAAACTTAAAAGTTCATAAGTTTAGTGATTGGAGATTTGAGGTGGTTGATGGTGACAAAAATTTTGGTGTTGATTTGAACTCTTGGTCTTGTTCTTGTAGATCTTGACAAATAAGTAGGCTTCCATGCAAGCATGCATGTGCCGCTATTGAATCGAAGTCAAAGTCGATGTCTCTGTATGATTTTGTTTAAAAATAATATAAGATACAAATATATCGAACAACGTACAGAGGAGTTATCATATTTCGACATTTGACATGCATGAGTCATACATTGAGATATGAATATCATCAATGCTCCCGATGCCTTTAGTAGCCAAGACGTAAATGGGCGCAAAGGATCCCATCACAAGTTGATAAATGTGTCTTAAAGTGCGGGCGATATCATAGGTGAGGGCACAATAGGCGTACTTGCAAAAAAGCATTCAACTAGTTGCATTGTTTATTTGTACTGTTGTTTAAAATTTTGAGGTATTGCTGAACTTTTGAAATAGTAAGGTGTCATTAGAAGATCCCAACTTTTGGAGTTGCTGATGTTGTATCAGCTTGTGTTATGCAGTGGATATAATACAAGACTTTTGATTTTATATTATCAACAATCTATTATCGTTTATAATAGCATACACTTGGTACATCTTTGACTTGTGTGTTGTATTTCATGGAGTGGTCGCAAAAATTGTCTCTCCACAAATAAAAGCCTTGATTATGTCCACTTGAGATCGGAGACTTTGTCATGGCCGCAAACATTGTCTCTCCCATGATACTCCTTCAAATCTATCTCCAATGAGTTTTGCGCAATGTTCTCAATAGTTTTGCTCAGTCCTTCCTACCAAGTGTTGAATAGACAACTGCATAATCACAATTGAAGATATATAATGATAATACCTCATCAATTTTTCCAGGCACGTCCATTGTCCAGCACAAAGTCATCAAAGGTTTCTTCTTACGCTTTGGTGTTGTACTAGGCGGTGTCATAAACATTTTGAAATGCGTTTACTGACACGATCTTTTCTTACCATCACATTGAGCGATTGAGAATGGAAATTGGCTTACAATGCCCTTACCAATGTCACTGCTACTAGCACCATGGGCGGATTCATTAAGGGGCAAGGGGGGCAAGTGCCCCCCATTGCCCCAAAAAAGAAATTTTTATTACCTAAAATAATTTTTTTTAAAATTACAATTTTATCATAAAAAATTGTAGTTTGCTCCTTAAAAATTATATTTTACACCCCTTAAATTATATTTTGACCCATAAAATTTTTTTTGGCCTAAATTTTTTCCCCATTCGCGAAAATTCTGCGTCCACCACCGATTAGCCTAGCACCCACCGCACAAGCATCTTCTTCATCGCCTTCATCATCGACCTCATCATAGGCCACCGTAGTTTTCTCCTCCTTCACATCAAAACCACAATAAGTTTCATCTTTCTCCTCACCAGCCTCTGCCTCATCATTCTGTTCATTCTCACGACTAGTTTTTACCTCCGCCTCATCACGTTCATCAAAATGTGAGGAAGCACACTTCCTTTTCAATTCTTCAATTTCAGCCAACTATTCTGTCACCAATTTTTCTAACTCTTCACCTGAAATTTCAAATTTTCTTCCTCAATCCAAGGTGTCATCTGCAAACATTAGCTACCATCTCAATCAAAATAACTCTAGAAAAAAATAATAAACAAACTAATTAATAATCTTTCTTATTACCCATGCCCTACATACTATTTTCTCAACCAAATATCTATCTTCTGGGAATGGGCGAATGTCCACAGAAATACAATTTATGGTTGTATGATATATTCAAAATAATGTGATCAAACAGTAAATTAAACAAATAGTACCTTGCTTTTTGTTATTTTTTTTCAGTTTTAGTACATGATTTGGATATGTATGATTTTTAGGATGGTGATGATATGTTCATGATCTATCGTTTTAACGGTCTTTGATTTTTAATTGCAAAGAATTTGATCATTATGTTTCATATAATATTTTTGTTCACATTATTTTAATTTTTATTGTTTTATATTGTTTAATCAATTTATTTAATTTTAGTTATGTTTTATTATCACTGATAATAAATGCCATAATTTTAGAACTTGTAAAATGCACTAATTGTAAGATTTCTATTTGATCGGCTAACCGTTCGCACTCACCCGAACTGCGTGGTTTTTGTATATTTTGTTATGCAGTTGCGGTTTGACAATTTAGCAACCCGCACATTGTGAGTTGGGTGATTTTTTCATGCCTACCCACCCAAACCCACCTACCATTTCTGCAGCTTCATTGTTCTTGGGGATTTTACTCTCACCCCAATGAAAAAGCCTTGAAAATGCACGCAATGCACATGGAGTCCCCAAGCAAGGAAGACGTTCGTAGAACCACGCCTAAATTAATTAAAGTATTAAATGAACCATTCAAAAAAATCATAAAATAAATATTATAAATATTAATACTAACCATTAGACCTACAGAAGATCCATCAAGAGACGTCTTCATGTCACCCACATTTCCAACATGTGCTACCATTTCCTTTACAAAAAACGATAAGCAGCATCCCCCAAGAATATTCAAAAAAATTTGTCCAAATCATCAACATAAGGTAAAATAAATCTAGGAGTTGTATAGTTGCTAACGGGAAATATAATGCAATTAAACAGAAACAAAATAAATATTTTAACAAAATCGTCAACATCAACATCCCTATCTTTATCGGCGAGTTGAGAAAGCTTCTTCGCAATAGCTTTTCATTTGACATTGCTTATTAATCCTCCAAAATGACGACCTACAATGTCGGAGTCCATTAGTAGATCCAAATCAACAGGTTGACCAATGTTGTTCAACCCACGTACAATTGAGAAGGCATACGATGTGAACGGAACAACAACATCGTCATAAAAAACAAACAACACCGAATGTACTTGAAACTGTTTCAAGATGTAATCTATTCTTGCACTACTACCGCATAGTTTTGCCATATTCATAGAATTTTATCCATCGTGCTTCTAAAATATGTAGGCGAGCATCGTGGCAATATCATGATTAGCCATTTCTACATCAAAAACCAAAATACACTATTAACAATAACACTTCAAACAATCAAGCGAAAATACAAATTCCATTGTTAAAGTAAACGGAAGTATCAAGATATGCAAGTTCAAAGCTGCATAAACGTGAACCCAATAAAGACAATAATATACTTGAATCCAAAGCCAAATTAAATCAAAATAATGAAGTAGATTCAAAATACCCCATCGAAAAAACAATCAGTGGTCAAGAGGCTCTGAATTTACAGTATGTCATCAATTTTTGAAAGAATATCTCTTATATAACTATGGTTAGTAAGCAAACACTTGGAAGACAATAAAATAATGTCTATTTTCAAATAGGAATTCAACCCCTCGACTAATTTGGCATTGACCAAAAATCAAAATTTTAAATTTAGCTAATATGAAACAAAGATAAAGTTTTTAAATAATTCCAAATAATTTAACTTTCAACGTCATGTACAATAAAAAATTACGAACACCAATCGCTAAAGAATCATCAAACAAGATCTTTAAGCAAGAAATAAGAACAATAAAGAGGCAGAAGAGAAATTAGATTTACCTTTGTAGTCTAGTTCGAAAAGACTACCATTTTTATCTAAAATGTTCAAATCACACTCACCAACACTAACTGACCTCCAAACCAGATAATATACTATCAAAACAAAAATTGTCAAAATGATGTAACAAGCAAAAGACACGCACAAAAATAACCCCCAAATATTGAAGGAAAATGTCGGTTATTCTATTTTACGAAACCCTAGCAGAAATTTCAAAAATTATTGCTTAAATATCACTGAAATACGAAATCTATGGAACTCTGTACTAACATTTTCTGGTGGTGAAGCCGGATGCGAGAAAGCGCCGAGATTGCTTTAGGGTTCGTCAAGATGGAAGCGATTCATAACAATGAGAAGAATCAAATGAAGCATACGTAAAGTTGGAATAAAGAAGTAGAGGTTTTAATTTTTGACAGATGGGTAGAGACGTAATTTTGTTAAGCTAGAGAGTTCAAACAAAGATAAAATGGTAATAGGTAGTTTGTATTTAAAGTCATGACATGAGCACTGAAACTAAATATAAGTATGGCCATTGGTATTTTTGCTTTGATTGCCCATTAAATAAACAAATAAATAATGAGATTATCGCATAATTAAACGATAATGTCCACGATCAGTACGACGCCGTATAACTCCTCCTCCCCGATGCTGACTCCAGGCTTCTAATTATTGAAATGAAGATACCTATCCATTTCCGTGGCAGAATAAACTTTATACTAATTAACACCATACCTCCTCAATTTCAAGAAACTTTTTTTGCATACTATTATATAAAAAAGTTCAATTAAACCCATTATAATTTTCTTTCTCCATACTCTTGTCTTGTTTTTTACTCACCAAGAATCTTAATTTATCTCCGTAACTCCTGATTGAACAAGCTTTCTTGCGATGGCTTCTATAACACCCACCTCACAATCCCAGTTTTTCAAGAAACCTCAAGTTTCAATCTTGAAAAAGCCTCACACTCGTATTTTATCGCTGCCCATCTCGATTTTTTCCGGGAAGAAAGCTAGGATGGTGGTTATTTCAGCAACGGCGGCTGCGGAGAAGCACAAAAAAAGGTACCCAGGTGAGACTAAGGGGTTTGTGGAGGAAATGAGATTTGTGGCTATGAAACTGCACACGAGGGACCAAGCTAAGGAAGGGGAGAAGGAGCCAGAGGGGCAGCCTGTGGCTAAATGGGAGCCTAGTGTTGAGGGGTACTTGAAGTTCTTAGTTGATAGTAATTTTGTTTTTGAAACTCTTGAGAAGATTGTGGATAGAGCTTCATTTCCTGAATGTGAGTATGTTCTGTGCGGCTGCTGTTTAAGTTCGTGCATTTGTGTGTTTCTTGGCCATTCGTGTTATTTTGTGGTTTGGTGGTTAGTTTGAATTTTGCCTTGCTTGCGAAATTAGAATATAGAGGTTTGAATGTATGTGTTAGCCTTTTTAACAAATGTAATTTGATGTGTAAACTTCTGAAGATATGGCTTGTCTACAACAACTAAAACTTTAATCATCATGGATTGGGTAAGCTAAATGAACAATATAAAAAAATAAAAAATCAAGTCAGGATCATGCGCATGCATCGGTCTTCACCAATTCATTTCATTTATGTGATATCTGCTGATTGTGGTTGATTGATGTTTATTATTTGTATATGTTTTTACAGTGGCCTGTTATTGTAGTGCTTATTACTCTCCTTTTAATCTTAATAGTTATGGTGTTTTATGTGGTATGGGTGAGGGCCTAAACAATTGTTTTTCGTAACTGATAAAAGGAAAATCTTTGTTAGTTAGTGTCTTTGTTGATCAAATTTTTTGGGTATTTGTATGAAGGGGCAAAATAGAAATGAAATTGTTTATCACGGAGAATGTCGAGGCGAGATTTGTAATCTCTGTCCTTAAGACAATATTGACCCGCCTTGGTGCTACGGTTTGCTTTGGCAATTTGTCTCCCAAGATACAACGACTTACGATTTGTGAAAGAAACACTTCAATTCATAAATCCTCAAACTACAAAGGTTTGAAAACACTCAATATGAAGAATGGAAAAGATGAACAAAATGTTTTAGATTGTGATCTCTCCAACCCTTGTTAAACTCGAAAAATGTATGTTTAATCCAACCAATGATTGTTCTATTTATACTAGATCAAAGTGTGCCTCCAGAAGACACCATTTGGATGTACCAAATCATGAAAAAATGCATTGAAACGTGAGGAGACTCACATATCTGCTGATTCCACACCCAGGGCGCGATCGATCGGCCAAATGGCGTGATCGATCGCTCCCTTTATATTTCAATTTTCTGCATGGCTCGATCGATCGAGCCATTGGCCTCGATCGATCGAGACAAGCAGAATTTTTCAACACATTTTTCATGGCTCGATCGATCGAGACAAGCAGAATTTTTCAACACATTTTTCATACGAGTCCAACATATGGATTCGTTTCGTTTGATCTCCGATGCTTAATTGTAATTCAATTACGCACCATTTTTCCAACAATCCCCACATGAATTAAATTAATGAATGATGCAATTGAATGCCTTCAACGAATTGTTACGATATCTGGATAGGTAGCTTGTGGCCTTGAGCCTTCCGTAGTAGTATTCATTTGGATTTACTTGACTTAATAGTGATTATAGTCTTGAACTATTTAGTCGTTGATGTAAACCTAGACAATTGAATCAACACCATAACAACTCTAACATTCGTATTGGTTTCTTATGGTTGTGTCCGTTTCGGCCATGGACCACGCTTAGTTTCATAAGTGCTTTCCATTCTTTGAAGCGGCCACACTTCGCACTTACGTAGGTGATCTCCTAAAATAGTATTCTGCTATACTCCAACATATCCTAATATGCCTTAGGAATCATTAAAGGACTTTTGCCTATCCTCGTACCTTTTTTTCAGGCTGTACCCCTTATCATAGGAATGGATTGGAGATCAATCTCCAAAGTGTTTATGCAATCTCATAATTTAGTTGTCCCTTTTGAACCTAGATCTTGGGATCTCCAGTCAACAAGATTGGGTATCCACTATGAGATTTTAATTATAGGGTTTAACCCCATGCCCCTCGATAAACTATATACTTGTTCTCTAGGCAAACCTTTCATGAGCGGATCCGCAATATTTTCCTTTGACTTCACGTAGTCAATGGACATAATGACATTTGAGGTCAATTGTTTACTAGTATTGTGTCTACGACGTATATGTCTAGACTTATCATTATACATGCTACTCTGTGCCCTTCCTATAGCAGATTGGCTATCGCAATGTATTTTAATTGCAGGCACAAGGAATTTCTTCCTAAAAACTTCTAAGACATTCGGCTTCTTCTCCCTCTTTATCTAAGGCTATGAATTCAGATTCCATAGTGGATCTAGCAATACAAGTTTGCTTGGTAGATTTCCACGACACTGCAGCCCCTCTAATGATAAATACATAACCACTTGTCGACTTGGAGTCTTGCGTGTCCGATATCAAATTTGCAACACTGTATCCTTCCAATACAGCAGGATATCTTGTATAATGCAATCCATAGTTCAGGGTGTATCTTAAATATTTAAGTACCCTCGTCAATGTTTTCCAATGGTTATTGTTTAGATTGCTCGTGAATCTACTTAGTTTGCCAACCGCATATGCAATATCAGGACGCGTACAGTTCATGAGATACATAAGACTGCCAATTATCCTTGAGTATTCTAATTTCATGGCAGGGTCTCCTTTGTTTTTAACCAAATGTAGATTCGGGTCATAGTGTGTCTTTACAGATGACGTATCATTTACGAGAATTTCTCAAGTATTTTCTCAACATAATGAGATTGCGACAACACTCGTCCTTCGGATATCTTAGATATTTTAATTCCAAGTATCACATCAGCTTCACCCATATCTTACATTTCGAAATGTTTTATTAACATTTTCTTTGTCGCATTGATGATTTCTAGTTGCTTCCCACTATGAGCATATCATCAACGTACAAGCATACTATTACATATGCTTTTGGCATGTTTTTCATATATACGCATTTGTCACACTCGTTAATTTTGAAACCATTTGACAACATTGTTTTGTCAAATTTTCATGCCATTGTTTTGGCGCTTGCTTAAGCCCATACAATGACTTAACGAGTATACACACCTTTTTCTCTTGTCCAGGAACCACAAACCCCTCTGGTTATTTCATATAAATTTCTTCCTCAAGTTCCCCATTGAGGAATGCTGTTTTTACATCCATTTGATGTATCTCTAAATTGTTTAGAGCAGCGATAGCAATGATCACTCTAATGGATGTAATTCTCGTGACTGGTGAATATGTGTCAAAGTAATCAAGACTTTCCTTTTGTCTATATCCCTTTGCCACGAGTCTCGCCTTGTACATATCAATTGAACTATCGGACTTATATTTCCTTTTAAGAATCCACTTGCATTCTAATGATTTACTTCCAGTTGGAAGGTCTACCAATTCCCACGCGTGGTTTTGCATTATGATTCTATCTCGCCATTAATAGCCTTTTTCCACATAGGAGCATCAGGGCTAGATAATACTTCACTAACTGATCTTGGTTCATTGTCCAACATATATGCCATGAAGTCAGGTCCATAAGTCTTAGCCACTTTGGTTCTCTTGCTACGTCGTGGTTCTACTTCCTCAATAGAGTCACGGTTAGCGTCTTCATTCACCCTTTTCTTAGGGCTTGTTTCCTTGTTTTCTTTACAAGGAAACATATCTTCAAATAATACCACGTTCCTTGACTCAATGATTGTACCTTTGTGTATATCATCTATTTTCGATTTGTGAACTAGGAGTTGATATGCACTACTATTATGTGCATATCCAATGAAAATACAATCTATTGTTTTTGGTCCTATTTTCACTTGCTTCGGTTTTGGTACTTCTACCTTAGCCAAGCACCCTCATACTTTCAAGTATTTGTAGGAAGGCTTGTGACCTTTCCATAACTCATAAGGAGTTTCATCCTTACTTTTGTGTGATATTTTGTTTAAAAGATGAAGTTAGCCGACAGGATAGCTTCCCCCCACAAGCTTTGGGGCAATCCAGAACTTATCAACATAGCATTCATCATCTCTTTTAGAGTACGATTGTTACGTTCGGCAATACCATTTGATTGTGGTGAATAAGGAGCAGTTTTTTGGTGAATAATGCCATACTCAGTGCAAAATTCTTCAAACGATGCTCCATATTATCCTCCTCTATCGCTTCGAACATTTTTTTTATCTTTTTGCTAAGTTGATTTTCAACTTCATTCTTGTATTGTTTGAACACTACCAAGGCCTCGTCTTTGCTTCTTAGCAAATAGACGTAACAATATCTCGTACAATTATCAATGAAAATAATGAAGTATTTTTTCCCACCTCTAGTTTCCACAAACTTTAGATCACATAAATCCGTATAAATTAATTCAAGAGATGTCGTAGTTCTTTCAATTGAATGGAATGACGGTTTCGTTAACTTGGCTTCAACACAAGTTTCACGCTTATGTTTTAAGTTAACATTCATTTGAGGCAATAAGTTTAACTTCACTAATTTGTTAAGTGAACCATAATTTACCTGACCTAAACGATCATGCCATAAATTATAAGAGTCAATCAAATAAGTAGAATCATTCACTTTATTGCTTTCAAATTGACGTATAACCGTCATTACATTCATTTTGAATAGGCTTTTCTCCATATAGCATTTTCCTACAAAAACTTCATTTTTGGAGAGTACAATTTTACCAGATTCTAAAACTAGTCTAAAGCCTGCCTTGACTAGTGCCGATCTAGATATCAGGTTCTTTCGGATGTCAGGAACATGTAGGACATCGATCAGAGTCAACTCCTTTCCCGAAGCCATCTTTAGAACCACCTTCCCCAATCAAACTATCGGAGATGTAGTGGAGTTTCCCATGTAGAGTTGGCGCCCGCTAATTGGAGTGTATGTGGAGAACATGGCTTTGCCCCGAGCACACATGTCGGGTTGCACCGGAATCGACGAACCATTCCATGTCCATCAAGTTTGTTTCAAAGATCACAGCGGTTAACATTAAATCATTCAAGTCATCCGAGATCCGATCATGTCCGGTCACATTGACTTGATCTTTTGTTTTCCCACGAATGTCTTTACTACGACAACCCTTTGCCATGTGATTTGGCTTTTCACACTTGTAGCATCTCTCTTTGAACTTTTTCGCCGTACCATTGTTGGAGGCTGTATCGTCAAACTTACGCTTTGATGCAGTTCTTGGTTCAACAAGGTTAGCCCTTGGTTCCACTTGGAACCTACTTGCTTTTCTCTCGGAATTTCTATTGTCCTCCTCGATTCTTAAACAAACCACCATGTCTTCAAGAGTCATTTCTTTTTGCTTGTGCTTTAAATGATTCTTGAAGTCCTTCCAACTAGGAGGCAATTTTTCAATCATTACACCAACTTAATGAATCACTTAGACTCATTCCTTCAGCATGGATATCGTGCATAATCAATTGCAGTTCTTGTACTTGTGCTGTAACGGGCTTAGTATCGACCATCTTGAGGTCTAGGTATCTTCCAACGATGAATTTCTTCATGCCAGCATCCTCGGATCGATACTTCTTCTCCAAAGCATTCCACTGTTCTTTGGACGCCTTCACCAGACGATACACATTGTATAATGTGTTGTTCAGTCCATTGAGTATGTAGTTCTTACACAAGAAAGCACTTTGATTCCATGCGTCAACCGCAGCCATTTTTTGGTTGTCAGTTTCTTCCTCCGCAATGGTAGGAACATCCTCATTGAGGAACCTTGCCAACCCAAGTAAAACAACATTTTTTGTCGCCACCGCTTGAAGTCGTTGCCTTTGAATTTCTCCGGCCTTTCACCGTGATGAATGAGAGTCGCCGTTGTACTCGATGAAGCCATTCTTTTGCTCGATATTGTCTTAAGATTGTTGATCAAATTTTTTGGGTATTTGTATGAAAGGCAAAATAGATATGAAATGGTTTATCACGGAGAATGTCGATGCGAGATTTGTAATCTCTGTCCTTAAGACAATACTGCCTTCCTTGGTGCTAAGGGTTTGCTTTGGCAATTTGTCTCCCAATATACAACGACTTACGATTTGTGAAAGAAGCACTTCAATTCACAAATCCTCAAACCACAAAGATTTGAAAGCACTCAATATGAAGAATGGAAAAGATGAACAAAATATTTCAGATTTTGATCCTTCTAACTCTTGTTAAACTCGAAAAATATATGTTTAATCCAACCAAGGATTGTTCTATTTATACTAGATCAAAGTGTGCCTCCAAAAGACACCATATGGATGTACCAAGTCATGAAAAAATGCATTGAAACATGAGGAGACACACCTATCTGGTAATTCCACACAGGGCGCGATTGATCGGCCAAATGGCGCGATCGATCGCGCCCTTTATATTTCATTTTTCTGCGTGGCTCGATCGATCGAGCCATTGGCCTCTATCGATCGAGACAAGTATAATTTTTCAACACATTTTTTTATACGGGTCCGATATACGGATTCGTTTGATCTTCGATGCTTAATTGTAATTCAATTACGCACCATTTTTCCAACAGTCTTTTCGCCTACATGAAAGTGAATTTGAAAACTAAGGAAAGAGATTCTTAGGTGGTTGCTCCTAATAGGACAGTAATGAGGAATTACAAGACGAAGTTCTTGAAATGGTTCAAATCGTCACTTTTCTGTTTGTTGTTACTAATATGTGATCTCATCATGACAGCTAGATGTAGTTGTTTGCATAAACTTTTGCAATTCTAATTGCATGTCAATTCCAAGGTGTTTTCTGAATTATAATAATGATGTAATTTCTTAGTCAAATGCAGTTTTTTTTTTTTTTTTTTAATTTGCAGATGCAGAATTCCGGAACACAGGTCTAGAGAGATCAGAACGCCTCGCAAAAGACTTGGAATGGTTTAGGCAGCAAGGCAATATCATACCAGAACCATCTTCTCCGGGTGTTACTTATGTTGAGTATCTTGAGGAATTATCGGAAAAAGATCCTCAGGCATTTCTTTGCCATTTCTACAACACATACTTCGCCCACTCTGCTGGTGGCAGGATGATAGGGAGAAAGGTATGAATATTTGTGAAAAATTCTAATTTCCCAAACTTGAAAATGCTGCCCCACCTTCTACGACCATCCGTTGCGCTTATACGCAGTATTAAAAAACTGCGGCATACATAGCAAGAGTAAGCTTGCTCTTTGCTAATTGGCTGACTTCAAGGGGAAAAGAAGATGAACTTAGTGCTTAATATGAGCTTCTGGCTCCCATTCCACCCCCGAAAATGATCTCGTTACTCATTTAGCTTTTCTTGCTTTGATATTACACGTCCTGGTATCATACCTTATTACCTTAACAACAATACGTTTTAACCGTTATCTAGCATATTAACCTCTGAACCTCTAAAAACAGAAGATGAACGCTCAGATCACCTTCAGAATAGAAAATAAAGGATTGTAAGGTGGCTTGCATCTTTAATTTTTTAGGTGTTTAAGTTTGAGAATGTTGAGAGTGAAATCACAGATGAATATTAATAAATCAGTTATAATTAATAGTAGCATGTGACCAAGCTTGTCTTTAGTATGCTTGAGGGTCATTGTCGTTGAGTATATCTTCAAGTGTCCAAAGTGGTCTGACTCCTTCCTGGATCCTGCGAATAGCGGGAGTTTTGGGCACCGGACAATCCATTAGGATTAAATGCTTAGTAGTAGTAGTAGTAGTTGTTGTATTCATTTTAGACTAATTTTTAGCTATCTTCTTTCCCATCAGGTAGCTGAGAAGATCCTCGATGGCAAAGAATTGGAGTTCTACAAATGGGATGGCGACCTCTCCCCACTATTGCAGAATGTTCGCGACAAGCTAAATAACGTTGCTCAAGTAAAGTCTTCTCCATAACTTTGTGGCAAGATTTATCAGTATCTACAAGACCATATCATTTCATTTCATAGATGATTTTATATCTGGAATTTATGCAGAACTGGACGAGGGAGGAGAAGGATCATTGCCTAGAAGAAACTGAGAAATCGTTCAGATTTTCGGGGGCTATTCTCCGTTTAATACTATCTTGATGCGGAAACATGCAATTTCCAGTCTCTGGTATTTCAAGATTCACTCTTTTTACATACAAGTTGTGGTTTAAATACCTTTGTGTATATTTATATCTAATTTAAACAAATTTAAATGACACTACATTTATAGATTCCAGCAGTTGTTGCAAAGGCATCTGGTAATTGTTGAACTGGCTATCTGAGTTCAATCTGTACATAAACAGTAATTTATCCCACCAACTCTGCCTCTTTCCATCGAATGCCATATTTGGTATTATCTTTAGTGTTTCTTTAAAGAAAAAAGGATTTTTTATACTATGAGTTCAGGGCGAGTAGCATAGAATCAATGCAGTAGAAAATGTAAGAGTCTGTAGCAATTTATCCCATGTGGTTTGTAAATTGGCAGTTTACAACTATGTGGTTTGAAAATAGACAGTTTACTCCTATAGTTTTCAAAATAGGTATTTTACCTCCCCTGTGTTCGCAAAATATAACACTCTTTGTTTTGTAACTATTCACAAAACATAAGGGGATAAATGTATATTTTCGAAACACAGGGGTAAACTGCATATTTTGAAACAAGAGGGTAAATTGTTTATTGTCAAACAACAGATGTGTAAACTGTCTATTTGGAGACCACATGTGTTTCCCCAAAAATGTAAATTCTAATATAACAAGTTTGAAGAATTTATAATGTATACGTAAAGAGAAAATTGGATATATTTTATGGAGGAATGTAGGACTTCATAAAGTACTCTTTAAAGAAAAAATGGAAGCAACTTATAATTTGATATGATAAAAAGTTATCTAAAAGGAGAAATTAAAGTTTAAAATTGCAAAAACCATAGTTTCGGGCTATTGATTTCAGTTTTAAGTGATTTTAAAAGTTAAGAAATGAACCCAACATTGAATCTAAAAAATGTTTTTCTTTTCTTTTCTTAAAATAAATGTATATCGGAATTGATCTGTCTCTAGTTACAAGAAACTTGTAACTTATGTTACCTAGATATGGATATGCCATGGTACAATATGAGATGTGTTGAAGTATATGAGTCATACACTGAAAGTTGAAGGTGGGCAGATGATGTTGGGAGTTCGGGATGCTAGGTTGAGGGTGTGGGGGCAACGACCCCATGGTATGGTACATGGGTATTCTTGTAACCTCACATTTCTAGGTTTAGGGCTTAAAGTATAAATAAACTCTATTATTAATTAATAAACGCTCTGGTGGATTCACCACATTAAATCTCTGTGTTGCTATTCCATTATATTTTTCGTATAATTTATCACAAATTGTTGCATGCTTCACAACATCACGTGAGATGTAATAAATTTTAAAAAGTAGGATATGATGCAGAGAAAATATGAGAGCACCATTTGTAAGAACATACATTCATTAGCCAGCTGAAGCAAGTCATCTTGTATATCAGATATTAAAATCATTACATCACAAGTAAAGGAAAAAAGCCAACAATACAATTCTCGTTCTACATTCCTTTAAATATCCATGCAATGCAGCAAGTTTATCGAAAAATCCTTGTTGTCAAAATTGATATGACAAAATTAAAGCATCATTTGTCGACGATTCAAGCACCAGTACTAACTGTTAGAGCTCATGAAACCGCCCATGAAGCCAGCACCATTGCAGTTGCCACAGAGAATCTCCTTTTTACCTCTGTCGAAAGATTGAAACGAATTACCGCCATGATGAAAGTAGAGAAAAATTAGATGTAAAAACTCTGGCCGTTAGCAAGACAAACTATGAGAATAAGGGACTAAAACATGGTCTATGTTTCGACTAGTCTTGTTTAACCATGTCAGAAATCTTGAAGTTATGTTCTAGATGAGTCTAAATGATCTTTTGCTAAAGATATGGCACATCAACTTACCAGGTTGGAAAATAAACAAGACATAGAGAGGGATCACAAAGCGTCGTAATTAAATCCGCATCCTCGTTTCTCCTCGTCACTTCTGCCCGTTAGCCTCGCACTAATGTCGAGTTATGCTCCATTGCATCGAGTTACTTTTCACTCGATTTCATAAACATCTCCTTCATTAGCCACATTTCATAATTGAATATGATAGATCGTGGAATTCAAGAATCTTATTACATTATTTGACATTTCAAAGTGGAAATAATTTGTGTACAAGTTATGTCAAACTCCTCTCATATTTCCCTTTTCTTTCCCACTGATGAGACTAGAAATAGACACATCTATTACGCTTAATTGTCTACGATTTGGTATGTTTTGATAGAAAAAATGATACATATGCTATCTAATCGTACATTTGTGTAAATGTAGGTGGAATCGAAGAAATCGAGCTAGTAACGATAAATAAAGATCAAGAAATGTATTGGAGTTGACAAATGATCAAAATAGACCAAGAAAAATGCATAAAAGTGAATAAGGTGCCGAGATTGATCGCAAAAAGAGCCCCGATCGATCTTCAAACGAGACAAAAGTTAAGTTCAGCGATCGATCGGCACTTTTCCGCTATCGATCGCCGCGAGACAAGGTTTGAGGCAGAAACAATTGGCGATCGATCGTCATATTTGTCCGATCGATCGCGTGTGAAAAAATTCTGAAAAATAAAAACAGTAAAGTCTGGCGATTAATCGCCCCGCGATCGATCGCCAGAGGAGTTCGAGCAAAAGTAAAAGACTTGGTTTATTTCCATCATACAAGGACTCTTACCCCTTCTTCCTTCTCCTATAAATAACCCTCGACCAACATACCTTTTGGGACCTCTTTTTACATACTTTTACATGCTTTCATAGATAATTAGCATCTAGTTCATCATAGTTCAAAGGCACGCAACGAAGATCGAAGCAAAGGCGAGCGTGACAACCTCGACAAGTGAAAATCTACATAGTTTGCCTAGTTTGTGTTTCTTTTATGTTGTTTTTATTTATTTTTGATTGTTTTGCATTGGTCATGAGTGGCTAAACTAGTTTTGTGATTCTTGGTTAAGGAAGACAATACATTGGGATTTATTTTTCTTATGAAATTCATGTGCTTTTTAATCAAATTTTGAATTGAGTATTTATTGTTTTTCTATACTTGATTGTAGGATTATTGTGTCTAATTATTGGATTGATCACCTAGTAATTGTGCATGCAATCTAATGCTTCTTATATGAAGCAACTAAGATTAATAATTTTGCGCGTGTGAGATTGTTAAATCCTTAGGGGAAACATTCAACTAGATTAAATATAGATGCGTGGATTATATTGTCTACCTTTGTTTTTCTCACTAGTTTATGAATCTAGCATCTTTTAATCTTAATCGCGTGTATTTGGATTAATTGATTGATAATGGTTAGAATAGAACGCGTGGGCTACCTAACTACGATTAAGGTGAGATATGAATTAATTTTCCAAGGCACCTTCGTGAGAATTAATGATTAAGATAATAAACACAATTGTAAAGTCGACCAAAAACAAAGAATCAATTTTCTCTCATAATCTAATCATTCTTAGTTTAATCTTGCATATTAGTTAATTCATAATTTTCTTAGATTTTTGCATCATACTTAATTCATTTTCAAAACCCCATTTAATTTCGTTTGCCTAATTAACACAAAATTCGTCCTTCCTCGTGGGATCGATCCCTACTCACGCTACTACATATTTATTGTTATTAACTTGAGAATGGTTAATTCGGACGTACACGATAAGCACTACCAAATTTTGGCGGCATTGCCGGGGAGGCAACGTTTATTTTGTGTTAATTTTTTATTACTTTACACTACTATTCTAATTTGTTCATGACTGCAGATCATTCATCTAATTACGAAGAATTCATCCACGATCCTGAGATCGAGAGGACTTTGCACCAAAGGAGAAGTGAAAATCGAGGCACAACGGAGGAATTTCAATCCGATACTGGCTCTCAATTTGAGGAAGAGGAGAAAGTAACAATGGCAGAGAACCAAAGTCTAAGACAGCTAGCGAATCCTACCTTAGATCAGGAGCCCCTCTGCATCACTTTCCCTGCTTTAGCAATTAATATTAATTTTGAATTAAAATCTGGATTAATACATCTCTTACCCTCTTTCCATGGCCTTGCAGGTGAGGATCCCTACAAGCACTTGATGGAGTTTCATGTAGTCAGCACTACCATGAACCACCTGGAGTAACGGATGAGCAAATTAAACTGCGAGCCTTTCCTTTCTCTTTGAAGGATGCTGCCAAGGATTGATTATTCTACCTACCCTCCGGATCTATCACTACGTGGAACGAGCTAAAACGGACCTTTTTGGAGAAATACTTCCCAGCATCTAGAGCTACAAATATAAGGAAGGAGATTATTGAATCAAGCAACACCATGGAGAATCACTTCATGAATATTGGGAACGCTTCAAGAAGCTGTGTGCAAGCTGCCCACAACATCAGATAAGTGAACATCTCCTTATTAAATACTTTTATGAGGGTCTTCTTTCTTGTGATAGGAACCTAGTAGATGCTACAAGTGGAGGTGCTTTTATTGACAAAACACCGGAGGATGCAAGGAATTTAGTTGCAAACATGGCTGCTAACTCGCAACAATTCGGAAGCACTCGGCATGACCACACACCCAAAGGACATAAGGAGGTAAACGTATCTAACCCTGAATAACAACTTATTAGCTTAACCTCTCTTGTGCGACAAATGACATGTGAGAATGGGCAAAATGTTAAACCATGTGGGATTTACTTAGAGATGAGACATACAACCGACACATGCCCCTCACTTCAAGAGACACCCAGTGAGCAAGCAATGCCGCGGGCGGATTTCTTGGGCAGCCACAAAGGAGATATGATCCTTTCTAACACCTACAATACAGGATGGCGGGATCATCCAAACCTGAGATATGGGAATCAAGCGGAACCACAGATGCATTCTAATCCGCCACCCTACCGACCACCATTCCAGAGGCCACCACAAAATTCTCATTTTCCTACTACAACTGATAGACTTGAGAATATTGTTCAAGACCTTGCTCATAATGTTACAAAATTCAACAGGAAACGCGGGATAGCATTCAAAGTTTAAATACTCAAGTGGGACAACTTGCAACCAACCTTAATCGTTTGGAAGCTCAAGGATCCCATAAATTACCTTCACAACCAGTGATGAACCCAAGAGAGAATGCAAGCGCCATTAAGCTAAGGAGTGGAAAGGAATTGGAAGAATCGGAGAATTTGGAAACCCCTCATACCACACAAGAGAAGGAACAAGAACTTGAGCCAAAAGGGAAAAGAATCTATGAAAGATGAGGAACCTCGAGGTAAGTCTCCTCCATCTTTTGAATATAAAACTAAAGCCCATTTTCCTCTTGCTTTGAAGGAAAATAGGAAGGATGAGCGCATCAAAGAACTTTATAACACATTTCGAAGATGCGGAGTGAACATTTCGCTGTTGGATGCCATCAAGCAAGTACCCCGCTACGTAAAGTTCTTGAAGGAATTGTGCACTGCCAAGAGGAAGCAAAAGCTAAAAGGATGCCAAAAAGTAGAGTTGGGGGAAAATATATCAGCGGTCATACGAAGGAAGATCCCCACCAAGTGCAAGGACCTAGGTATGTTCATTATCCCATGCACAATAGGTGATACACGCCTAGAAAAAACCATGCTAGGTTTAGGAGCATCAATATTTGTCATGCCGTATTCTTTTTATGCTTCATTAAATCTAGGACCTTTAAGTGAAACTAGGGTGGTTGTCCAATTAGCGGATAGGTCTAATGCATACCCTAAGGGAATTCTAGAAGATGTATTGGTACAAGTAAATGATTTGGTCTTCCCCCGCTAATTTTTATGTGCTTGATATGGCAAAGGGTGATAGTAGTAGTCCAATATTGTTAGGGAGACCATTCTTGAAAACTTCCAAGACTAAGATAGACGTTCATAGTGGCACGCTCACTATGGAATTTGATGGCGAGGTCCTTAAATTCAATATACATGACGCCATGAAATATCCTTGTAATGACGATGATACTGTTTATTCTATCGATATTATTGCTTACTTGTCCCGAGGTATTTTTGAGCTCACATGTAAAGACGAATTGGAGGTAGCCCTCACCACCCCACTCACTCATCTTGAAGAAGATTTGCCATCTGGAGACGAGGTGGAGGAAACCGTCACCACCTTGGATACCACACCAAGATAAAAGGTAATGTTTCATTTATTTCATTACCCATTTCTAATACTATGCCACTACCTTCCGTATCGCAGGCACCCAGTGTTGACTTAAAGCCATTACCAAGCCACCTAAAATATGTATTTCTTGGAGAATGAGATACACTACCGGTAATTATCTCTAGCAAGTTGGGAGATGACCAAGAGAAGAAACTCATTCAAGTACTCGAGGATCACAAAACAACCATATGATGGACCGTTGCTGACATTAAAGGAATAAGTCCCTCTACATGCATGCATAGGATCCCACTTGAAGATGAAAGTAAGCAAACCCAGCCGCAAAGAAAACTTAACCCACCGATGATGGAGGTAGTGAAATAAGAGATCCTCAAGCTTCTTGACGTTGGAGTGATATACCCCACTTCTGACAGTCAATGGGTGAGCCCGATCCAAGTAGTTCCAAAGAAGACTGGCATCACAATGGTGAAGAACAAAGATAATGAATTGGTCACCACCCGCATTCAAAATGGATGGAGAGTTCGCATCGACTATCGGAAGCTGAATGTCGTGACCCGCAAGGATCATTTATCCTTACCCTTCATTGATATCAAATGCTTGAAAGGTTAGCATGACACTCTTATTATTGCTTTCTTGATGGATATTCTGGTTGTTTTAAGATTGTTATCGCACCGGAAGAAAAGACAACGTTTACATGCCCCTTTGGTTCGCTTATAAGTGCATGCATTTGGACTTTAAAACTCACCACTTTTCAAAGGGGTGTGGTTAGTATATTTTCCGAATACACTGAGCATATATTAGAGGTCTTCATGGACGACTTTACTGTTTATGGTGACTCATTCAATGCTTGTCTAACTAACCTTACACTTGTCCTTAAGCGTTGTATAGACACTAACCTTGTGCTCACTTCTGAAAAATGTCATTTTATGGTGGAACAGGGTATAGTGTTGGGTCACGTTGTTTCATCCAAAGGTATGGGGGATAAAGCTAAAATTGACATTATTCAATCTCTACCCTACCCTATTTGTCTGCGGGATGTGCGTTCCTTTCTTGGCCATGCAGGTTTCTATAGGAGATACATCAAGGACTTCGCCAAGATTGCGTCACAATTATGCAAATCATTGCAAGAGGAAATGGCATTCGAGTTTGATGAGGCATGCAAGATTGCATTTGACACATTGAAGGCATCCTTGACATCCACACCCATCATACATCCACCTGACTGGAGTAAGCCATTTGAGATCATGTGTGATGCAAGCGACTATGCAATAGGCGCCGTTTTGGGCCAAAAGATTGGAAAGATCTCTGCTGCCATCTACTATGCATCTATGACCTTAAATGATGCCCAGCGAAATTATTCTACTACTGAAAATGAGCTACTAGCTGTTGTTTTTGCTTTAGAAAAATTCCGTTCTTATTTGCTTGGTGCTAAAATTGTTGTTTATTCTGACCATGCAGCTCTTCGCTACTTTATGACAAAGAAAGAGGAAAAACCAAGGCTAATAAGATGGATCTTGCTCTTGAGTGAATTCGGCGTGGAGATTAAAGACAAAAGAGGAACGGAGAACAAAGTAGCGGATCATTTAAGCCACTTAACTTACATAGAGGATAAACCGTGCTTAAAGGAAGAATTTCTGGATGAACATCTCTTCGCCACACAAGACGTGTTACCATGGTATGCCGACATCGTGAATTTTTTAGTTACTAATAATCTTACTACCAATTGGAGTAGAGCTCAAAAAGCGAAGATTAGGAGCGACGCAAAGTACTACGCCTGGGACGACCCTTACTTATGGAAATATTGTGATGACCAAGTGATTCGACGTTGCATTCCTGAAAATGAGGTAACACATATACTTAACTTTTGACATACTTGACTTTTGCCATTCATATGAAGTAGGAGGGCATTTTGGCGCTAAGAGGACGACAAGGAAGGTATTAGACTGTGGTTTCTTTTGGCCATCCTTTTTTCGAGATGCATATTTTTATTGTAAATCATGTACTGAATGCCAAAAGACAGGTAACATATCCCAACGGAAAGAGATGCCCCAACAACCCATACTTATCTGCGAAATCTTTGATGTATCAGGCATCGACTTCATGGGACCTTTCCCGAATTCTTTTGGTAGCATATATATACTACTTGATGTGGATTATGTGTCGAAATGGGTGGAAGCTATAGCCACCCGCACTGATGATTCTAAAGTGGGTGCAGGGTTTATAAAGCTTAACATCTTCTCTAGGTTTGGAGTTCCACGAGCAATTATAAGTGATCGGGGCACCAATTTTGCAATAGGACGGTGGAGAGCTTACTCAAGAAATATCATGTTACACACAAGGTATCCAACAGCTACCACCCTCAAACAAGTGGGCAAGCCGAGGTGTCCAATAGAGAAATCAAGTCCATCTTAGAAAAGACAGTGAACCCTACTAGGAAGGATTGGAGCTTGAGATTGGATGACGTACTCTGAGCCTATAGGACTGCATACAAGACACCAATAGTATGTCTCCATATAGAATAATTTTTGGTAAACCTTGTCATCTTCCTGTAGAATTGGAGCATAGAGCCTATTGGGCTATCAAGAAGTTCAACATGGAAATGGATGAGTATGGAGAGCAAAGGACTCTGCAATTGCAAGAATTGGAGGAGATCCGCAACGAGGATTATGAGAGCTCAAGGATCTATAAAGAAAAGACGAGGCTAACATTGGGGACAATATAAGATTTAAGTATGGAGGAAGGATTAGTGGTGTGTTATTGCTTTCATATTAAAAAAAAAAAATTGAAAAATTTGGAAAATTTTGAGCTCATAGTTAGTAATGAACGCATGCTTAGAATCACTAGCCCATGATGAAACCTAATTGATGGCATGCATGTTTTTTAACATATTGAATTGTTAACCTTGGAACACTTTGAACTCTAATGCAAATTATACTTTGACTTAGTTGTTGAGTATTTTGAGCACGATATTGTCATGACTTGTGAAGGGTGCATAGCGTAGTGAAGATTGTGTGAACTTTGTGATAGTCTTAGGAAGTCTCTGATACATGCTAGTACTTAACTACACGCTCTTTGAGGCGTATGTCTAGGCTACTTGCGAACATGAAAGTGATATAAGCGATCTTTTATGCGTTTGATCCTTTCAAGCTTACCATGTAAATAAAAATTATCATTAGTACCCTTTTGAGCCTTAATGCAAAAGAATGGATGTATGCTAAGCATACAAAAGACCCCATTCAACGTTCTTTGCTTAGCTTATCATCCTTCCCTAATGAACCTAAATATGAATTTTTATTCATACCTTTGAATGGAGCATGATGTATTTCATTCACACACACTTGTTATCAAAGACTCATATGCTTGAAAGCTTTATTGTTAAAAAAGTGGAATGCATGAAAGAAAGAGGGATGCCTTGAAAAGAATAGAAAAATATAACTCCAATGGGAGCCAATGCACAAGAAGAAAATAATTGAGTTAAACCTTGAAAAATGATGAATAAGGTTAAAATCATGCAAAAAGAGAAGTTTTTAATTGTGGATATCACCATACTCTCTTGTTTGATTCACTTACCCTTTTCTTTCATAAGTCAATACATAGGTCAAGCTACAAGCTAATAAAGACCTAATTGATTTGTGTTTGCAAGTGACTAAGATAGTGGAGATAAGTGTGCAAGTGAGCTTATACTTGTGTTAGTGTACAACTTGAACTATTGTGAGTTTACATTTATTGGATCTATGATTTGTACATAACATTTGTTTATGACTACACACGCACGTTCGCTGTTTTGTTGAGTATGAGATGTTTAGGGATTGAACTTGTTTCACTGTTAACTTTTCACCGCCTTTCAATATTATGCATGTTTGAAATTGTCGAGGCATTAAAGTGAGGACAAGTTAATTTGTTATGAACCTATGAGCTAACAAAAAGGGTAATTTTGATCTGATTTACTCGAGGACGAGTAAAGTCTAAGTATGGGGAAGTTTGATGTGACTAGAAATAGACACATCTATTACGCTTAATTGTCTATGATTTGGTATGTTTTGATAGATAAAATGATACATATGCTACATAATCGTACATTGTGTAAATGTAGGTGGAATCGAAGAAATCAAGCTAATAACGATAAATAACGATCAAGAAATGCATTGGAGTTGACAAGGGATCAAAATAGACCAAGAAAAATACATAAAAGTGAATAAGTAGCCGCGAATGATCGTAAAAAGAGCCTTGATCGATCGTCAAACGAGAAAATCCGAGCAACAGAAGTTAAGTCTCGGCGATCGATCTGCATTTTTCCGCGAACGATCGCCGCGAAACAAGGTTGAGGCAGAAACAATTGGCGATCGATCGCCATATTTGTCCGATCGATCGCGAGTGAAAAAATTCTGAAAAATAAAAACAGTAAAGTCTGGCGATTAATCGCCCCGCGATCGATCGCCAGAGGAGTTCGAGCAAAAGTAAAAGACTTGGTTTATTTCCATCATACAAGGACTCTAGCCCCTTCCTCCCTTCTCCTATAAATAACCCTCGACCAACATACCTTTTGAGACCTCTTTTTACATACTTTTACATGCTTTCATAGATACCTAGCATCTAGTTCATCATAGTTCAAAGGCACGCAACGAAGATCAAAGCAAAAGCGGGCGTGACAACCTCGACAACTGAAGATCTACATAGTTTGCCTAGTTTGTGTTTCTTTTATGTTGTTTTATTTATTTTTGATTGTTTTGCATTGGTCATTAGTGGCTAAACTAGTTTTGTGATTCTTGGTTAAGGAAGACAATACATTGGGATTTATTTTTCTTATGAAATTCATTAGCTTTTTAATCAAATTTTGAATGAGTATTTATTGTTTTTCTATACTTGATTGATAGGATTGTTGTGTCTGGTTATTGGATTGATCACCTAGTAATTGTGCATGCAATCTAATGCTTGTTATATTAAGCAATTAAGATTAATAATTTTGCGCGTGTGAGATTGTTAAATCTTTAGGAAAAACATTCAACTACATTAAATATAGACGCGTGGATTATATTGTCTAGCTTCGTTTTCTCACTAGTTTATGAATCTATCATCTTTTAATCTTAATCGCGTGTATTTGGATTAATTGATTGATAATGTTAGAATAGAACGCGTGCGCTACCTAACTACGATTAACGTGAGCTATGAATTAATTTTCCAAGGCGAATATTCATATGCAAATTGAACCTTTGTGAGAATTGATGATTAAGATAATAAACCAAATTGTAAAGTCGACCAAAAGTCAATAATCGTTTTTCTCTCATAATCTAATCACTCTTAGTTTTATTTTGCATATTAGTTACTTCATAATTTTCTTAGATTTTTGTATCATAGTTAATTCATTTTCAAAACCCCCTTTAATTTCGATTGCCCTAATTAACACAAAATTCGTCATTCCTCGTGGGATCGATCCCTACTCAAGCTACTATATATTTATTGCTATTAACTTGAGAATGGTTAATTTGGGCGTACACCATAAGCGTTTCCGCCCACCTCACTTCATTCAGATGAAGATGGCAATTTTACGTAAAAAATCAGTATCTAGCCTTGAAGAAGAGTAAAAGATTAAAGGACAACATACCTGCAAAGCCAACACAACCCACCAACTTTGAACTGCCCATTGAAGTGATCCACAGAATTGATTCCAGAACCTTTACATTGGCTACATTCTATAGCACCTACTCATTTTACAGAAAAAAAAGATGAATTGTCTGTGACAGAGAAATGAAAACTTAGTTAACATTTAAATTTACGACGCGCTAGGCGAGTAGAGGAATAAATAAAGCCTACAAAATGCATCTCTGTTTTAGCTTTTTTGCATACAAATGAGAAGCTTAATTAGATTTTGCTCGCCCAAAAAACAAAGTAAGGATGAAATAACCAAACCATGGAGTAATCGCACAAGGTAAACAAAATAAAACATCCAAAACAATATTAGGACGACGAAAAATGGAATAAAAGAGCTCACAAAGGAGAATAAAAGAAGAGAAGAGCCGATTAAACATCAATCGGTTACCTGATTATTCACTCAAAGATCTCGAGTTTCATACTTACATTTCCAGCTTTAGTGAGAAATATTGATAGATAGGCTAAAGTAGTTTTAGGACATACCATTCTAGGAACTAAAACTCTTTAAACACCACAAAAGTTCCACTAACCATTTCCTTCACAGTCAGTGCAAAGTATGCTGCTTGATTTGGTTCTTGCTTGGTTGTCTGTAGCCTGTAAACAAAAAAAAAGATCAAGACACATTCTTAGATGCATTAAAAACAGTGATGGCTTAAGATGACAAAGAAAAGTAGGAGGAAAGATATAAAATAACTTTTAACAATATATAGTCTACTTAACGGTGAACCTGAAGAGTATAGTAACTGCCAACTAATGTTTACTGGAGGACTAAAGGCCTTAATTTTCAAATTCCAAATGGTAATAACAGGTTTTCAATATGGCTCCAACAGCGGGGATGTAAGATGAATCTGATTGTTGGGAGCAAAGCTGTTCCTTGTCACTTTAAGCACGTTATAGACAAGAACAAAGCCCAAATTTTGGAATCTGTATTTTGTTTGGTCATCTACTAGGCAAGAAAGTCGTTTATATCACGTACGATGTATGCTCAGCAATGTATATCCCTTTCACGAGAACAAATGGACGACCGAAAAAGGCATGGTTCGAAGTTATATACAAAGATTTGGAGTCCAAAGGGATTAACGAGTATATTCTGACCAAAAGAAACATTTGCATAAAACTAAGGTATGTGTGCGACCCGACTTGATTCCTCCTACGGTTCATATAGTCTATCTACTCCATTGAGATTAAATGCTTAGTCGTTGTTGTGATTTATTCCGCAACACCAAAACTTTGTGGCCATATTTATAGATGATCCATCACTGTTTCTCTCTATTGTTTCTGCTCTTTCTGAATTGTGTTTCACAATTTTCGTCGCACATAAGATGTCCAAGCCCCATGGACACACAGGTTTAAAAACACTCTATTTGAATAAGTATATCTTTTCAACGAGTTGGCTACCTATATCGTCCCATTAATGAGCTTGTAGATGCCACTTATCATTACATAATATTATCATTTTGAAGAGTGAACACATTTCCAGTTCACGAAATTTCAAAATGCTCCAATCTCCGCGCACTGAATAAGATATGCACAAGCACAACTCGAAAGCAGTGAATTACTGATCACCGTTTAGAATCAATTCTTCAAAAACTAGACATGCTTGAGGAGTCAAGAATATAAAATTCTTGCAAGCCCTGAAATTCGCATTGGACTCCACTCATCTCCATCAAAATATAATTTCATTGCTGAAAATACAAAAAACATGAAGAATGGGCATTCAAATGTAGAAGAACGCTCACTCACCTTAACCTTTAAAGATTCAAAAGCAGCAGCTTTCGAGCTGTAACTTGTGTCCCTCGTCCAATTCGCCTTCCTACTAGTATAGCTGTGATTAATAAGTCCTAACAAAAGAAATAAATAAAAAAAAAAGACTAAATTTCTCATTAAACAAAGTGAATCCACAGATATTGGAACTAAGACACACCTACAACAAAAAACAAGCGTGGAAACATTATAATATACAGCATTATTTAAAGAAAGCAAGTTCAAGTGATTGATGACTACACTCTACAAACAATAAACAGACAAATAAATTACAAGCATTAAGAGAGATTGGGAACAAGGGTACCAGGTTTGTTGATGGCGTTCAAGGAAACGAGAGTTGAGAAACAATGGGAGTTCGCCATTTCTTGAAATTCTTTTTGTTCTTTTTCCCCCCACTTGAGGCGCCAAATTGTAGATTGCTACAGAGAACTAATGGGAAGCAACGAACTGGATTATGGATAAGGTTCCCACTTCGAGTGAGATATTTTTTGAAACTTCGGAATGATTTTATTTCAATAATTAATTTTAAAGTTAGTATTTTGAATTATTTTAATAATTGAAAATTTGAAATATCATGTTATTATTAAAAATGACTTAAATTGAAGACGATTGATTTGAAATTCATGAGTTTCAAAATTAACCAAATAATTAAAATAGATATAGATTAATAGTTTGAAATCCAAATCTATTAAGTAGGTGTTTGCAATTGCTTATGAAAACTGCTTATCTGCTTTTCAGATAAAAAAAGCAGTTTTTGGATATTTTATTTGTTTGTTTCTGCTGTTGCTTCTCTAAAAATAAGCAGAAAAAAGCAGAAGCAGAGAAGCATGTCATGACATGCTTTTGACTGCTTTAAGTTATTTTGTGGCAATTTCGTAATTAATTTAAGTTTATTAAATGCTTTTTTATTTAAATAGCAAACACTCAATGCTTTTGCTTTCCAACTTTAAGCATAAGCAACATAGAAGTGTTTTGAATAAGCAATCGCAAACACACCCTAAATCCTTTCATCTATACTATCTATACTATATTATAATGCAAGAGCACCCTAGAGTAACTTCTTTGGTGAAGCCTTTTTCATAATTTCAATATTGTCCATCATGTTATGATATGCCAATTTTTTTTAATCCAAGAATACCCCCACAATACAAAAACAAAACTTATCAATCTAAAATTAAAACCGCAAGCTTTCTTGATATTTAAAAATATAAACAATTTAAATAAATAAAAACCCAAAAAACTTTTTTAATTTTATAATTCGAATAAATAGAAGAAAAAAAATTATTAAAAATAAGGTAATTTTAATAAATATTTATTATAATAAAAAAATATATTATATAAAAATAAATAATTATATATGCAAGCAAAGTGTGCGGTGTCGCTAGTCTAAATGGTGCCTTAAATCATCCTACGATATTTAAGTACCAATATCAAATTTTTGGAGGAATTTTTTATAAATATTATTTTTTAAGAATTTGATGATTTTATGTATAAATACATGAATTTCCATTTGAATTTATCTCCTAGTTTACCTTTTGTTTTTTTTTTTTGTGTGTATGAAATGAAAATAATCATAATATGCCTAAATTTTTTAAAACTAACATTGAAATTATCCGGTGGTTGTTGGGAATCCGTCTGTGGTTTAGGAAAATATATGATTTTGTCAAGTCAAGGCAAGTGTAATATAATTTATCTTTAAAAGGAATTTGCCCCGCTCTCGGTGCTTTTAGAATGCGACAATCCTCTCCCAATATACAACGACTTCTTCTTGTGATAGTAGCACACCAAATCAAAAGAACATCAACCACAAAGGATGCAAACTCTTTTCGGGTAGAGTTTTACTGCCCGAAAAATTTCTTTTCGTCCTCGTTTTCTTCGTTCAATTTTTCTTTGCTTAATTTCAACTCAATAAACATATTTTTTTATTTTTCTTAATTTATTTCATTAAGACACAAAATTTCCATCAATCCCTCACATGAATGCAAGTGATGTGTTCGCATGAAAAATTATTGCATCTGGAGATGTAGCTTTTGGCTTTGAACCTTCCCTAGTAGTATACTATCATATTTACTAGGCCACGATTGAACATGATGTTTTGAACTTTTTAGCAGTTCGTGTAAATTCAGACAATAGCATCTACACAATAACTTCTCAGCATTTTCTTTGGTTTTATCGGTTGTGTCCATTTTGGCCATGTAACACATCTTGGATTTATAAGTGTTTCATTGAGGTGGCCCGTCATCACACTGACATAGGCGATCTTCTATTAAGAGTATACTACTATACTCCACTTTTTCAAGTATAGGAATCATTAAAAGTATCAAACTTAACCTCGTTACTTTGGTAGATCATAAGCACTCTTCATTCTAGGAATGAGTTGGAAAATTTCCCGAGTGCTAACTAAAACTTTCATAATCTAGTTGTCACATTGAACCAAGATCTTAGGATCTCCAGTCAACAAGGTTGGGTTACCACTATGGAAATTTATATAGTAGATTTCAATCTCATTCATCTTGATAATTCATACATTGATCTCTATTTAATGCTTATGCAAGCGGATCCGCCAAGTTATTCTTTGATTTCACATAATCAATTGTGATAACTCCATTAGAGATCAATTGTTGTACAGTATTATGTCTATGCCGAATATGTCGAGACTTATCATTGTTTATAATGTTTTGTGTTCTAGCAATTCCCAACTGATTCTAACAATGAATCATAATTGCTTACACAGTTTTTCAACATAAAATATCTTTCAAGTAATTACGAAGTCATTTCACTTCTTCAACAGCTTTGCCTAAAAATATAAATCATGATCCCATCATGGATCGATTGATGCATATTTGCTTAGATAATTTCCATGACACGGCAACCACACTAATGGTAAACAAATAACCATTTATGAGTTCCAAGTTCTTACATGTCGTATATATATCCAGTTTGCATCATTATATCCTTCTAATAAGTAAGATACCCTAAGTTTAAGAATTGCAAACTTACAAATCCAAATTCAAGATTTAGCTTCTTGTAAACTTTGATTTAAGCTTTATTTCTTACAACATTAGAAACTATTATAAATTCTCAAGTTAAATTCACCATTCAAATTTTAAGCGCGGTGATTCTTAGAAAATCCAAATTCTGGATTTTCATTTCTTGCAAACTTGAATTTTAAGTGCAAATCTTAAAAAATTAAAACTATAATTAATTATTCGAACTAGTCTTTCAGATATCTTGGAAACTTTAATTCCAAATATGACATTTGCTGCATCAATATTCATCATGTCAAAATGCTTCATTAACATTTTCTTCGTCATTTTGATGATCTCTATATTGCTTCTCATAATGAGCATATCCTCAATGTACAAGCATACCACTATATATGCTTCAGTTTGTCACATTAGTCACACTCGTTAGCTTTAAATCTTTTTGACACACAATTTGTCAAAATTTTCCATATCATTATTTTGTCGGTTGTTAAGACTTACTTAGCACCCCCCACCCCCTCACAACACACTTTTAAGTATTTGTAGAAAGACTTTCGTCATTTCCACAATCCAAAAGGATTTCCGTCATTGTCTAAGTGTGGACTTAGAATGTCGTTGACTAATAAGATTGCTTCCATCTACAATTATAGGACAATCTCGAACTTATCAAGATTATAGTGGCGTTCAAATTTTCATGATTCAAATTCTAGGAGTTATTAACTTAGAAATAAAAATTCAAGAGTTTATGTCTTACAAAATTTTGATTTAAGCGCACTTGCTTGCAAAATTTGAAACTTGAACTAGATTCTCATATTTGATTCACAATTTTCATTTTAAGCATACAACTTAGAAGAGTTGAATTCAAGATTCAATTATCTTGCAAATTCAAACCTTAAACGTAAAATGCTTAGAAAATTCCAATAGAATCAAAGAGAGAAAACAACAACATTCATAACAATTGTGACATTTGGTTTCAAGCATTTTCCACAATTTCTTTGCGGTTCGGACTTGAGTGCATCATCCAAGCCATTCAATATGCAGTTCTTGCATAGAAAATCGCTTTGATATGCAAAGCAGTAAGATAGAAAAGCATTTTCTCTTGCCATCTCTTGAAGTCTACGCCGGCGAACTTTTGCGCACTTTCTCATTGCGTCGCAGGAACATTGTTTGATGTGGATGCCAATTCTTTTCCATAAATAATGCAAAAAATCATCTTAAGATTGTTGTTTGCATTGTATAGGAATCGTCTGTGTTAGGAAAATAAATGATGAACTTTGTCAAGTCGAGGTAAGTGCAATACACTTTGTCCTTAAGAGTGTAAGGAATCCGACAAGCAAACGCAGCGGAATAAAATAAAATTGGATTCAAGCCGATGATCTATACGAAGAAACCATATCGGTGTTGAGAGTGATACCTTTGAAGCGTGTTTGATGCAGAAGAACGTCCACGAGTCGTCTATCAAAACTTCAACACCTTTGCATCTACGGTATCCACATGATCAAATCGCTAAAGGGATGTTGAAATCATCAAGGTGCTAGACTTGATAATTCAACCGAAGAAAGAATGAGGTGATGGCTGCACCTATTCGATAACCGTGAGTTAACGGTTTTGTTAATCTGAATTAACCACCCTCCGTTAACCTAACGAGCATATATATATATATATATATATATATATATATATATATATATATATATATATATATATATATTGATATAAGAGACGACTATTAATCAGAATAGAGTTTTTCGAAAAACCCTTGGCCCATTCCAATCTATATCCTTTTACATATCTATTGCAAATTTATATATATATATATATATATATATATGTATGTATATATATATATATATATATATATATATATTTATGATTTGGACTATTCCTAATCAATTTAATTCATCCAATGAATTTTATCTCCCTTTATCAATTTAATCTTTTGTGCGACCCATTAGGATCTTGCAACGTTGGCAGTAACATAAAATCTTATTTTATGTCACAAGCAATGGGCGGTATCTAGCAACACATCAAGGCTACCCAAGTTACAAGAATGTCATTGACTCGACATTACATATGGTCTGTGATAATATTCACCATGTAACTTAATCTATTTGTCCTAGGTGTTTAGATTAAACATGAGTCATGGAATAAGGCATACTTGTATAGTTCAATCTTTTATTTCTTGGTCCTCGAGTAGACTAGAATAAACGAATAAGCTCGATATAACATATCGACTCATTCGCGCATGGCCATGCATTTCACTTGATCAAGGGCCAAACACTTCTCCTGTTATATAGGAGAGACAAATCCTGTCTTGATCACTCAACAACCATCTACATCATTAGTATCATATCCAATGACTGTCTTTATAGTTTACCATGCTACAGGTAACATTTAAAAATATCAAGATACACAACTCCTTATATTGGGATATCTGGTGATCTCAAGTCATAAGGATTACATACACTATTATCACTATGAGAATTGCTTATGACATTCATATAACAATCAATGTAGCATTCTCATGGTGGGTCTGTCCAGTACATAGTTCTGTAACATGTACCTATGTGTTGATTTGATATCTCATATCCATGAACAAATTCATCAATCAATACATACTAGTCTCAATGCATTATCATTATTCTAATTCATGATAATACTTGACCAGGACAATCTTTAAGAATAATACAATATTATTCTAAGGACATTTAATATATATATATATATATGTGTGTGTGTGTGTGTGTCTTTTCATACTACACAGATACTTGAATTATATATAATAATGAATTACTATTAATGAAAATTATATTACAATGTATGCCAAAATCAATCATCTAATGAATTGTCTTAGGGCATATCCCAACAAAGAGAAATTTGCCCCGCTCTCGGTGCTTTCGAATGTGGCAATCATCTTCCAAGACACAACGACTTCTTCTTGTCATAGTAGCATACCAAATCACAAGAACATCAACCACAAGGTTGCAAACTCTCTTTTTTAAGAAGAAGATATGAATGTGTATGAATATGCACTTTGATCTTGTTTTTCTCTCACAAATATGTGTTTTTGATTTGAAAATATGATGTTAATTCAATCTAGGGATGTTATATATATACTAGGCCATAAGATGTCACCAAATCCATGAAAAATCGCATCTGCATGCCAAATGGTGCATGAATTCAGAAAAACTGTCGAAATCCTTACTGCGTGGGAAATTTTTTACCAGGCAATGGGCCCATGGCTCCTACGGCACTGCCCGAAATTTTTCCGGACTGTGTTTTATTGCCTGAAAAATTGCCCTCGTTTTCTTCTTTCGATTTTTTTTTTGCTTAATTTCAATTCATTAAGCATATTTTGTATTTTGCTTAATTTATTTCATTAAGTCACAAAACTTCCAACAATGGTATCCCCCATACATTATAATATAATTAACTATCTTTCTTCGATTCAACATCTGTCTTAACATATAGAACTTTAGACAAGTCTAATGAAAGTTATAAAGTGAAATATTGTTGTAAAACTATTCAATGATTAATCAGGTTGTGACGATATTACGGCATATACTTGTATATATTCCGCTACACATTTTAAATATAAAAAAAACATAAACTACACATATGTATTATTTACACCAATCATATCGAGTTGATCTATCCCAAAAATTACATCTTACCTCCCAAATATTGCATTTTGCACCATGAAATTATATTTGGACATCTTAAAAAAAATTACCCTCCATTTTTTATATTATTATCCCCCCAACTTTTAGGCTAGATTTGTCCATGCCATTATGTCACGTGGTAGTGGTAGTAAAATTGCTATAGTGGTGAGCTTAATAGCCTAGCTCAGCTGGTAAGAGTTCACCTCTATTTTAGATATATTCGAGTTCGGGTCCCATACAGTAAAATATTTAGCCCCTCCTCGTCTCAAAAAAAAATTTGCTATAGTGGTTGTCTTGACATTTGTATTTAAGATCATATTAAGTAAATCCTATGAGATGCCTAACTAAGTATTAAATTGAGTAATTACTGTGATTAATTGTCACCGTAATATCTTCGAGTGAATTTCTTTATAATCTCTATATTTTTTGTGGTATTTATTTAGCAATATTTTAATTCACTTTCTTCATATGTATTTATTTGATCATTTGTTAGAGCGTTTCAAAAATATTTCACCAATTTTTAACTAAAATATCCAACTGTAATGTAATATCATTTATCAAACATGACCTAAATGAAATATCATGATCAACAATATTTCTCATGCCACTGAGGACGATTGAAACATAATATTTATGCTACTATATAGTCTAAATAATTTAAATTCCACTGTCATCTTAGACATGATTTTTGTTAAATCAGCAAACACTTGATCATACAATCAGAAAATTGTGGCAATATATATATTTACAAAATTGTATATAAGTTTTTTGAGAAAATTGGCTTATTTATTTTGCATGAAAATTATGGCTAATGAAGTCATTGTGTACACTCACTCACCCACCATTAACTCGGAGTAGGGATGACAAATGGGCGAGTTTGGCCAAACCGGGGACCCCGTCCGCTGCAAAAAAAAAGGTTGCCTTGCCCTGCCCTGCCCTCCGCTTGATTTTTTATTTTTTATTTTTTTGAAAAAAAGCTTTTTATTAGTTATAAATTAGGGGGTGCTTAACGGACCGAACCGGTCCGGTCTAGAACCTGTCGGTTCCAGATCCGTTAAGCACAGAATCGGTCCGGTCCGTTAAGAAACTGGTCCGTTAAGGAACCGGATCGGATCCAGTTCGTTTTTTTTTTGAATTTTTTTTTTTTAACACTTTATAAAAATTTTGAAATTTTTTATTTTTGATGTTGTACATGTTTCCACAATATTCATCACAAATTCAATATATTTCTTTTTCATTTCATAATATAAATGAATACAAATAATTGTAAAGAGATGTCAACTGAAAATTTAAATAAAAGATATTACTATTTAGCACTCTTCATAATTGATAAGTATTGTTTTGGCGTTATATTTTTCTTGCTCGTCATAATGATTTACGAATTCGTCAAGCGTCACATCTCTTCTATTCATGCATTCTGCTTCAAACCAATTTTTAAGTAATGTGAGCATGCATAACGAATCAGCAGATAGACTACTTCTGTATTCTCCAATAATTCTGCCACATGTTGAGAATGTCGATTCAGAAGCGACGCTTGAAGCTTGTATCGCATACACGTCTCTAGCCATTTTGGCTAAGATAGGGGATTGTGCTGCATTTGTTTTCCATCATTGTAAGACGTCGAAGTTGTCTTTCGTTAGAAATTGATAATTCAGATAAATTTGCAACTCAGTCGACGTGCTAGTAGAATGTCATTTCCCTTAAGTTTTTCCTGCCCAGCATCCTAAGCAAATTGATGCCCCCGCCTCTAAATTGAGCTTAGAGTTGTTCTTCAACAGCCATTTGTTGCGATGATTCACTTGCCTGTTGATTATAATACCATTGAAACATGTTTTGGAAAGATTACTTTGCAGACGTCTTTTGATCGTCAACAACCTTCCCCAAAAATTTAGCATAATATTCAAAAAATATCTCAAATGAAGCTAAACATTGACTAGGATCTAGCAATGTTACGATGCAGTGAACGTGTTGGATTTATACTTTATAAATTTAGTGTCCATTGCACTAACAAAAGCATAGTCATAGTCATCTCTAAATTCTATAAACTTATCAAACATGTTAAATACTAAAGGAAGAAAATAAATAGAAGTTGGATAAGTAACACCGAAGAAGTGTTCCGTCGCTTCTTTGAAAGTACCTAACAATGATACACAATTTCAACAAATTCTCAATCCTCATCAGTCAAATAAATAATTTTATCGGTATCAGGTATTTGATATGAATTATAAAATAGAGTTAAAATATCTTTGTAAGGTAACATATCATTCAACATATTGTACAACGATTTCCACCTAGTTTCTATTGGTGATGGAAAAAAAAAGATGCTTTAAACCATTAGATAAACATAGCTGTTTCCAATCACGCTTAACACGGCTCGTACGTAACCATTTAGCGCAGTATTTCATTTTCTCAATACATGTTGAGTGATTGTCCTCATAACAAACTTTAACAGCCAAACTAATAACATGACATGCACATCTAACATGAAAAAATATACCATCAATCATTGGTTTCAGATAGGTCTTTAAATCATGCATCACAGCATTGTTATTCGCAGCTTTGTCCAATGTGATAGAAAATACCTTATCCTGAATTCCATAAGGTCTATAAGTGTTGAATATATATTTAGCAATTACATAACCAGTATGTGCACAATCTAAGACAAAATCCGTTTTTTTGCATACACCAATTATCATCAATCCAATGGCAAGTGACAACAAGTTATGAATACGAATTTACATTTGTTCAAATATCGATTGTTAAGCTAACCCTACAAGGTAAACTAGAAATATGTTCAAACAATGTATTTCTATATTCAACAAATACGTCCATACAATTCTTTTTAGTGCATATCTAGAAATATGTTTAAATTGTATAGACGAAACAAATTCAATAATCAGCATGCTCAGCTTGTATAAAAGGTAGTTCACATCTAATCACATATCTAACAAGTGACCTACGGTTAATTTCAGCAGTCAAAATAAAATTCTTGCCAGTGAGAACATTAATATGTGCTTGTGTTGCTTCTCTACCTAATGGTTGTAATGTTGTCTCATCAAAATTATGTTTTTTACTAAGTGTTTTTTAAATGTTCCGGTGCCTCCACTAGAACCACCAGCTTTATATGAATATTGTATCTTACATATTGCAACAGATTCATTAGTACCTTCTTTTTGAGCGAGTTCATAATGATCACATATCTTACTTCTTTTGGCACGTGTCGGTTGTCTACTCACTGTTGTAGTGGCTCCGGATGACTCCACTTGTTGTCTCTCTTGGGCTTGGACAACTTGTGCAGCAGGAGGTTCGGCAGGTTGTTTGGGTTGTTGCGGTTCGACGTTCATATATGAACCACCAACATTGAGGTCAGCAAAAAAATCATAAATTTCATTTAACTCAGGATTTGGCATAGGCAAATTCATTGCCGAATATGAACTAAGTGATAGACGACCCGGGATGAGACCCCAACTGCAACCCCGGCTATGACCAGCGCCGCTGCTAGATGAAGATGTCATTATTATATAAGTAAAATGTAGATAGCACAATGGAGAGAACAATATGAGATTGAAGTATACAATTTGCAAGAATGAATTGTGAGGATTTACAAAGTACAGCACACATATTTATCGTTTTTAAAAAAAATTAAAAAATAAAATAAAATATGAATGTTTGGCAATGGCTTCATAGTCGTTGCCTTCCTGACATGTTTTTAAATTTTTTTTTTCGAATCCGGATAGCACTGGAACTGATGGTGTTACCGGTTTGAAGGCACGGAACCGCCCCGAACCGATTTTCAACCTGATCCGGGGCGGTTCTGAACCGGTTAGCCTGGTTTCGGTTTCGAATCGAGCTAACCGGTTCGATTCTGGGCCGGGTCCGGATTGACCCGGCCCGATAAGGACCCCTATTATAAATCAATTTTGAAGCACAAATATTGAGTTTCATCATTGAATTTCATATTTTCTCTAGTAAATATAATAAACCTTGTAAAACCTTTTTAAGATACCAAATCTTTATTAATTTGCTCTCATTCCCTTCAAAATATCCAACCTTTTTTAATATGAAAACATGAATTTTAATATAAAATTAAATAATGTCACGTTATGATTCTAGTCAAAGAAGTTAAATTTATATTCGATATTAATTTTTTGTAAAAATAATTTAATTTATAAAACAGGGCGGGTCAGTGGATTTGGCTAAACCCAGAACCCGCCCCCACCCCACTTCAAAACCCATTAGGACGAGGCCAGACCCGCCCCGATAGGACGGTTTAATACGAGTTTGTCTCATTGACATCCCTAGCTCGGATGATGGCAATAAAGTCATGTGTAACTTCTTTTTTCAGCTCATATATATTTTTGCATCTCACTTTGATTATAAAAATAAATAAGCATATGATTGCTCACCAACTAATGTTCCATCACTGGTTATGTTCCATTAGATCATATTTGCTGAGATATATTTTTTTCCAAAATGGCATCTCACTTTATTTTTAATAATTATAGACTAAATAGTATATATAAATATATATATATGTAGAAATTTTAAAAATAATTTAGTATATATATAATTAATTTATAAGCAAAAAATTTTTAAAACAAAATATTTTGCACAAACTAAAATTTTAAAATAGAACATATAGTTTCAAATGCTTTTGTAGGATTTTATTTTATTGTGAAGAGAATGGTATAGTGGTAAGATTGCCCGTTTATCACGTGTATCATATGATCATCAAGGTGCTGAGGAGGAATGTGTCATCTACCTAAAAAAAGCACGTCATCAAGGGCCTTGTTAATGAGACAAACATGAGATAAATAAAATATTACGATTTATCATACTCTAATCATGTTCACAAAACAATTGTTTATGGGTAACATCAACCAAACTGACTACTGACTGCCCAGGTAAATTTTCAGATATCTTCGATCTGCTTTATTTAATTGGCTAACATAAAAAATTTAGTTCGACTACTTTGGTTCTTTTCCAAAGAAAAAGTTCACCCCGTTCTCGAAATATCTTGTCCACCCCCAACACAAAAAAGGCGTCTGCACTACCAATGAATGCAATTATGTCACCTTGATGAAACAACGTCTGTCATTGTAAAATAACATTCCTACGACATAATACATGTAAAATGAATATGAAACAAGTATTTAGTTCAACACCTGTATGTGACAAGTCAATTTGACTAGAAAATTCGAGAAAAACTGAAAAAAGAATTGAAGATGAAAGTTTTGTCAATATTACTATAACTTGCATCAAATTTCATGTTGCCTCGACAAGAAAGCACGTAGATAACAAACCAGTAAATATAAAATACTCATCTTCTAACTTTGATATTCACCACTTCCTGCTTTGTCTTCTGCTGCAGCTGCTGCCATCAATTCGTCAAACTTATCCGTCTTCCCCAGTACTATCTCAATCTAATTAACAAACAAATATATAATCAAGGAGGGCATACATAACACGGTTTATCAGTAACAATGTGATGCTTCAGCTTTGTATGTGAAACTTTGGTGGTGGGCAACACCTTTACAAGGGCTGCTCAAAATTTTTGGAGGCCTTAGGCAAGTTTTTAAAATGAAGCATTAGCAAGCATGTATCATCTCATACGTTACTATTGAATCACCCAACAAATACATATACAAGAGGTTGAAGTTTAAAATGAGAATTGCAGTAACTTCACAATATCATCTTAAATTATAAGACTCTATTCTCATGTCAAAGACTTGATTTCAGCATCTAATCTTGGATGCCACAAAATCTTGTAATCACGAGAAATCATTGTCTCTTCAATATTTTCCTCAATTTCATTTTCTTGTATCATACCATCATTTTCTTTTAATTGTAGCATTTGTGTTGCAATACTTTCATATTCTAAATCTTCAACTCTAATATTACTTGATTCTTCACCAACAACCTCTTGATTTGAAATTTGTCCCCTTTTCTATAATAATAAATTTATTCAGGGCTCCTTTTTGAGATTGCATCAAGTTTTCTATTTTCTTTATTTTTTTCTTGAGATTTTCCTATCTAGATGCATACTTTAACGACTACACAAACTGATTAATAGATTAAAAAATGCTATTAGTATACAAAATAATTTACTACTATTTATACTACAAAAATTAATTTATAAAAAATAGTGGACCTTAATATAAAATGGGGGCAAAGACCTTATTTGCTCATACATGAGCCGGCCCTGCACCTTTGAGGCCAAAATAAAACAGGAAAAGTAGAGAACAAAAAATTGCGGGAAAAAGAAGAGAAAAAAAATCAGTAATTCGGATTTAGAGGAAGAGAAAAACAGCCTTGTTAATTTAATGTCATGAGCATCAACCAGATTGTGCAACTTACTTTGGCTTTGGAGACTGTTCGCCCTCTAGATTCATCTTTGATTTCAACAGTGGAGGTCATGATCTCTGCAGAGCATTACAACCACCTTGTTAATATGCACAACAGGCATGGCCAGTAGCCGATCGGTACTCATTTCCAGATTCTGTAACGATAACACGTATTTGGGAACTATAGGTTGTTCATAAAAGCAATATGAAAGGGGAAGCCTTACTCTTCTCAACTGCAAGTCCATTGTTCTTAAGGATTTCTGCAACGCTCACGACGGTAGAAATAGCTGCAAATATCCAAGGCCACAGACCATTAAGAGTAATGAACTAGATAAGATTCACTGTATTGGAAAAAACACTCTATTATAGTGCAGTACAAATTAGCATAGTTATAGAGAAAAGGCGATTTTTTGAGTTAAGCTTCATAAAATATCAAATGGAAATTGTAGCACGTGCTCCAGTTACTTAGCAAGATAAAACAGCAACAAAGATAGGAACATCAGACATTAGTTTCAAATACAACTGAATTCCTAGTTAGAATTTTGCTGCTAAAATTAACCCTTGTATTAGGAACTGTACATCAGAATGTAATAAAAAAATCACTTCAACCACAAAAATATGCACATCCTTAGCCAAAATAAATTAAAATATAGCCCTCATGTTTATGAAAATTTAAAAAAAAAATGATGCCGTTGATTCATTACTTTATGGGAGCCATAGATGACAAAATGTGGTTATATCTTTAGTTCTTTTACCCAATCACAAAGCAGGGAGGGAAAAAAAGGGAGTAGAGCTACTTAACAAGGATAATCTCAGTCGGCAGGCAACAATAGCACCCATATATAACCGAGCTCGCAAAAAGGTTCTTTAACTCCTAATAATAATCCCCAAATAATATTTGCAGGTGGAAATTAGAAACAACAAAATCGAAGAACATCATTGCAAAAATGCAAGCCAAAGAGGTAGGATTTTGAAATAGTTAACAACTATTGTTGGTTGAAATGAAGCAATCAATCATATGGTTCTTAATATCACAGGTGTAAATGAGTCGAGCTTCTTTGAGGAATTCCTTCAAAATTTATTACAAACTGCAAGAGAGGAAAATGTAATCTATAAAATCCATAACAATCTTCGTTAAGTACACATCAAGGGGGATGACCTCCAATAGTCAAACACTCCCTCCTAATATTTGCCTTCCTACAAACCGAGACTATGTTATACTCCTCCCTCAAAAAAATTCTCCTCGAAAAGTGAAGATTTTTAAGATACAGAAAGGTTCATATTGAAGTAAAAAAGAAAGGGTTCTCATTGACTGTTATGAGGTCCGACATTTAGGACCGTACAATTTTGCTCAAATCAAGCAACTTTCCATCTACACGTGTGTATCATAAACGTAGCTTGGAACTCATTTTAAACAAAGTTGTTGTGTAAAAGGATCGAGCCGGCTAGCAAGCTTTCAGATCCTGGACAATAAAAGTTCAATTTGAATTCAAAGTTAATTCAAAAAATTTCTAGAGAAATTGAGCATAATTTGTTTTATTTGTATTTATATCTTCAGTAATACATTATTATTCTATCCATCCAAAATACTAACTACTTCTAATATATTATTATATAAAATATGTATACATATAAAACCCACAAACCCTATAACTACATTTACTTCCATAGGTCCAATTCATCACCAAGATCTATATAACCCACAAACCTCATATGATAGAGAACTTTATATTCCATGCATCTTGCTCGATGAATTATTGATTAATCAAGCAGCAATCCATTTCGCCGATGGCTATTTGATGCATAAACAAGCCATTGAAACATCTTGGTTAGTGTTAAGGGGAAAAATACCAAAATATGAAAGTATTTTATTCTTTTAATTTATAATTTTAGTGTTCATTATCATAAGTTTTTCGATTATTATTTTTAAATTAAATGCTACAGAAAATAAAAAGGATGGTGTTCAAACTCCTTACTGTTGTCCGAGCACAAATTTGATGCATAAGATTGTAGAGTTTGAAACCGTTTGATTTGATGTTCGACGAGCTCAAGCTTGAATACTAGTTTGACCTGAGCTCGAGCTCAAAATATTTGACCTTTCAAACTTCAAAATTCAAATCATACTCAAACATGCTTGAATCAATTTCGGATAGAACTCAAATTTGAAATTTTTGAAATTATTCGGCTCAATTTGGTTCATTGCACCTGTAGTTCCAACTAACAGTTTGGCAATCTAACTGCTTGGTTTGGGCGTTGTCAGACACGGGATGAAGTGGGTCATGTAAAGTTAAAAAAAAATTCCACGATGGCTTGAATTTGTAAGACAGTATCGTCATGGACGTTACAATGGAAGAGTCCGAAATGCAGCAACAACTGGAAGAGTCCACACGCGCACAACTTCCAGAAGAAGAGTCCTCATAACAAGAGCCCAAGCAAGTCGATATAGTTTATCGGAGATTCCAGCATGGAAATTCAAAGAACAAGATAAAATCTTTAGAAAAGGATTTTATTGGACTAATTATCAGTTTTGTTTAACGTAAAAGATTTGGTTATTATCTCTAGGATTTTGGTATGTTATTTTAGGATTTTGTTTTATCCTTTCAGTTTGAATTTTGGATTTTGGATTTTCGATTAGGATTTTGGTTTTGCTTCATTATGTATTTAAGGACATGATCGTATGAATAAAATAATAAGAATTTTGCCTTGAACATAGTGTTGCGAGATCGAGAGATTCTCTTCAACGAGCCTCATTCCATTAACAAAAATCATAGGTAGACAAGGTCGTAAATCCCACAAGCAAGACACATCTGTATAGTATGATTTCACCGTACAAGGACCCATAACGAGATCCAAGGCAAAGGTTCATAACAAATTGACATCAGAGACAGACGTTATAAGAGACACTTCGTCGTTGCAAAAACAGTTTGAAGCATTCATGAAAGTGTATCAGGACAATAAGAAATCCCAGGACCAACTTCAGCGTGACTTACGCACACAAATGGAGGAATTATCCAGTGGCTTAGCGGCAGTACGCACAGAGGCCAGTTCACACTAGGAGATAGGCAGCAGCGGTCACTCTTCACGTGAGGAGCAGCGACAGGACAATAGAAAATATGATAGCAATTCTTGTGTACCCAAGTATTCAAAAATGGATTTTCCAAAGTTTGATGGCCTCTCTGATCCCTTGAGTTGGCTAAACATGTGTGAACATTTATTTAGGCATCAACACACCGCCGATCAAGAAAAAATTGGGTGGGCTTCATTCCACCTTGAAGGCAACGCGCAATTATGGTTCCTAAAACTGGAACGTGACTTCCCCGTCCTAAGACTTTATGGAGCACTGCAACCTTCGTTTCGGACCGACCCTAAGATGCACGAGATTGGGCGAGTTATCGAAATTAAAGCAGAATGGTACTGTGGAGGATTATCAACGCAAATTCGAACAGCTCTCAACCAGGGTTAGCTCCTTGTCATGTGACCAAGAGGTTGAAATCTTCGTCGGTGGGTTAAAGGAGTACATCGCTGTCGAGGTTTTGATCCACAACCCGAAAACTTTAACCACGGCCATGCATCTGGCACAGCTTTATGAACGACCCAGCGAATCACAGCGTTCGGAAACCAACACCACCAACCGCCGGCCACCAAATAACACCGCACCAAGCCCATTTGTGCGACGCTTGGCACGAACAGAATTAGAGGAACGCAAAGCCAAGGGATTATGCTTTAATTGCGACCAACTTTATACATCAGGGCACAAATGCAATCAACTCTTTTGGTTGGAAGGGATAGACGATACAACTGATCCAGTTATAGATAATTCTGAGGAAAATGACCAAGGCGACATGGAGGTCACACTCCATTGATTCTGGCAGCACACATTGCTTCATCGATACGCCAATCGTCACAGCATTAAAACTTGAGGTTGATAACAAACCGGCCTTATGGGTGATTGTGGCGAACGGACGCGGCGCTCAGTGTACGGGAATTCGTCGAAACAGCCACCTCCACCTCGGACATAATATTTTACAGTGGATCTCTTTATCATCTCTATGGGTGGCTTTGGAGCAGTTTTAGGAGTAAATTGGTTGCGCACCCTCGGGCCGATCCAATGGGACTTCAATACAATGTCCATGGAGTTTCATAAGGACAGCAAATCAGTAATCTTACGGGGTCACAGGGAACAAAAATCAACAGCCGCCTTGCATTATGCAGCCTCACTCGAACTCCCGGATAAAAAGGAGGAACTAATGCATATTCTTCAAGATTTTTCAATGATCTTCGAAGAACCACAGGGTCTACCACCAGACCATAATGCTTGTCACCTGATTGTATTGGAGCAAGGCTCTGTTCCTATCGTGGTACGACCATATCGGTACCCTCACGCACAAAAATATGAGATTGAGAAACAATGTTCCGAGATGCTGTCTAAGGGAGTTATCCGTCCGAGTCACTCGCCTTTCTCCTCACCGTTCTTTTGGTCAAAAAATCAGATGATTCATGGCGATTCTGTATTGACTACAGAGCACTCAACTCGAAAACTATCAAAGATAAATTCCCCATTCCTGTAATTGATGAACTCTTGGAAGAATTAAATGGCGCCCAATATTTTTTGAAGTTAGATCTTCGAGCAGGCTACCATCAGATTCTAATGGAAAAAGGCAGTGTTCCGATGACGGCTTTTAGAACACACCATGGTCACTTTGAGTTCATGGTCATGCCCTTTGGCCTCACCAACGCTCCATCCACGTTTCAGGCCTTAATGAATTCGATTTTTGCACCATATCTACGAAAGTTTGTTCTCGTTTTTTTGACGACATACTCATCTACAGTACTTTGTGGGAAGAGCATCTTGAACACCTTCGAAGGGCAATTCGTATCCTACACCAACAACAACTATATCTCAAGAAATCCAAATGTTTCTTCGCACTACGGGAAGTGGCGTACTTGGGACATGTGGTCACAAATAAGGGTGTTAAGGTGGATGAAGATAAAATCAAGGCTATAACTCTTTGGCCTCAGCCGATATCAATACGTGGCCTCCGTGGGTTTCTGGGACTCGCAGGGTATTACCGAAAGTTTGTACAAAATTTTGGGATCATCAGCACCCCTCTTAACAAACTACTACGCACGAATGCGTTTTATTGGACGAAGGAGGCTTCAAATGCTTTTGAAGCTCTAAAAACAGCACTCACCACCACACCGGTGCTCGCACTTCCAGACTTTTCTAAACCCTTCGTGGTTGAATGTGACGCCTCCGACTCCAGATTAGGAGCTGTCTTACATCAAGGGGGAGGGCTGATGTAAGAGGGCCGATAGCCTTTTATAGTAATACGTTGGCCATTCGATATCAAAAGCTTCCGGCCAATGAAAAAGAATTAATTGGGTTGGCCAAGGCAGTGCAACACTGCCAAGCATATTTTTGGGGAAACTCTTTTGTGGTCCGCACTGATCATTATTGTTTGAAATTCCTTTTAGAACAACGCATCACGACTTCACCTCAATAACACTGGCTCAGTAGGCTATTGGGGTTTGATTTCAAAGTCGAGTACCGGGCGGGGCGTGCCAATACATTGGCAGATGCTCTCTCTCGTAGGGATGAAGACTCAGGCCAATTGCACGCCATCACTATACCCCACTCTACCATGTTTTCGAATATTCGGGAGGAACTAGGCCAAAATGAACTTCTCCAGCCACTAATTCGGAAGGTTAAGGAGGGTGAGGCCTTGGGGCCTTGGGATTTTAGGGACGGATTGCTATTCTATAGAAACAGGGTATTCGTTCCACCAAACTCCCCGCTCAGCCTACAGATCATCTCAACCATTCACAACGGGTGCCACGAAGGATATCAAAAGACTTTGCATCGGATCACTCGTGATTTTTACTGGACAGTATGCGGACAGCAGTACAGGACTTCGTGGCAGGTTGCGTGATTTGCCAACAAAACAAGTCAGAACATTTGAAGCCAGCCGGATTACTCCAGCCATTACCTATTCCGGAGCATGTTTGGTCAGACATCTCAATGGATTTTGTGGAAGGACTACCCACTTCCAAGGGGAAGTCAATCATCTTTGTCGTGGTGGATCGCTTCTCAAAATACGCCCATTTTGTTCCACTATCTCACCCGTACTCAGCCACAATAGTCGCACGTGTATTCTTTGACAATATTTTTAAATTACATGGTCTTCCAGAATCCATTGTTAGCGACAGAGACGTCACCTTTACTAGTCACTTCTGGAAGGAATTGTTCCGCTTAAGTGGCTCACGCCTCTGTTTTAGTTCAGCTTACCATCCTCAATCTGATGGCCAAACCGAGGCTGTTAACAGAGTTGTCGAAATGTACCTCTATTGTTTCACTAGCGACGACCCTAAAAAATGGATGGATTGGATCTCTTGGGCAGAATACTGTTACAACACAAGCTTTCATTCGTCACTACGAGCTACGCCGTTTGAGGTTGTTTATGGGCGTACTCCACCAAGGCTCCTATCTTACTGCCCAGGCCTATGGCGTATTGATTCGGTGGACAAGGCCCTCAGCGACAGAGATCACATGATGAGGATTCTTAGGGAACCTTTACTACATGCACAAAATATCATGAAAACTAGATATGATGACAATCACCGAGAAGTTCATTTTGCTGTGGGAGAACTAAAGCTACAACCGTACCGCCAAACCAGCATCAAGCGACGTTCCAACCAGAAACTATCTCTCCGATTCTACGGGCCCTTCCAAATTATTGATCACATTGGCTCGGTTGCTTATAAGTTAAAGCTTCCAGATTCTTCAAAACTGCACCCGTCATCCTTAAGGAAGTTCAAGGGTGATCCCATGATCGATCCCTTATTGCCACCTCCTTCACCAATTGATACGAAACCCCACCTCAAGCAATTTTGAATAGCAGAACCAACAAGGGTCAGAAGGAAGTACTGGTGCACTGGGAAGGAACTTCACCAGCTGATTCTTCATGGGAGTTCGCTTCTGTTTTAGCAACGAATTATCCTACCTTCGAGTTTGAGGACAACCCGATGTCCAAGGGGGGAGAGATGTCATGGATGTTACAATGGAAGAGTCTGAAATGCAGCAACAACTGGAAGAGTCCACACGCACACAGCTTCCAGAAGAAGAGTCCTCACCACAAGAGCCCAAGCAAGTCGATATAGTTTATCGGAGATTCCAGCATGGAAAATTCAAAGAACAAGATAAAATCTTTAGATAAGGATTTTATTGGACTAATTATCAGTTTTGTTTAACGTAAAAGATTTGGTTATTATCTCTAGGCTTTTGGTATGTTATTTTAGGATTTTGTTTTATCCTTTCAGTTTGAATTTTGGATTTTCGATTAGGATTTTGGTTTCGCTTCGTCATGTATTTAAGGACATGATCGTATGAATAAAATAATAAGAATTTTCCCTTCAACATAGTGTTGCGAGATCGAGAGGTTCTCTTCAACGAGCCTCATTCCATTAACAAAAATCATAGGTAGGCAAGGTCGTAAATCCCACAAGCAAGACACATCTGAATCATATGATTTCACCGTACAAGGACCCATAACGAGATCCAAGGCAAAGGTTCATAACAAAGTATACTTGAGCTTCCTTTCACAAATTAACTTGAGTTGCTTTTTGGATACACCAAATAAAGAATTTTCAAGGGCTTGACTGTGTTGCAAACACTAAGTTGGTGAAGGTGAGTAAATATAGTGTTTCAGAAATCTTCAAACCAATGCTAGGTTAATCACTGTAGGACTTGTGTTTCTTTTGTGACTAACATCACCATCATGGCCACCATATCTTAATTTCAGAGATTATTATTTTGTGTAATTATTTTAACTTGAAATCCTGACAGCTGCATTTATTGAAGACAAGCTTCAAACATCTCAACATAACCCACAAATGCACTCATGACAGATAGAAAGAGTTACAGCAGAGAGAAACTTTCATCGATAATCTCTCGAATTGCGGGGAGTCTATTATCTAGTTTTCTAGGATTAAAAAGATAGCATTCTTCTTTCTTTTGGGTAGAATAAATCATGGTGTATAAACATATATCTCAACCCATGCTCTTTTTTTGCAGAAGTGATCCAAGATTTTGTCAGTCAAATAATTTTCTTGTCATGTAATCCATTTATCATATGTTTTGATTCTTTACAGGCACCAGCAAAACACCATCCCCCATACAAGGAAGAAAAAACAATGTAAAGCTCACATACTTAGCATCATTAAATCTAGATAACATGATTGAATAGGCATATCAGTACATAACAAATATAATTAAAAAAAAAAGAGAGAAGAAATCCAAAAATACCCATCCCAAGAGCAGAAAGCTCGACCTCGTTGTACTGCTGCAGGTACCTCTGCACACATTCCAAACACCATAGATTTCAGATCCACATCATAAAAAACCCAGAATCAGCAAATTAACGTGCTACGAACAGATATGAGCAAATCGAAATAGAATACCTTGGCTAGATTGACATAGAAGAAGAGAGGCCTTTTGGTGTTGGAAACCTGGATACGATTCTTCTTTGGATTATCACCGGCGACGTTGATGTTGCTCACTCCGTCCGTAATTTCCTCCATCTTCATAAATTCAATTATACGATTTAACAGATTGTAGGTTTACCCCAATATATAAATATGATCTCTAATTTCCGTAGCCTGAAGAATTACAAACGGGTCCTATTCCATTCATAGATATTTTATTTGACTAGCAGACCGCAGACGTATGAAATATTCTGGTATACTATAGAACATACTTGTATGGATCTGATATGGATTTCATGTATGGATCAATTTACGTTTATATATATTCGACTCGATTGATTTTTTATATTTTTCATATAGCTTATCTCAATTCATTTGGATTAAATATTTTAGTTGTTATAATTGTCCTTATTGTTCTTGTTATGGTTTAATATTAAGTTAATATGTAAATATGATTCAAACTGGGTGTATACAAGTATTTTCAGATATCAAACAACATGAGTTAAATACGGAATTTTTATCCTTACGTAGGTAGGATTTAGGTTTTTTTTAAAAGTTAATTAAAGGAGACTTGTACATCCTAATGCACCACAACATAGAAATAAAATAAGAGGTTTCTACTGCATGTCCCGTTGTCAAATGCAGCGGAACCTGGGAAAAATGAGGCTACCTCTATAGCTGGAGCAGTTTGGGGTATTTTTGCAACATTTTGTATAATTCAATATTTTTGCAAAACAAAAAAAAAGTCATTAATTAAAAAAAACCCCTTAAAAAGTAGTCATTATCATCTCATAACTTGTTTATTTACTACTTTTTTATCTCTTTTTTTAGAGAAACATTCCTTCAGATAAACACTTTTATTTTTATAGATAAATTTAAACATATTTAAAAGATGAAAATATATCAAGAAGCTTCACTATTTTCGTGAAATAGCAATAGAAGGCGAAGGATTTACAGCTAAATTAGATGCGAGGGCTGCTTCTGCCAAAATAAACCATTATTGTATATTAATCTCGAAGTGTGTTCTTTAAAAATGTATTTTTTTAAGATCTTATTAAAGATGTATGTGTGCGTAGATGTATGTGTGCGTCGGCTAGAGTTCATGGATTTAGGTCGTCGGCCTACGACCGAAGGATCTTAGACATGCTTCGAATTTATATACAAATATATGAAATACAAAATGATGAATTGTGATATTCTAACCAAAAGAAACTCTTAAAGAAGACTGATACATTTGTGCGACTCGATTTGATTATTTCTATGGTTCATATAGCTTACCCGATCATTGAAATTAAAGAGTTAGTTGTTATCGTTATTAGAGAACGTAATAAATTCGAAAATCATCTCCCTCCGTTCGTGCCTATCGTAAAAAGAATTGCATTAACATGAAGAGGAGAAAGCATAATCTAATTGCCAAATTATTCCTCGGTGTAAATTCATAATAGCAAGTTCCGCACAGAAGTTGAGGAAAACGATATATGACTGGATCAACCCAGGTTCAGGCAAAAAGAATATCATAGGAGGTCACTCAAAGATTAATGCTGGAGTTGTGTATGTTGGAAAGGCTTTTCTTAAGTAATCCCCACGCTGGATTGTTTAGGATATTATAAGGATTGTACAGTCAGAAGACTCCCATAAGTCTCTCATTTCCACCATGAAATTCTGTTTTGCTAGTTGAACACCAAATCGAAAGGAAACCTATCAATCAAATGCAAAGGTTACAACAGACAGAGTAGAAAACGATTTACATCCAATTAAACTGCGTATAATCCATACAAAATGTACCAATTGTGAATAAAAATCTAGGCTGCCAAAGAGATTACTTTACTTGATGTGCAAAACAAATGTACAGTGAATATACATTTCTACTTGAAAATATTTGACACAAAAGCCACAATTCCCATGAAAATTATTGGCAATGGCAAGACAAATGACATAGATACTGATAACCAAAGTAAAATACTGCAGCAGCCTTCACCAATAAGCACACAACTTTTTGATGTCATCGGACCTATCCCATATCACTCATGCAGAAATTTCATAGGGGCACAACGATATGAATACAATATAGTGCCATATCTTGAATTTACAAATTACTTTAGTCTACTCTTGAGGGGCTAAGAAATTCACAGATAAGCAAATAATTTCAAGTAACTGGTTGAAGAAAACTTTCAGGGGATCATAGTTTAAAGTCTGATTCATTAGTCCAATGTACACATAACTCATTAATCATCACTTGGAAATCATCAACAGATCTTTAATCTTACTTAAACTTTTGAAAAACAAAAAGATTTACCTAATTCATGAAAATTATAATGATATCATGTGGGGCACATTACATACCTTTCCTATTCAATCGCATATGAGTGCGTTTGATTGAAACAAACAAACTAAGACAGCTACAATTTTAAAACATTAAAACACCTAAATATAATTTGGACCTAAGTTGACTCAAGAAAGCATGTCAAGTTGTCAACTGACTTGAGCATAAACTACAGACAGGTGTCCGTGCATTTGTTCTTCGTACTACATTCTAATTCGAGAATTGTGATTGATAAAGAACAGCACAAAGAAACATAAAGTGCAACTCATGGAACCTTCAATAAATATCAATTGATGAGAATATGTAACTAATGTAAGAATTTTCAAATGATGGTTTACTTTGAACACAATAAGAAAATGTTTGGCTAATTTTATCTTAAATATCTTATTAGTTTTTAGCACTTATAAGACTTATTTATAAGCTCACATATCTTATTTCAAATAATTCATTAAGTGTTTGGATAAAGAAAAGATTTCATAAAAAACTCAAGAAAGAAGAGAAACAAACCAAGTGAGAAGGGGAGAGAAGAAAATAGAGAGAGACAAAGGTTTGAAGAATATTTTGGATACATAAGGGTAACTACTGGGGCTATTTTGTTATTGCGAATAAAGTTTATATGATCTTAAAAAAATGTCTAGATACTAAATCACTTCTTAAAAAGATAAATAAGTTTTTAGCAGAGTATTTTTAATATAATATAGTTAGATCTTTTTCAAAATTTTGCAACAAAAATTAGCAAAATATCTTATAAGTTCTTAAAGATTTTATAAGATGTTTTAAACAATTTATCAGCTGAACCAAGCTTACTCTAATACTTGGAATTATGATGTACAAGCTAGCAAGGCCTTGCAGATATGATTTGCAATATCGGTCGCGACGGGAACGGCAGTCGTAGCCTTAAAGTTCCATGCTAAAACGGATATATAAATATAACGGCGCTTTTGCGGCCCAGAATGATGATTTTGCGGCCATTGCGGAACATTTATTTAATTTTTCCAATTTTTTTGATTTTTTTCCATTAAACTTTGTCCAAAATATGTAATTATTTTTATTTTTATTTAAAAAAAAACTACACGACAATATTCACGACCATTCCGCGAACTGTAAATGAAACTGGAACATCAATCTCCACGACGTCCTCCACCAATAAATTCAAAGCTTTAACAGGATATTCTAACAAAAAAAGCACAAACATGATGCAATAACTATAGAAAATTTAAGAAAACTGCATAAACAATACCGGTGAAGAAAACACACAAATAAAATCAGACCTTTAATCAAGTCATTGGGCTGGAATCTCAAAACGCTTTAATGCATCACAGCTTGGTGTATCCCGCCCGTAGCCCCAGTGAAGTTGCTGCCACTCAAATCTGCATTTATGCACAAGGTATGTGTGATAGTCATCCTCAACACGTTGTTCAATTGCAATACGTTCCTGACTAGTTGGTGGATATTGCTGCTCAAACTTTGCAGACTTCACATAGAAATTCACACCCTTCGGTGTGGTAAACCGATAGTTATATGAATAGGACCTTGAGAGAGAATAACTTGGTTCTGATGATGGCATGAAGCTCACCAACAAAATCAGTATGACTGGCAATAATTGAATCAAAGACCTCAACCACTTAGACCCATTATCAATTCCACCAACTCCACCAGTCCTCACCCTGACTCTAGGTCCAAACGAGAACCCACCGAAATTAGCAGTGTTTGCTGGATTCATTCCCCCAAAAAAGAAATGCCTGAAAATTTCTTCAGAGTCAATATCCGCTTTATAGAAACCATTAAACCCTTGCATTCCATTTGCACCACCACCTCGCCTCTCGTACACCGTCTCCTCCGACCCAACAAGATCATATTTTTTCCGCCTCTCCTCATCACTCAGACACTGAAAAGCCTTTGATACCATCTTAAACGACTCCTCAGAACCCGGGGCTTTGTTTTTATCCGGATGGACTTTCAGGGACAATTTCCTATAGCCCTTTCGAACATCTTCGGCACTACAACTCTTCTCTAACCCCAAAATCTCATAATAATTTTTCTTCCTCTTAATCTCCCTCACAGCAGTGACTTGCTCTTCTGTATAGGCTGCAGACGGGCTAGATGAGGAGGAAGATGTTGGAGGGATCCCGCCTGCCTGAACCCTTCGGCGTGGGCCACTTTGAGAGAGATCAGACTTATTTTCTTCTGGGAATTTATTACAGCCATTGTTTTCGGATTGTGATCCATTAAGATTAGACAATAAACCATCAATTTCAATAGATGGATCCAATCTACGAGCTTTATCAATAAATTTCTGGGCACGGCTTCTGTCTCCCGACTCCATCACATTTTTTGCGATTTCCAAGCACTTCAAGGCCTCATCTTTGTTTCCATCCATCTTTTAAGATGTAATAAACGATCGAATTGGTATTACTGGATATATATGTATCATTTACAGATAAAAGTAACAAAGTGTTGGCAAAGGGGATTAGACGAAAGTTACAAGCAAAATTGAACTGAAAAAATAAATTTATTTGAGGTTTAAATCGGTAGAGGCTTCACTGCTTTGCTACGATCGCTCGAAAAATTGGAGAAAAAATCGATTGTGAAGTATGAAATTGCAAATAATCCCTCGTTCCTCCAATACCACCATTAGAGGGACCTGTTTGGCTTGCCCCACTTCGGAGGTAAGTATTAGAGTTTTAGGGAAAAAGCTGTTTGACCCCTAAACTTAAGGGTAATTTCAATATACCTCCTGAAGTATCACTTTTTGCACGAACCACTTAGACCTTTATAAATTTACTTAATATGATGAAAATTTATATAATTTACAGTTTAAATTGAGAGAAAGTTACGAAGAATTGATCTCCAAATATTCTCATGGGATACTCCATGTGGCAAAGGTGAGCTTTCTTTTCTACTTGTATCTTCTTTTGTCAAGTTTTACTTGTTTCCTCAAACTAATTGGTATTTTCGGGTGTAGGCTGTGAACATGTACAATATGAAGAAGGAGAAGAGGCAAAGCAAACGAGGTGGAACATTATCATTCTCAAGTAGAGATGTCAAACGGGTCGTGCCGCTGTTTAATCATGCCGACACGGTTTAAAAATGGAACATGTCATGCCGGCCCGTTCCCATGAAAGCCATAGTCCGGGACGACCCATTTCAATTTTTTTAAATTTTTTTTGGTTTTACCGATCGGCACAAAAGCCAAACATTGAAATATATGAATATATTGCGTCAAATACTACCGATCGATCGGCACATATGTTGCCGATCGATCAATAGCATTAAAAAAATTCGTGCCAACGGGCCGTGCCAGCACATGCCTAAACCCTTGGCTTGACACGACCCATATTCGTCCCGTCACTGTAGCTACACGTGCCATGTTGGGCCTCGTGTCGTCCGACCTGTTCGACACCTCTATTCTCTAAGTAAGTTAAAACCAGAGAAGAAATCATTCTCAAGCAAATCGAAGCTAGAGAAGATATCTTTCAAGAAAACGTCGAAAAAGGGGTCTTTGGTTAAATTAAAACAAGATGATTGTAATTTTACAATGGTAGAGGACTACAACATGAAATTTTTGATGGGACTTGGTAGTTATTAAAAAGTTAAAAGAGAAATATGTCGTGGTTACGTAACTTTGAATTTTCTTTTTTGATAATATAAGGTATAAGTGTCGCCACATTTTATGACCTTGTAAAGTTTCTTCCTTTGCCCTTGTTCTTTGATGATTCAAATTGTTATAAGGATGTGTAATAGAGCCAGGTTAAACAAAAAACAAACCTAAGGAAATATTTTTTCTTTGTACAAGTAATCATATAACCAGCCTACAAATCTAGGCTAAGTAATACAATTCGCATTAGATGCTATCATGTTTGTCAAGTTGACAACTCTATGGCACTGTTTGGTGCTATGGATAGGATAGACGAATGATGTGTCATATATATGTTAAAGATTAAAAGATATGAATGAGTAATATATATATGAATAATATGTTTTTGGTGCGTTTTTTACTTGTGAGATTTTTTTTGTCTATTATTATTCTATAATATGTTAAATGTCCTTGCCAAATGCACACAATTATCTAAGCTTGTAAAAAAAAACCCCATTTTTTCCTCTTAAAATTATGAAAGATGAAATGCTTTGAAAAATGGGTAAAAAATTGAACTAATATGATTCCTAGAAAATTATTTTCCATTAAACCACCATTGCTTAGATAATTCTTTTTCACAAAGTGATGTCTCACTTTATTTTTAGTACTAACATATTAAACAAAATATATATTTCTATACGAATTTTAAAGACAAATTGTATATATATAACTTATTTATAAGCAAAAAATTTTAAAACAAAGTATTACTTTGCACAACTACGAAAATTTTAAAACAAAATATGTATTTTAATTGCTTGTCTAAGATTTTCTTTTATTGTGAAGAGAACGGTATAATGGTAAAATTACATGTCTATCATATGCATTATATGGTCATCAACGTGATGGGAAGAGATGTGTCATCTAGCCCAAAACCTATGTCATCACGGGCCTTGTAGTAGACTTGAGATGACAAAAAAATGAAACATACACGGGATGAGTAAAATATTATGATTCATCCTACACCGTTCACTAGATAAAGATGAAATAAGTGGCCTTCATCCTCTTCTGTGTCTGGAAAAGGGTGGTACTGTTATGAAGGTAAAATATCATGCTAAATTGCCATTATGAAATTATTTTATCTTAATAATAGTTATGTAAACATTATAAATAATTATTTACTTCTTAATCTAAATATACCATAATAAAATTGCATGAACTTTAATTTCCTTTCGAGAAAAACAAAGACAACTAAGAAAGGAGGTAAGAAACTGCAGTAACTTCAACATCAGTCAATATCAAACTTACACAGCACCATTTGTAAGCAACACTTTTCATTCATCATTTAGTGACCTGAGATACACATAAGTATCAAAATGGAGCACTTAATAAACATAACAGCCCCAGATGCATTGTACATGTCAAAAAAGGATTATTCCAACAAGTATTTTTAGGGACTAATATTCCCATTCCTGTATTCAAATTTTGGTCAGTCATTTTGCAACAATTTACCAAAATAAACTATAATTTGCTGTCAAGCTAATCCCAACCACTGGCAACGATATTACCATAGCACTCATAAGCAGACGAAGGGGTAGCTAATGAATCAGTAACAGGAGAATTGTAATCTGCAGCCTGAGAAATAGGACCAGCCGAGTTTATATAAGAATCATTATACACATCGGTATCATTGGTTGGAGCATAAGGATCGGAATTTGCAGCTTTGTCACCACATTGACTTGGGTAATTGTCATTGTTGTAGTCTGGATAAAAACTGCTTTCATAACCGTTCCCGCTATATTTGCGACCTCCATATCCTGAAAATCGATTATTACCACCATTATTGTGAGATGTCTTAGCATACTCAACAAGCCATTCGGGAATTTCTTGATTTGCTTCCCGCATTAATTCCGTGAGTTCTTTGGCAAGGGGTGCGTTTTTATCACTGAAAAAAGCTGTTGCCAAGCCAGATTTGCCTGCACGACCAGTTCGGCCTATCCTGTGAACATAGCCGTCTATCACCTTAGGCAAGTCAAAGTTTATGACATGAGCAACATCCGGAATGTCTAGTCCACGTGCAGCAACATCTGTAGCGACCATAATTGGAGTTTGACCATTTTTGAATGATCTCAGCGCACTCTCCCTCTCCTGCACATACATTAAGAGACAACAAAAGTGAAAAATACAATGGCTCGCGACATGTTCAAATGTATTAGTACTAGAATCAGTTTAACTTTCTACAAACTATGATATTCGATAGGATTTTGATGAAAAAAATGGTTTCAAAACTCATTAGCAGTAGGTTCAGAATTCGAATGTTGAAAACTCATTCTTCCAATAGACTTATTTAGTTTCCTTTCAAGTCAATCTAGTTCAACATAATAAGTAATCTCCAAAGAAAAGTGATTCTCAAATTTTCGCCAAATCAAGAGATTCTTCGAGGAGTATAAAAGTGAGTGCCAACCATTTGAACTTTGTCACCATGAATGGCAGTAGAGGGAAAGCCTTTTCTGCACAACCAGCGCTCCAGTGCATCGGCGCCTCTTTTAGTCTCTACAAAGACTAGGGTCAAAGCAACCTGCATGCGACAAACATCTCGATCAGATTTTAAAAAATGTCACATTCAATATTATTGCACCTGAAAAATAGAATCATAGAAGGGAAGAAAAAAATAATGCCAATGGACAACTTTTGCAGGGGTCAACTTATTTGCCTTTTGGGAGCGAAGTAGATTCATCAAATGGCCCTGTTTGTCCATGTCAGAGACAAATTCAACCCTCTGAACAATGAGATTGGTGCAAGAGCCTGCCCTTCCCATCGATAGAAATACATGGTTCGTTAGAAAATCAGACCCGAGCCTCTGCAGGGAATAAAATGGGAACATGTGATGAATTCAACCACATGTGCGGTTGAAAGCAAATAATGTCACAAAAGCCGAATGTTTGGCTTTTACCCCGAGTTTGTATTTTTGTCAAAATCTGTTTGCCCTTTTTTCAGAAAATTGTTTCACTTCTCCGGGCATAAGTTTAGAAGGTTAAATCATCCTTCTTCACGTGTTAATTACTCAATCACTCTTTCTTTATATTTACCGAGAACTCACAACACAAACATCATAAGTACCAATCATTACCAACTTTCAAGACTAAAACTTGAATGCTATCTTACAAATATATATATAAAAAAATTTCAAAAATTCTCACTGATTTGAAAACACAAAAAGGAGAAAAAAACAATCATAACATGCAGTAAACATGTTGCATTGGCCGTTGACAGAAATAAGCATTACATATTAACCGAGACAATGGCACTTTATTTATACAAATGAACTGGATTTAACAAAAGAAGGATTCCGTGGACAAACCCGGATTTCATCTGGAAATGTTGCACTGAAAAGCATCGTCTGCCTGGGACCTGGTGGAGGCATTCCCATTTGCTGAACAATCTTCCGGATGTCACGCTCGAAGCCCATATCTAACATGCGGTCAGCCTCATCGAGTGTCAAATACTTAATATTTCTGAGGGAAACTTTTGATCTTCCTATCATATCCAACAAGCGACCAGGAGTGGCTACCAAGATATCCACACCCTTTTTCAGATTTCGCAACTACAAAGAAAAGAATTACAAGTGTGAGGCTGTAAAAGCCAATACAGTGCAATACCACGAAACATGTTTAAAAAAACCAACCAATAGATTTCATTGGGTAAAATCCATGCTAAATAAAAGAAAAATTACAGATAAGAAGCAAGCGCAAGTAAGTACATTCCACAGTATCATACAAGATCATATTAGTAAACTTGCTTAAAAAATTGTCAAAAATCAGAGCACCTAATCGGCAAATAATATAAACATGTGATATCAATATCCCAAGGCTCCAAGTACGCATCGTCATTTTAGCATCAAACTAAAAGATAAGATTTGACAACTAACATCAAAGAGCCAATATTCAGATCCCAGCCTCTGAAAGATGATTATGTACAAAAATATGTATAGATATCCCTTTTTACCATATAAAGTTACGAGCTAAAAAATCAAAACTGCAGTCCTAGAGAAGCTTAGATCAAATATGTAATAGATGTTCTACAAACCTGATTGATGATCGGTGCCCCGCCGTAAACAACAGCTACTCTGACTTCAGTTTGATGAGAGAACTTTTTTGCCTCTTCAAAAATCTAAACAAACAAGCAGCACCATTATAACTCATCAAACTAAAACTGAAGTACTCCAACCAGCAGAAGATTACAGAGCGAAGAAAGGGCAAAACAAAAAAGATAAATACAAATAATTCCAATAATATAATATCATGCCTCATATCAATGAGCACATCGAAAAAGCTCACAGCTTACGTAGATATGCAATGAAGGATATGCTGAAAGAGCAAATCATAGAAAAACCACACGGTTCACAAATCACAACGAGGATCTATTGGATTTCTTAATAAAATGTCAAGCGAAAATCAAGGAATCAAGAAAACCAAATCGAAACACGGCACCGGCACACCCTTTGTTATACGTATATAGACTTAGTTTTTTGTCTCATACAAGGCACATTGTTCGGAAAATGACATATTATATAAAGAAACGACAACACACGAGGAAACAACGGGAAAAAGAAAAGAAAAAATATACTGCACTCCAAAAAAAGGTAGAAGTTGAAACTGAAAATGGAAAATTTCCCAGTAGACCTGACAAGAAAGCTCCCGAGTTGGAGCCAGAATGAGAGCGAGCGGTGAAGCAAAAGCTACCCCATTACTCATATTACCCAAAAACCTGTGCATCTGCTTCTGATCCAGAATAGCATTGATAATAGGAAAACAAAACGCTGCCGTCTTCCCAGACCCAGTCTGCGCACACGCCATTAAGTCTCTCCCCGCCAAGGCCACCGGAATGGCGTACCTCTGAATGGAAGTAGGATTTACGTACTTGCACCTCTTTATGTTATCGTTCAAAGCTTTACTGGAAAAACCCATCTCAGAAAACGATGTCGCCGGCGGTGGGACGTCAACCCCAACCACCTCCACCTTCATGTCATCGTACGCGCCGACGTTGTTCACGATCACAGACTCCTGCCTCTTCATTTCTTCTTCTTCCTCGGGGGTGACCTCAAGTTCGTCAAACTTCTGATTAATATCATACTTTACGCGATAGACTTGGCGTCCGCGGCGAGAATGGCGGGCGTCGGGAATGGTAACAATGATGTCAGGTTGGTAACGGCGGTGGGAGGGATCCGAAGAAGATCGGGCGGACCCGGGTGCAAACCACGGAGATGACATGAAAAATGGTGGTGGAAATGATCGGAGGACTTATGCAGATTTCAAGTGAGGAGAGAAAAATGAGGAAGGCGCAGGGTTTTCTATTTTGGTTGTAGGTTTTTAAAGGAAATTGGTTTCTATTCAGACTGTACGGGCTGTATTTATACATTTATTTAAAATACACATTAAAATTTTTATAAATTAAGAATGTTTGAATCGATATTAATTAATTTATCAATTAATAATTTATCATTTTTCATTCAGCAAATTTATCATGAATAAGGCATCCATAAGTTTAAAACGAGCTTGAAAATATAATTAATGGTCTCTAATACAGCAATAAATTGTATATAAATCGTCGGTTGGATTACCTGGGGTAAAATGATGAATGTTAAAAGATTCAAAGCTTATAAGAAATTGTAGCTGGAGTCACTGAACGTCATGTTGGGGATGAAGTTGTGGATGATTCAGCATCTTCAGAACCTCACACGAAAATGAAGTACCAGTACGAATTTTTCACTTTTAACAAAGGATTATAGAGTTTTTATACATTCACTAAGCAAATAAAATACATGAAATGAGAAATGAGAAATGAGAGAAGATGAGCCGAGAGAATTGGTCGCTATTATTTTAAACAGTATTTTTGAGTGTAGCGATTTATGCACCGCAAGTGCACGGTGTCAAGTTTTAGTATAATGATATGAAAAGTACGAGTGTCGAACCCACGAGGACTAGAAATAAGTACCAAATTCAACTAGTTTAACTATATTTAGCCTACAAAAATTGGTTATGATTAATTAATTAAATTGACTAATTAACTCAATATTCAATCCAAACAAACAGTAGTGAATAAGAATAAGATCAATAGAGAAAATTATTAAGACTTTGGTTCACCCATGTAATCCTCATAATTCGCATATTAGTTCAGATTTGAATTCAAATGTTCTAAGGTGACGAATTTTTCTAATGCACTTGTTATACATTGGTCCGGTTATAAAAAATCTAATATTAACGTTACAATAAGCTACTCTCGTATCATTATTGAACAATTACTATTGAATGTCGATTTATGAAAACTACTAGCCTTCGATTTTTGTAAATCTATTGTTATCACAGGTGTATTTGACTTTATCTCTCGATCTCAGTCTGAAATCCACGGCATAAATTACTATATCGTATTGCAATCTCCTATGGTCAATTCAATCACAATAAATAATCAATCAAAGCTGATTAATCCTTTAAAACATGAATCACAATAAATTATGCATAAAGATATGTAAGAATCAATCAAAAACCTTAAATTGAATTATGGATTCATATAAAGGATCATCTAAGTCTTGACAACAAACTTAGCCAACAATCTCCATCAAATAATAATGCATTAAATTGTTTTGCAACATTCTAAACATCAAAATCTAACGAAAATATAGAACTAAAGTTAGAAATACGAAAATAACTAGAGGCGTTGACTCGTTGCGTTGCTCCGTCGCCCCGTCTATTCCGATGTGTCTTCTCTTCAATGGTTGAATGGTGTATGGATGATTGGAGAGGATGATGAGTGATGGTGGCTGAGTTTGTAAGGTTTAATATGAGCCAAAAAGTCCCAAAACGTCCAGCATAATCCATATATATAGTTGGAAGAGTTTCACAAAACTTGGACACAAAATAACCAAGATGGAAATCAAATCTCGAGTTTTTCGGGTCTGGCGATCGATCGCGACAAGTGCCGATTGATCGCCAAACTATTCTGATTTTATTTTTCAAATTTCTCAAAGCGGCGATCGGTCGCCCTTAAGTACCGATCGATCGCGAATTACTTCTGGTCCGAGGAGATCGATCGCCCGAATATGCCGATAGATTGCGAGTCCTGAAAATCACAAATTGCTATTTCGTCCCTCATTTTCCGTGTTCACTCGGTTTGATCCTTTTTCATCATTTTAAGCCTATTTCATCCACTTTTATGCAATTTGGACCTAGATTCCTGAAATATACAAATATATACCAAAACGCGTAATATTTTCCAGAAATCACTACAAAAACGTCCCTAATTTCATATCAAATTAAGTATAAAAATCACATTTATCAACTTTCCCAAACTTAAACTTGATCATCTCGAGCAAGAAATAAGATCAAATAGTAGAGTTCAATATTGGAGATTCAAATGAACCAATTCGTAGTCAATCGTGTAGCTCAGACATATCACTTACAGACAAACAAGAGTCAATCAGAAAGTTTAACAAATCGTGTTTTCTCCTAGATCAAGCAACCTGTCTCCAAATCAGAACGTGCGTGTGTGCTATTATCACTTTCAAGTTGCATGCAATTTTCATAGATCAAATCATGCTAGGCAATGAAAGTAAAGACTATCTTCGAGCATCCCATAGTCCTATTTTCAAACACTTCTCCACTAATGTAGTCATTTCCTAGACTTGGATCAATAGATCTTTATAAGCTTGTAATGTTAGGCCTAGGTGTTGGCTTCAAGAAAAGATAGGATAGCATAAAGAAGAGAGTATAATCATGTAAATTTAGCACAAATTTGAGCTTCTCTTCTTTTTCTTTTCTAGCCTTGGCCACTTTGGGTCTTAGTTAGATACTTTTTCTCAATGCTTTTTCTATTTTTTTCTTTTCTTATTCATCAAATTTTTCAACAATAAGCTCATAACGCCTTGTGATTGTTCATCATTGTTTCAACCGACGATATGAACTTGGTTAGAAACTCCTCCATGCTTGGCTTTGGTGCATACCCTGGTGGTGGTTGGGGATAGTTCCTCGGCCCTGGATTGTATGTATTTGGATAGGGGTAGTTGGACGGCGGTCGATTCCATACAAAGTTAACAACTTCATTAGTTGTAACGAAAGGGTTACCTACTGGGCATTCCGTGCTCGGATGTCCTCCTTGGCAAAGCTCGCATGTAACGACTTGAACTTGCATTGCATGCATGCTCAAACTATCAATCTTCTTATTCAGTGCTTCCAACTGGGCAGCTAGGGCAGTGACTTCACTCACTTCATGTATTCCAGCTTGCTTTTTCGGCACATTCATTTCAGACTGCCATTGACAACTATTAGCTGACATATCCTCCAACAGCGTATAAGCCTCCTCGGGCGTCTTTCTCATCACAGTACCTCCAGATGCTGCATCTATCATAGAACGGTTATCAGAAAATAAACCGTTATAAAACGTTTGTACCTGCAGCCAAATAGGGAGGCCGTGATGTGGGCATCTCCGCAGTAGATCCTTGAAGCGCTCCCATGCTTCATATAGCTCCCCCAAACTGGACCGAATGTTGGATCATTTGTATGATAGCAGGCTTGATCTCAAAATTGTTAGCCTGGATAGTCGGTCTCGTGATGCTAGACAGTGATCCATGGAATGAAGGGTAGGCGTAGTCCATGAGTGATCTTGCAACTTGTGGTACTTGAATCTCCTCGTTATTAGCCATTAGTGCTCTTGCTTGCCTTAGCCTCCTTTTGACAATTGTGTTCGATCTCGGGGTCAAAAGGCTCAAGTGTAGGCTTGCTACTCCTTAGCATGCACCAAGAGATAACAACTTGTAAAGATCCACACAAGAAACATACAGTAGAATGGTGGAGATAGGGAAGAAAAAAATCAAAAATTAAACAAAAATGACTAAACTACAGTCAACTAATCCGTCTGATATTATTTAAACTAGTCACCGGCAAAGGCGCCAAAAACTTGATCGCTATTATTTTAAACAGTATTTTCGAGTATAGCGATTTATGTACCGCAAGTGCACGGTGTCAAGTTTTAGTATAATGATATGAAAAGTATGAGTGTCGAACCCACGAGGACTAGGAAATAAGTACCAAATTCAACTAGTTTAACTATATTTAGCCTACAAAAATTGGTTATGATTAATTAATTAAATTGACTCAATATTCAATTCAAACAAACAATAGTGAATAAGAATAAGATCAATTGAGACAATTATCAAGACTTTGGTTCACCCATGTAATCCCCCATAATTTGTCTATTAGTTAAGATTTGAATTCAAACGTTCTAAGGTGACGAGTTTTCCCAATGCACTTGTTATACATTGGTCCGATTATAACAAATATCATACTAATGTTACAATAAGCTACTCCCGTATCCTTATTGAACAATTAATATTGAATGTCGATTTATGAAAACTACTAGCCTTCGATTGTAGTAAATCTATTGCTATCACACATGTATTTGACTTTATCTCTCGATCTCAGTCTGAAATCCATGGTATAAATTACTATATCGTATTGCAATCTCATATGGTCAATTCAATCATAAAAATAATCAATCAAATGTGATTAATCCTTTAAAAGCATGAATCACAATAAATTTTGCACAAAGATATATAAGAATCAATCAAAAACCTTAAATTGAATTATGGGTTCATAAAAAGGATCCATTAAGTCTTGACAACAAACTTAGCCAACAATCCCCATCAAATAATTATGCATTAAATTGTTTTGCAACATTCTAAACATCAAAATCTAACGAAAATATAGAACTAAAGTTAGAAATACGGAAATAACGAGAGGCGTTGACTCCTTGCGTTGCTTCGTCGTCCCGTCTCTTCCAATGCGTCTTTTCTTCAATGTTGAATGGTGTATGGATGGTTGGAGAGGATGATGAGTGATGGTGGCTGAGTTTGTAAGGTTTAATATGAGCCAAAAAGTCCCCAAACGTCCAACATAATCCATATATATAGTTGGAAGAGTTTCACGAAACTTGGACACAAATAACCAAGACGGAAATCAAATCTCGAGTTTTTCGGGTGTGGCGATCGATCGCGACAAGTGCCGATCGATCGCCAGACTATTCTGATTTTATTTTTCAAAATTCTCAAAGCGGCGATCGATCACCCTTAAGTACCGATCGATCGCTAATTACTTCTGGTCCGAGGCAATCGATCGCCTGAATATGACGCTCGATCGCCTGAATATGACGATCGATCGAGAGTCCTGAAAATCACAAATTGCAATTTCGTCCCTCCTTTTATGTGTTTGCTCGGTTTGGTCCTTTTCATCATTTTAAGCCTATTTCCTCCACTTTTATACATTGGGGCTTAGATTACTGAAATATACAAATATATACCAAAATATGTAATATTTTCCAGGAATCACTACAAAAACACCCATAATCTCATATCAAATTAAGTGTAAAAATCACATCTATCAAGAATGAAGCGGCTCCATTGAAGAGGGAGAACTTGTTACCTAAAAACTGGCAGCTCCTCCTCCTCCTTTTTATGTAAGGGAAATGGGCGGTAGTAAAATGGGCCATGGTATAAAGGGCCATGACAAACGAGCCATAGTATAACACTAGCATGGGGGACCACACTATGTGTGATGGGGTTGCTCGGGAGCTTGTACTACAATTTATCTCTTCATCTTCTGGAGCCAAGGGTAGGACTTCCCTCAGAGCCAAGCTAGGGCCTTATTCACATACTTTTAAGGTGTCACGTAGTATAAACCCAGACATAATGATCAGGACGACAGTGGGAAGGTGATGCTAGAGAAGACAAGCTGGATGCCTTCGTGGGAACCGAGCATGAGGTCTTCCTAGAGGAGTGACCTGGGGTGGAGGTCTACCTGGAGGCCGACCTGAGCTGGAGGTCTTCTTGGAAAGCCGACCTGGGGTGAAGATCTACCTGGAAGGCCGACCTGAGCTGGAGGTCTACTTGGAAGGCCGACCTGGGGTGGTTGAGGTAGAGGTCCTTGCCCAAGTCAGGTTTTGCGGAGTCCATACTTTTATCATGGTAACACAAGTAACCCTCTCTAGTCGAGCTAGTGTAACGTTGTCTCGATTGTTCACGTATTTGGCAAGACCTGAGTTGAATATGCTAAACATGCTCCATCTCCACCTACATACGCTATTGGTTTGGTAGTACTGCTCACGAGAAGGGGTAAGGTATACTGACTTCCCACAATCCGCCTACATACTGGATGATAACTTTGACTGTTCAGCCTGTTCTCTGGGCAGGGCTATTCTCTAGGAATGGCTGACTCACTATCTAGGCAGCGCAGACATGTTATCTTTGCGGGCGGACCTGTTATCTGGCAAGGCTGGCCTGCTATCTTTGCAGAGCTGGCATGTTATTTGGCAGGGCTGACCTGTTATCTGTCAGAGCTGCCTGTTATTGGGCAAGGCCGACCTTCTATCTAGGCAGGGCTGACCTATAATCTGGCAGGGCTAACCTGCTATCTTTGTAGACCTGACTTGTAATGACAACTAAAAATAATTTTATATAGAATCAAATCTTGCACAGGACTGTCATGTTAACTATGCAGGGCTGACCTGCAATAACAACTATCTGAACTCCAAAGATAATAAACCAAGCACATACTGCTCGTCTGCCCTGAACTCCAGAAATAATAAACTGAGGACATAAGGTCGCCCGACCTGAGCTCCAAATATAATAAATATGTGCATATAATGCTCTCCCGACTTGAGCTCCAGAAATAATAAACCAAGTACATGCAGCTCGTACGTCCTAAACTCAAGAGCTAATAAGTATGTGGAGCAGATAAAGTTCATCCGAAATCAATAATCACTAGATGTGAGCAGATAAAAACTCAGCTGAACTCCAAACTAAAAGTGCATCCGAACTCCAGAATAATAGATAGAGCTCATCTGAATTCGCAAAGTGACAGATGTCATGAGCTCTTGAGCCGATAAAATGCAGAGCAAATAAAACTCGTCTCATCTGACCCTAGAGAATAAACATAAGCAGATAAGATAAAGGTGCTTATCAGGCCTCAATCTGGACCCGGCCCGCAACTGAATTGATTAGCCCGGTTTGGAGCCAAATCAGGCTAACCGGTTCCGAACCGCTTCGAAACCGATAAAAAATTGGCCTGGGGCGGTTTCGTGCCTTCAAACCGGTAGCACCACCGATTTTGGTCGGTAGCACCACCGGTTCTGGTGCTACCAGACCGGGCCGATTCCGGAACCGTAACTGGTAAGTTTCGAAAAAATAAAAAATAAAAAATTTCAGCAAGGCAACGGCTTTATAGCCCTTGCCTTGCTGAACGTACGTTCAAATTTTATTTTATTCTTTTTATTTTTATTTTATTTTAAAATATATATATAAATAGATGTGTTGTAATTTGTAAATCCTCACAATTCATTCTTTCAAAGTTGTATACTTCAATCTCATATTTTTCTCTCCATTGTGTTATCTGAATTTTACTTATATAATAATGGCATCTTCATCTAGCAGCGCTGGTCGTAGCTGGGGTCACAGTCGGGGTCTCGTCCCGCATCGTCTATCACTTAGTTCATCTTCGGCAATGAATTTGCCTGTGCCAATCCCGAGTTAAATGAAAGTTATGATTTTTTTGCTGATCTCAATGTTGATGGTTCATCTATGAATGTCGAAACGCAATAACCCGAACAACCAGCCGAACCTCCTGCTGCCAAAGCCCAAGAGAGACAACAAGTGGGGTCATCTGGGCCACTATAGCAGCAAGTAGACAACCTACTCGTGCCAAAAGAAGTAAGATGTGGGATCACTTTGAACTCGCTCAAAAAGAAGGTATTAATGAATATGTTGCAATATGTAAATTATGTAAGATACAATATTCATATAAAGCTGGTGGTTCCAGTGGGGGCACTGGAAAATTTAAAAAAACCTTAGTAAAAGAACATAATTTTGATGAGATAACATTACAACCATTAGGTAGAGAAGCAACACAAGCACAAATAATGTTCTCACTGGCACGAATTTTATTACTGTTGAAATTAACCGTATGTCACTTGTTAGATATGTGATTAGATGTGAACTATCTTTTGTACAAGCTGAACATGCTGGTTTTATTGAATTTGATTCCTCTATACAACCAATGTTTAAACATATTTCTTGGCACACACTAAAAAGAAATTGTATGGACGTATTTGTTGATTATAGAAATACATTGTTTGAACATCTTTCTAGTTTGCCTTGTAGGGTTAGCATAACAACCGATATTTGGACAAACATAAATTCGGATTCATATCTTGTTGTCACTTGTCATTGGATTGATGATAATTTGTGTATGCAAAAACAGATTTTATCTTTAGATGAGTTGGATTGTGCACATACTGGTTATGTAATTGCTAAATATATATTCAACACTTGTAGACATTATGGAATTCAGGATAAGGTATTTTCAATCACATTAGACAACACTGTGAATAACAATGCTACGATGCGTGATTTAAAGACCTAACTGAAACCAATGATCGATGTTGTTTTTTTCATGTTAGATGTGCATGTCATGTTATTAATTTTGCTGTTAAAAGTTGGTTATGAGGACAAACACTCAGCACGTATTGAGAAAATGAATACTGCAATAAATGGTTACGCACGAGCTGTGTTAAGCGTGATTGGAAACAATTATGTTCATCTAATGGTTTAAAGCATCTTCTTTTTCCATCACCAATAGAAACTATGTGGAATTCCTTGTACAATATGTTGAATGTTATGTTACCTTACAAAAATATTTTAACTCCATTTATAATTCATATCAAATGCCTGATAACGATGAAAGTATTATTTGACTGATGAGGATTGAGAATTTGTTGAAAATTGTGTGTCATTGTTAGGTACTTTCAAAGAAGCGACGGAACGCTTCTCTGGTGTTACTTATCCAACTTTCATTTATTTTCTTCATTTAGTATTTAGCATGTTTGATAAGTTTATAGAATTTAGAGATGACTATGACTTGCATGCTTTTGTTAGTGCAATGGAAACTAAATTTATAAAGTATTGGGAACAAATCCCACACTACATCGCAATATTGCTATATCCTAGTCAATGTTTATCTTTAATTGAGATATTTTTTGAATATTATGCTAAATTTTTGGGGAAGGTTGTTCACGATCAAAAGACGTCTACAATGCAATCTCTCCAAAATATGTCTCAATTGTATTATAACCAACAGACAAGTGAATAATCACAACAAATGGCTGTTGAAGAACAACCCCAAGCTCAATCTAGAGGTGGGGGAATCAATTTGCTTAGGATGCTGGACATGAAAAAACTTAAGGGAAAATGACATTCTACTAGCAAGTCGACTGAGTTGCAAATTTATCTGAATTATGAATTTCTAACGGAAGACAACTTCGACGTCTTACAATGGTGGAAGGCAAATGCAACACAATTCCTTATCTTAGCCAAAATAGCTAGAGACGTGTATGCGGTACAAGCTTCAAGCGTCGCTTCTGAATCGGCATTCTCAACATGTGGTCGAATTATTGGAGAATACAGAAGTAGTCTATCTGCTGATTCATTGTGCATCCTCACATTACTTAAGATTGGTTTGAAGCAGAATTTAAGAATAGAAGATATGGGGCAGTTGACGAATTCGTAAATAATTATGACAAGCAAGAAGAAGATAACGTCAAAACAATACTTATCGATATGAAGAGTGCTAAATAGTTTTTTATTTAGATTTTCAATTGTCATCTCTGTACAATTATTTGTATGCATTTATATTATGAAATGAAGAAGAAATATATTGAATTTGTAATGAATATTGTGGAAACATTACAACATCAAAAAAATAAGAAATTTCAAAAAATTAAAAAAGAGTTCGAAAATAAAAAAAATTTAAAAAACAATAAAAACAAAACAAACCGGATCGGATCGATCCAGAATCGGATCTGATCTGGTTCCTTAACTGACCGGACTGGTTCCGTGCTTAACGGATCTGGAACCGGCCGGTTCCATACCGGTTCGATCTGTTAAGCACCCCTAAGATAAGACATGTCCGATCTGAACTCCAGATAATAAATATGAACGAATGATTCTCGTCTGATCTGAACTCCCGGGCGGACGATGCAATAAAATTGTACCTGTGCGGACCATGACAATAAATCTTTGTGTGGGCGGACCATGGCTGTAAGTCTTTGTCTGGGCGTACCATGACAATATGTCTTTGCCTGGCGGACCATGGCTGTAAGTCTTTGTCTGGGCTGACCATGACAATATGTCTTTGCCTTGGCGGATCATGGCAGTAAGTCTTTGTCTGGGCAGACCATGACAATATATCTTTGTTTGGGCGGACCATGACAATATATCTTTGCCTGGAGGGACCATGTCAGTAAGTCTTTGTCTGGGCGACCATGACAATATATTTTTGTCTGGGAGGACCATGGCAGTAAATCTTTGCCTGGGCGGACCATGTCAGCATATCTTTGTGTGGGCGGACCATGACAATATATCTTGCCTGGCGGACCACGGCGGTAAGTTTTTGTCCGGGCGAACCATGACAATATATCTTGCCTGGGCGAACCATGGCAGTAAGTCTTTGTCTAGGCGAACATGGCAGTAAGTCTTTGTCTGGGCGGACCATGACAATATATCTTTGCCTGGGCGGACCATGGCAGTATATAAGTTAAATATACTGATTTGTGGTACCAAGTATACTGATTTGTGGTACCAAATATACTGATTTGTGGTACTATATAAGTTAATATGTGGTACTAAATATATTGATTTGTGGTACTAAATAACATATTTTGAGTACTAAATAACATTATTTATGGTACTATCTAAGCTACTTTGTGGTACTAAACATACCGATTTGTGGTACCGAATATACTGATTTGTGATACTATATAAGTTAATGTGTTGTACTAAATAACAAATTTTTGGTAGTAAATAACATAATTTGTGGTATTATACAAGTTACTTTGTGATACTAAATATACTGATTTGTGGTACTATATAAGCTAATTTGTTGTACTAAATATGCAGATTTGTGGTACTAAATAACATATTTTTGGTACTAAATAACATAATTTGTGATACTTTGTAAGCTACTACGTGGAACTAAATATACTGAATTATGGTACCAAATATACTGATTGTGGTACTATATAAGCTAATATGTGGTACTAAATAAACTGATTTGTGTTACTAAATAACAAATATTTGGTATTAAATAACATAATTTGTGGTACTATATAAGATACTCTGTGGTAATAAATTACTGATTTATCGTACCAATTATACTGATTTGTTGTACTATATAAGCTAATATGTGGTACTAAATAATATTTTTTTGGTACTATATAAGTTACTCTATGGTACTAAATACATTGATTTGTGGTACCAAATATACTTAATTGTGGTACTATTACTTTCTTGTACTAAATATACTGAGTTGTGGTATTACGTATTCACGCCTCTCAAGTGGCTTATTTACGCCATTTTTTTTATGTAATGTGGTACTGTAACCTCTACGATTACATAATATTGTAGATAACATAATACCACAATTATGTGTATATGGTGTGTGACACTATAACTATAATATTTGGTATAATTACTATGACATATTTATATGGTAAGATATACAATTATTACCACATTATATATAACATGGGACATAGTTACCAATATACATAATATATGATAGAATTATTACATTTCTAAATGGTGTGTTACATAATTTGTACCACACTATATCGTGGCTATCAATTATTAACATAATTTATGTGAAAATAATTTGTCTTTGTAACTCGTCTTAATTGTATCACATATCATATAGAAAATAGTAGTGTGTATCATATATTATATGAAATTATGTTAGTAACTATATCAAATAATCTATATATGAACTACATGTTTCACATGTTATATACAAATATATGACATGTTAATATGTTATATATAGATATATTTGTAAACATACAAATTATATATTGAGGTATTACATATACTAGTTTGTAGTACTATATTATCTAATTTGTGGCACTAGATAACATAATTTGTGGTACTATATATATTAATTTGTGGTACTATATATATTTGTGATACTATATAATCTAATTCGTGGTACTCCATAAGCTAATATGTGGTACTATATATACTAATTTGTGGTACTGCATATGTTAGTTTGTGGTATTATATAATCTAATTTGTTGTACTTGATAACATAATTTATGGTGCTATATAAGTTAATTTATGCTACTATATAAACTAACTTGTCGTACTACATAAGCTAATTTGTAGTAATATACAAGTTATTTTGTGGTACGATATAAACTAATTTGTTGTATTATATAAGTTAATTTGTGCTACTATATAAACTAATTTGTGGTACTACATAAACTAATTTGTGATACTATATAAGTTAAAATTGTGGTACTATATAAGCTAATTTGTAGTATTATATAAGCTAATTTGTGGTATTATATAAATACAACTCCATTTTCCAATATAATATAATATAGGACTCACAATTGGACTCAATATCTTCACAGAAAAAATGGGAACCAAAAATCTTCTAGGAAATAATATTCAACGACAAATTTCACATTCCGTGAAAAAAGATACATGTTTTTGCCTGGAAGTTCATGTATATAGCAGGGACACTGAAGTTTTCAAACATGATTTGAGTCATCTTCGGTTCACCTTTCGGTTCGTAGGGGCTTCAGCTTGGTAAGAACAAATTCTGAATTACAGACTTGGCTGCTTAAATGAAAATACAACTAAACAAGATAGCAATAATAAACTAAATCTTTCATAATCCCAAAGAAATCAAGAAAATTAATTATACCATCTCACAACAAATAGTACCCCTTAATGATATCAAGAAACAATTATAATTTTTTGTATTTTTTCCTAATAACAACCAATTTCTTGCCATATGTGCCAAGTAACCACACAACTTTACTATTTTTTTATAAAGCCGAACCGATACCACCGCAAAAGCATTAGCCCAAAAGGCAAACTGTATAGTGTTAGCATAAATGCCCAGCAAGCCAAACGTTGGCCCGATGGACTTTATGGACCCTAGCCCAATTAGCTAACTCAATACCACTATAAATATAGCATTCATCTTTAGGGTTGATAAGAGTTTTTCCTCTCTATACACACTCTCATAGAAAAGCCGACATCACACTAGCACTGGTGTTGTGTTTGAAGATCTGGTCAGGTTGATTGGACTCGAGGATCACAGCATACAGATTGATTTCACTGTTCTCGGTAATTATCTTTTCGTGCATTATATTCGATTTATGCATGTTAATATGTGAATCAGGCGCGATCGATCAAGTAATTGAAAATTCAATTAACTGAAAATTAAATGAAAGTGTTTCATTTAATTGTTAATTTTATTTTCGATTATCATTATGATTAAACGGTAAAATAGAGATTTTACCAATTAACTGAAAATTAATTAATTAGAAATTAAAAAAATGGTTTTATTTAATTTGTTAATTTTATTTTCAATTAATGATGTTATTAATGGGAAACGATAGAATAAATTAATTATTATGCTCTAATTACATGTGATGTGATTAGTACAATTACATACGATGTAATTATTTAGTTTAATGTTTCAGTACATATGATGTGAATGCATGATAGATGATTACATGCATTGACCAATGTATTTAGGTGAATGTTTAGGTTTTTTATTGTTTCATTATAATTGTGATTTTGGTTATCGGGCCTGGGAGCCTGCTCTCTCTATTTTTCTGATGTATCTCACCCCGGATTTGTATCCCTATTCTCTTATTTGCTCGATTTAAATATAAAATTATTAGAATTAGTGGGAGATCGAGATTGAAGATGGAGCATCAAGAACCAAGACATGTATAATGGAAGCAAAAATGTAACAGGGTTGCATTACATACCTGCATCACCTTAGACAGACTTGTGATCCACGTATGGCTCACGTGGATCAATTAGGAAAAGGCCGTAATCGTCCATATTTATTTTTATTATGCATATGTGTATGATAATTGTTTGTTTGTATGTTTTATTGGTACATATGATGCATGAATAAAGCATAGTTGTATGAATCCGGCAAACAAACAAACGAGCATTTGATGAGATTTTAAAATAATTAAATCCCTCTTTTGAATATGATTCAAAACTTTTAATATCAAACTGATAAGGGGTGCTCAAAAGGGTTTGTTGCTTCCTGTCTTCCATCAATAGTTAAGTCATGAGACGCTACTTGTGTCATATTACCTTACTCACCCACGTGGGGGGCATCTGACATGAGAAAGCTGTGTGTTTAACTGCCACTTAATTAAGGGTGTGGTTATGTTAACCTTCTAGATTACTCACCCATGTGGTGTCTTTTGGGCGTGACATTTCCATCCGTGGGATGGGTTAGTTTGACGTGAGAAGGCATAATTGTCCTGCCCACGTAGGGTTATGCCAATCGCGAGGCAAATATCTTGGGGGTTGCATATGATGCAATTGTGATCTACCTTTAGTATCATGAAGCCGGTGGGCCCACGTCTGGAGTTTTCATGATCTAGTTGGACTCCAAGCCCACTAAGAAAATATGATATTCCGTTCATTTGTCATGAGGGTGATGAATTCGAAAAAATTTAGTGGGAGCATTCAATAACTAAAGTCCATAGTTTTTGAATTAATTAAATCAAACGGTTTGCTTATATTTTCTGCTTATTCTCAGTATTGTGATTGCCGTGAATCCGATTACAACAAGTCTCGATATAAACAAATTAACCACCAAACAATTCTGATTGACTATTAATTTTAAAATGGTGCTTGCTTCTAAAAGGTTGTTATATACCCTTGGTGGGAGCCCCCTGTTGAAGTGTCTCCCAGTTCGTCTCATGAAGAGATCGCCACACTTGAGAAGTGGTGGGACGATGATCTCTCGGCTAGGTGTTATATGATAGCATCAATGTCGCAAATGAGTTTCAACACAGATATGAGAAACTCGCTCACATTGCTGATATTTTCCAACACCTACAAATGTTGTTGGTGAACGGACGCAATTATTGAGACTCACGACTTCAAAAGAGCTATTTTCATTTCACGTGCAAGATGGGACTTCGGTCTATGAGCATGGTGTAAGAAAAATATCTCTTCTTGAGAAATTGGAAAATCTGAATGTGACAATACCTCATTAACTGACTGTAGATTTGATCTTATAGTCAAAATGTTGGAAACTCATAAGTCCTTGATTCAAAAGGAGAAACGTGTTCTTCTTGTCGAATCTTCTACCAAAGGTAGGAAGAGTTCAAGGATAAAGAAGAGGAAGGGAAATGGTTCCCAACCTCAAAAGACGAAAATGGATATAGTAGCAACTAAGAAAGGAGAGGCATATATGTTTTCACTGCTGGTCACTGGTGCAAAATTGCAAGGAATACCTAGACTAGAAGCGTTCTAGAAAGGGTATGTTTAATATTTAAATGAAATGTTTCTATTGGTTCTACTTCTTTGGTATATGACGTCAGTTGTCCTTTTATCTTTGCAAAGAGTTGCATGTGATGAGAAAGAGCCCTAGGAAGGTGACACCTACCTAAGGCTAAGCATTGTAGCAAGAGTTGTTGCAAAGGCTGTTTGAGACATTTATTTAATATAAAATATTGAACTGGTTAGGATCTGGTTTGAGCAATTGTTTATTTGTTATAGATTTAATCATAAACATTGTTCATATTTTGATAGAGAATGATATTCTTTTAAATTTGTGAATATGATTTGCAGTATTTTTAAGAATGCATGGTTTATTAAATCTGGTGAACTTATGAACGATTAGTATGATTATGTTAAAAGAATATAAAAATAATGATAACTTAAATTCCACATATCTTTAGCATGTGCTGAATGTCCATTGAATTAATTCATATTGACGTATGTAGAGCACTAAATGTTAGTGCAAGAGGATGTTGAGTTATCTTAAAGAGAATGTGATTCTCTCTGAGTAACTCTCTAAAGTTACATGTTTGTTGAACATAATTCATACCAATGCAGTAACCAAAACTCCATATACGATATGGACTGAAAAATAATCAAAATTTTTATTTTGAGATTGTTCTGCTTATGTGAAGCAGCCAGTGGGAGATGAGTTGGATAGTTGATCCATCTTATGTTATTTTGTAGAAATTTATATTATCAATTGCAGACAAAGAGTTTGTTTCGTAAGTGCAATCTTTCTAGAGAAAATGTTTCTATTAGAAAGGGTGACAAAATAATATAACTTGAAAAGGTTCAAGAACCACAAACCACCTAGAAAAGTGAAAACGGTGAAATTAATTTAGTCAATCACAACCTTTGATTTATACACACCAAGGAGATTTGAAAATGTTTCAAGAGCTCCTGATAGAATAAATCTACTCCTTGAAAGTAGTCAAGAAATAGACCATGGATATGATCCTTGGACTTTCAAGGAGGTGATGTCAGATATTGATTCGGGACATTGGCAAGATGCCATGAAATCTGAAATGGACTCCATGTACTCCAATAAGGTATGGCCTTAGTAGATCATCTTTGGGAATTTTTCCTATTGGTTGCATGGATTTACAAGGAAAGCTTGGAGTGGATGGGAAGGTAGTGACCTTCAAAGCTTGACTGGTGAGAAACGGTTATTCTCATAGGCAAAGAGTTGTTTCTGAGAAAATTTTCATCGGTTATGATGCTATAGTCTATTTAGATTTTATTAGTTATATCTTTATATTATGAATATGAGATATGAGTGATGGATGTGAACACAACATTTCTCAGTGGTGGCATTGAGGTAGAAATGTAGCAGTCAAATGTGTTTACAACTTCTTGGAGTGAGAAAAATGTTATCAAACTCCAGAGGTCCATTTATGGGCCTAAGAAGGCATCCCGAAGTTTGAACTTTCGTTTTGATAACATCATCAAAGTGTTTGGTTTTTTTAAAAATCCGGAAGTGACATGTGTGTGCAGAGCATGGTTACATTTGTGATGCTTTAAGTCGATTATAACATGCTCATTGTGAATGGTATTGTATTAATCAATTAAAGCATGATTATCTACTAATTTCTCCATGAAAGAGTTGGGAGAAGCGTCATACGTGCTTGGCGTAAGGATCTATAGGGATAGATCTAAAGGATGCTTGAGATCTCTCAATCTACATACATAAACACTGTGCTAAAAGGGTTTAGCATAGATAGTCAAAAAAGGAGTTACTTCATAATATGTCATAATATTCATCTCTCGAGTCAATGGGTCTTAAGATTGATGAGTAGAGTGAAAAGATGACATTGGTACCTTATGATTCGATTTTTTAATAGCATAATGCATGCTATGTTATGTACTTGGCCTGATGTATGTTCTTAGAGTAATGGGCAGACATCAGACAGATCCCGGTGAAGGTCATTGGAAAACTATGAAAATAATTCTCAAGTTCTTATGAAGAACTTATGATATGTTCATGTTTTTGGATCTGTAAGTGGAGAAATAAAAGTTGAAGGCTAAGTTGATGCTGGTTTTTCAATCGGATGTAGATGGTACCATATCGATGTTCGGATTTGTATTTAAGCTCAATGATGGTGATGTCTCTTGGAAACGTTCCAAGCAAGACAGCACATTGGATTCCACCACTGAAGCTGAATACATTGCAGCATACGATGCAACAAAGAGGCAGTTTGGATATGAAATTTCATCCAAGAGTTGGGTGTAGTTTCTAGTGCGGTTGACACAGTCCCTGGTGCTGTGACAACATTTGAGCTATTATGAATAGCCAAGATCTCATCAGTATCCAAACATATATTGAGAAAATACCATCTAATGAGAGAGATGGTAGAGGCGACATTATTATCGATAGAATTGCTTCAACAGAAAAATATAGTGAATCCACTGACAAAACCTTTACAACGATTGGTGTCTGTCATACATCTTGGGAAGATGGTCTTGAGACACGTGAGTAGTTGGCTTTGAGAAAGTGACAGATGTTGTCATATGTGATCAACTGAATCAATAGCTGATCGATTGTACTTATAATCTTATATATGACAAATCTTTGTTTGAATATTAATATATATGGCACTTCTTCATTTGTTTACCCATGCATCTTGATGCATTGATGAAGTCATTGAGATTGCTATAGTCTATAGAATGTGGTTACGCATATGATGGTGACCATGAAATACATTCTCGACTGCGATTTCTAAATGTTCCTGGTCGATGAGCCTTCGAGAATGGGATATCGATATATGCTCATTAGAGACTGGTATTCATGATGTGTCTATTGTAGTGCGCTGCGTTTCATCGGCGTTGGCTTGGAGAAGTCAGCCCACATGAATAGGTGCTCATTAGGAATGAGTTCACTGAACGACCCTACTCGGAATTCTATAAGTGGTTACCATTTGTCGAGTATAGAATTCCTAGTCATAGTTGTGCACCATTACTCCTCATGACCCGAGGCGTCATTGAGGTTTTGATAGATAGTTGTGTACTTTGATTTAATGACTGATCACATGCGGGTCATAAAGTTGTTATTTTGGGTATTCAGTGATGTTGTCAGAGGCCTATGATTATCGTTGGGATTTACCACTGGTCTTGATGAACCAGGATGTCCTAATGGTTTTTCTATATATGATTCGAGGAATCTCTGGCCAGAGTGGGTATTGCTTGTGAAAAATGGGTTTTTCATATACGCACACAAGGAATCATATAACGTGAAACAAATATATAGTTATTGAAATCATAAAGGGTCTCGATCAACCAATGCCCTTGATTCAGTCGGGACATATTGAGTGAAAGGAGTGTAATGCACGCTAACCATGGCTGACAGGTTCTCGTACTTTGCTAGTCATTTGTATCTAGGTTTTCGTGAAGCGCAGATGCTAGGCGCTACCCACGATCGATAGGTTGTTGATGGAATTATATTTCGGATATTGTCTATTAAAGGAGTTTAATTGACAATGGGGCATTAATGGTAAACCCAAAGAAGTTGTTTGACTTCTAAAATCACAAAGGTTGTGATCATACTGCTATGATACACTTGAGTCTCGCTGGGTCACAATCAACCGGATGCCGATCTATTGATGAGAATTGAGACTTAAATGTTAAGTGCTCAAATTGAGTGATTTAGAAGAGATGGATTTAATTTTTGAAAGCTTCTCGTTTTAGTGGAGTTCCTATATTTGAAAATGTTTCATCTATAGAAAGTTCTAAAATTAAAACGTTTGATATATTTATGTCTCATAATTATGTACATTAGTAGTACATCAAGTTATTCGATTGGATTGAGTTACTTGGATTATGAGTTTGGAGTTTTGTGTTGGCTTTTGGGCAAGTGGGAGATTGTTAGCATAAATGCCCAGCAAGCCAAACGTTGGTCCGATGGGCTTTATGGACCCTAGCCCAATTAGCTAACTCAATACTACTATAAATATAACATTCATCTTTAGGGTTGATAAGAGTTTTTCCTCTCTATACACACTCTCATAGAAAAGCCGACATCACACTAGCACTGGTATTGTGTTTGAAGATCTGGTCAGGTTGATTGAACTCGAGGATCACAGCATACAGATTGATTTCGCTGTTCTCGGTAATTCTCTTTTCATGCATTATATTCGATTTATGCATGTTAATATATGAATCAGGCGCGATCGATCCGTCTCTGAGTCAGATCTGTTTATTGTATTATTTTCGCTGCGTTTGGATCTGAAACCGGGGTACGAAAACCCAACATATAGTCCAATTGGTTCCAGTAATACGTCCTCTAGCCACCCCCAACAAAAAAAGCAACTAAGGTTGAAGCATCAGCCACTAGCCTCTCAAGAACAAGCCCATAAACCATTCTAAAGAAAAATCGCATACATGCAAGAAACATCGATCTTAACAGCATCAAATAAATCAAGCAAGAAGAAGCAGCTAAACAAACAATCAAAATCTGAAACCATCTAGCACAGCTATTGCCCAACCGATACATCATCAAAAGCATAATCCCAAAATGCAGAATATAAATCCCAATAGGTCCTAGTAAGACAACCTCTTGCCACCCCCAACAAATAACAGAGCGACAAAGGATAAGACAACATCCACTAGCATTGAATCTCAGTAATGAATGAACAGATAGAAGGGTAACAAATTAATATTCCAAACTATGAAAGCAACTGCATACGAATCCAGTAAAAAAAAAAAAAATACTTACCATAGTAGACTCAATACCAAAAGTTAAAATCTAGGCAGGATCAACCAAATTAGGTCTCTGAAGATTGAATTTTTATGTGTGGATATTCATTCAGAATGACATTTTAACTTCTCCATCAGTTTGGTAATTTCTTGAATATGTTTGGTTTAAATCTTTTATTTTCATTTCAAGAAAATTACCCAATACCAGTCTGCGATCTCACATAAATTTTGGGTCTCAGACTTGATCAGTTCAGATTTCATGATATATGTACTAATTTGTGATACTATATATACTAATTTGTGGTAGTAGATAATCTAATTTGTGGCACTATATAAGTTAATTTTTGGACAAGTTAATGTAATTGTAAGAATTAGACCAATTTCAGTTCATAAACTCAAAGAATACATATATACCTTCAATTTGTCGAGCTTAAAGCTACAACACCAATAAAAAACAATTGAGGCTCATGAATTCCACAGGAAGCTTATGTCTCACTGCATATTTGATTTCATTCCCTTATTGTTGTCCTTCCCTTGTTGTTGTTGCTCCTGCCGACAATAAAATCAACAAACAAATTGAATGATATATTTAATTAAAAGAAATCTTAAGAGCAAGAGGAAGAATTACAAAGTTTCTATAATGGAAGAGAGAGAGATAAAACTAAACGATTTGTGCTTATGGGAAGAAGACAATATGCTTTTCTAAGCGTAAATATGTAAATTTGTGCTTATGAGAACTGATATTAAAGCTAAACGTTGTGCCAAGGAGTTTAAATATAGTATTGCTGACATACGGACTAATCACTAAGTGGGTTTTGAGCTATGTTGCACGGATACGGATACGTGGATACGCAGATACGGGTACGGCTGCACGGGATTTTCAAAATTTGTAGGATACGATACGTCCGGATACGGCAAATTTTATTAATTTATTTATATATATATATAAATATATAATTAATAATATTTGTAATAAATCAAGTTTCAAGCATATAATCAACATTAAGCACATTAGAAATCAGAATAAAGTTGCAAACTCACCAACTTCACGACAAATGGTAAAATATTAATCCAGGACATCTAAAAATTTCAAGCATATAATCGACATAAACACATTAAAGTGGTTAGGAAATAGGGATTTAGTTAAATAATTTAATTTTAATTACAGTTTCAACCCTATTTTTTAAAAAAAATTTGAATTTGTCGTATCCTACCCGTATCGGATACGGTCAACAGCGTATCTTGACCGTATCCGAAATAAAAATTTATTTTTTATCCTCGGATACGCCACGTGGCGTATCCGATACGTATTGGTGCCGTATCCTGCCGTATCCGTATCCCAGAAGTATCCGATACTTGACCGCAAAATTTTTTGGAGTATCGATGCAACATAGGTTTTGAGCGTAGGGATTTTATGGCAATTTGCCGTCTTTTTAGAAGATAAATTTGATTGATATATAATTTAACAATTATCTTATATTGAGTGTGTTTCAAGTAATGCCCTATAACCTTTTTAGTAGAAAGTAAAGCAGCAACTTGAATGTGTAGATTAGCCAGTTTTCGTTTTTAATTTGCAACGCTATCATTTTGTTTTATGATGATATTAATCATTAGATATGTAATATCTGCATTGAATCTTAATCTAAAATTGACACCTCTGAGCTAGTCGGATTGGTTGTCATATTGTCTCATTAATGGAATGGCTCGAGTTCGAGCCTTATAAAATACAAAACTCCCCCGTACCCCTCCCCTATTTGATAAAAAAAACTTAATCTAAAATTTAAAAATACTAATTATATATGTTTTAAAAAATATGTACACAAATAAATAATCGACACACAATCTACTTGTTTTGGTAGTGTATATGCCCTGATATGTGGTATATATTGAATTATGGTCTTATTTAGAAGTTCGAACTTGTAGAGAGACTATAAAATTTATTACTCACTTGTGGCATTTTTTTCATCTTTTTTGAGAGGTCAATCAAATGGGTGTTTCATGTAGTGGTGGTGTTGTTTATTATTTTTGAACTCAAGACTCGACAGTAGTCAGATGCTCTGATATCTTATTGAATTATCGTCTCATCTAGAAGTCTTGTATAGAAATTGAACAATTTAGTATTTATTCTCTGAACATTATATATCTATTTGAATGTTTGTTATGTTGGGTTTGTGTGACTGTTTTGTTTTGATTTAGATGAACTAATTTGATTTTAAACAATAATTTTAATTGTTTGAATGATATGAGTAAGATATATGCATTGAAACTATAAATGGAAGATTCTGAAATAAACAAGTACAGTTAGTGGAAAGCATAACATAAGAAATTATTAAAACAATGTACCTTTAACAACTAATATGTACAAAAACTAGTATAAGAAATACCACATATATATATATATATATATATATATATATATATATATATATATATATATATATATATATATATCTTCAACAACAGTAATAAAAATTAAGTAATTTTAGTAACAAAAGAAATTAATTTTAAATATAATTTTGTGCACTATATATTATCTGAATAAATGTACTCCATAATAAATTCAAAATTAAATAATTACTGGAACTGAACACATCTCTGAAAGGAACGAATTAGGTCGCATAGAGAAGACGAGGGGACTCGTGGTTTAATTTGGAGTTTGTATCAAGTTTTGGGGGTTTGGGCTTTATATTTTTCACACAAGTTCGCAAACCTATAATAATTACGTAAAAAAATGTCACACACTTCGAGTGAAATAATTACATCGAAGCGTTGTGTTTATGTTGTGGTGTTTATGTTGCTATACGGTTTAAAGATTGAGTTGCATCGTTATCATCAGCTATAGCTTTTAGTAAAGCGACAAACGTTTTATCATACATTGATATCAAAGCCAAGATCATGTGTTTGATTATCATGAGTTGCAAGATAGTGCAATTATTTAGAGGGAGATTGTTGGATTGCAATAATTATTCATAGGGATGTCAATGAGTCCTACACAGACCTGTATTGACCCGCCCCGGCCTATGGGCCGCTATAACTATCCAAGAAGACACTCGAAACTGGAATGATAAAGCGGGTTTTGAAGCGGGAGGGGTGGATCCTGGGATTGGCCAAACCCGCAATAGACTGCCCCGCTATACATATATTAACTTTTAAAAAAAAATTAATATTGAATATACATTTCACTTCTTTGGTCGAATAATAAAGTGTCATTATTTAATTTTATATCAAACGTATGTATGTGTTCAAATTAAAAAGATGGACATTGTGAAGGGAATGTGAGAAAACTAATAAAGATTTGGTAGCTTAAAGATAGTTATACAATGCTTATTATAAATATTTACTAGAGAAAAACATGAAATTCAATCATAAAACTCAATTTTTGTGCTTCAAAATTGATTCCTAGCTAAAGTTTTATTTATAAAAAAAACCAATTTTAGGGGTGGGGCTGGTTAATTATTTATGCTTGGAGAGCGATCGAAGCGTAGCGTTTGGGCTGCTCTATGGGTTTAAATATTAAAGTTATGTCGTTATCACCAGTTATAGCTTTTGGTAAAAAGACAAGCGATTGATTCCAGACACACTATATATATAAGTCTATTATGTGTAAAATTCTTTATTTCGCCATAATATATGCAGAATACATTAAAAACTATATGCATTTCTACAATTATTTGATTCACAGATACCCAATAATCTCGCTCTAATTTCTATAATTTTCGGGTATATTCATATTGGTTATATTTATGGCTTTCATGAGTAGAAGTATACACTAAAAAGATGGAATGAAACAAAAAAACAAAAAAACAAAAAAATGACAAACATGGAACACACATGCAGTATGGTCAAAGGTTTTCTTTTAAATGATTTTTTTATTATAATGGAAGAGCTCTTTTTTTTTTTTTAACATAATACATATATCAGATTAATAGATCAGACGATTTACAAACAAACTCCCATCCAGAACCGGTTGTACAAACCAAAGAGAATAAGAAATACAAATACCAAACAAGGACATTGATGAAAGACTCCTAGTAAATATGTGAGGATAATGAGTTCGAGTAATGCTAACGATTGTGACTAATAAAGTGTCAGAACAAGCTGAATCTGTCAAAGCTCCATCAAACCATGCAAAAGAGGAAGCAGAATGAACCAAAGACTTCGCGAGGAAGCTACGAAGAAACAAGCACGATGACTCTCATAGAGAGAGAATTTCTCAGTTTTTCAGTTATTGTATTAATTAATTTTTTCTTTTACAAAAACCCGTAATGTCAGTCTGCTATAAGACCAATTGCCGCAAGCCCGCAATATGGTCAAATGTTGTATGCTAACCAATAATATTACTGAAAAAGGTTATTGATAATTTTATTGAGTACAATAATGCATGATTATAAAAAGGATGAAAATACAAAATTGATAAATATAAATATTATATTTGATACCCCTCTATGGAGGATCGATCTACCTAACGTGTTTTAACCTACCCAATTAGCCCATTTTAATAAACAAAAAGGAGTCGTAGGGTTTTAGAAGATATATCTCAATATTCTCGGGATAGACATGGATCAAGTTGCCAACACGCTATTGCTTACGTCTTTCATAATACGCCTTTCATATTATGCAAAGTCTACAATTTCAATACTTTTTCATTGAAATCTATACTGACTTTAGCGTCGGAGTGGCTTCGCCTACGCGCGGAGTCATCTTATCCTTTTTCTTTGATATACAGAGATATTTTGGAGCGGTTCAATTCAGTTTATAGAAGATAAATCGTTTGTTGCATCATCGCACGACATTTATTCACGATCACACTTTTTGGTGATATCAATATTCAAATCCAATTTGCATAAATTGTATTTTTAATAATGAAAACAGACGCAGAAAAAAATAACCCTCCACACACACACACATATATATAAATAAGTAAAAATTATGTCTCACAGTTTATATTATCTTCGTGAGCGTGGTGTTTACGAAATTATTATCCAATCTAATGTTATTCTGATTCTTACCATTCATTTTTTTCATTGTTATCTTCCATTTTTCAAAAGAAATATATATTTTTGACTTGATAATTAAACGGGTAAGATATATTAACTGGGGATGTGTTTAGTCCTGATCAAACCGACAGTGAGCAATGAATTTAGCAATTTTTTGAATAGTTAGAGTGAAGGAATAACAGATTTTGATGACCCTGGCAATGAATTGGGGAATATATACATTTTTGTGGAATTGAATAATCATCTCAGCCTCGAGAACGATCGAAACATGATGTTTATACTAATGTATGAATTTAAAGATTTGAGCTGCATCATTACAGCAGCTATAGTTTTTGGTTAAGCTACAAACGATCGGTAACCTTGTTGTTTTCCTTGAATGAGGTTTTTGGCAACAACCCCTGTGATTTTCAAATAGTCAATTTACATTTATGTGGTTTATGGCTGGGTGGGCTGAATTACATACAAATCATAGATTTTTTTGTGAAAAATTATTTTAAAAAAACAACGGGTCGGATAATAGATCTAATATATCATAATAGATTATATTTCAATTAAATTCACAAATAAATAAAAAACATATAAGACGGTACAATCCAACAATTTCAATAATATTATGTTTTTACTTTACGGTATTTATTGTCAAATTTAGCCATTATGCATTAAACATCTACTGATTATAAAAACTATCTATTTTAAATGTAACAAATCAGGTAGTACAACGAAAATTTCGAATCCTAATTCCATGGCCAATTTGAAACAAAGGAGACTATCCACAAATATTAATTATAACTAAACTACCATAAATACAAAATTGAATAAATATACTTTGGATTTTAATTTTTATTTGACTATAAAAAGAAAATCCAGAATTATTCTCAGCTTATAATTCATATACTAGATTTTCCATATAATAAATATCAATATGGGATACAAGATTTCATCATTATTTTAAGTTTTCACTATATTAGTTAAATAAGTAAAGTGTAAAAGTTAATTAATAATAATATAAGTATAAAGGTAAGAAAATAACTAATAATATATAAGGGATAATAATAATAATAATTTACAAATTGGAGTGTGGTATTCATAAACTGAAATTAAATTAGAATTAATGAGTAATCATTAAATATAAATAGGGTTAAAACAACAAAAACAAAATTTAAAAGAATAGATAAATAAACAATAAAAAATGGACAAATTGCAAAAGAAACGCTAAGATTTGCATCGGATTTGTGTCAATTTTTTTGTAGTGGATCAAAACCAGTAAAGCCCATTTAAAACTATATAAAACATATATATAGTACCTATTCTAATGGGGGGCTGGACTGGGCTTTTTAGCCCAGTCTAGCCCACCCCATGATTCGCCCCTGCTTACTCGCATGCAGGATTTTTGGGAATCGGGGAGAAAAAAGTTTTGAAATAAAAATTTTAGGCCAAAAAATATTTTATGGTCAAAATATAATTTAAGATGGGGCAAATATGATTTTTAAGGGCAAAGTACAATTTTTAGGGTAAAATTTCAAATTTTTAAATTTTTTTTTTTTTGGCATGGGTGGGCACTTGCCCCCCTTTGCCCTTTCTTGAATCGGCTCATACCCGTATGTGGGTTTTAAAATAGACAGTTTACCCCCTATGATTTAAAAATAAGCAGTTTACTAACTGTGGTCTGTGAATATGTGCAAGACACTCACTCTGTGTATGACATGCGAGGGGGACATTGTGATATGTTTTGCAAACCACATGGTGTAAAATATATGTTTACAAATCACATGGGGTAAAATATATATTATCGATACCACATAAATGTAAAACCTATTAACAATATCATAGATGGTAGATTCCCACGGACTCTGTTGGATGCCGTGTTATGCATGATTCCCATTCTAAACATTCTAAAATTGAAATGTGTGGAATACATAATTTATTAAAAAAAAAAAAATTTGTCAGGATCATTTTTATTTAAAAAATATATGAAAATATATTTATTTAATCCTAAGAATTTGAACAACTGATAAAATGAACACTATTTAATATGACAATTTTTGTAATTTATCCATTGAAATTATTATACTGTCAAGAAAGAACCCATGGTGCTCATGGACATGATTGGACCGGTTTCAGACCAGATCCAACCGATCCCGGAGCATAGCGGATTGTAACCGGATCAATCTGGTTGGGATTGATCCAGTGATCCAGATCGGATACCCGGATCGATTTTGGATTGGACCGGTTCCAATCCAGAACAGGTCCGCATTTAATATATATATATATATTTATTTATATATATATATATATATATATATATATATATATATATATTTCAAAATTTAACAATGATTTTTTAAATTTCTAAGTATGTTCAAATAATACAAGAATTTTGATGAAAAATACATACTTCATTAAATATGAAAAGCTTGAAGTAAATCTACAACATTTGAAATTAATAAAAAAAATTACATTATTCATCATAATTGATCAATATATTCTTCGCAATTCTTCTTCATCGTCGGAACTTTGGTTGCCGAACTCGTCGACTCATCATTCTCTTTTATTCATTCGCTCAACATCGAACTACTCTTTGAGCAATGTAAGCATGCACAAAGAATCTGCTTTAAGTGAAGTTTATGATCTCCAACGACCACAACTAAAATTAGTGTTAGTTTAAGTTCATCTGAAGTTGTGTTGGTTCCCTACCTATAGGTTGTAGAGTAACCTCATCAAAATTATGTTTCTTAACTAAACGTTTCTTAAAGTTTCGGTACCTCTGCCAGAACCGCCAGTTTTATAATTATAAATCGTTTTACATATTTTATGACAACATCGAATTCGTTCGTACATGATTTTGTAACCACGTTGAAAAGATCTAAAACCTTGCATCTTTTGGAACGGTTACTCGGGCGACTTGCGGTGTAGTAGTTGTGGATGACCAGGCATGCACCGGATTTTGGGGTGCGACAGGTTCTACAACGTGTTCCCCTTCTTCAACATCTTAAGCATCATCGAACTCAGAAAAAATCATAATTTTCTTGTACTACAGATGGAATTGAAGGAGCACGACCAACATGACCACTAGTAGAAGAATATGCCATTGTAATATTGAAAATGATTTATCTCAACAAAACTAATAATAATCTGATAACAACAAACTGATATAAAATTGCTAGAAAATAATTGTATGAAATTAGATGATATTTGATGATAAATGATAGAGTATAAATGTTTAGAAGTTGGATGAAATTTGTTAGAAATGATGTGGTATTCATAGGAGATTTTTTTTTTAAATTGTTTCAAATTAATTAGCTGCCCAACGGCTATAAAGTCATTCACCACTAACGTTTAAAAAATTGTTTTTTTTAAACTATCGGTTCTAATGGAACCAGAATCGGTAACAACCATGTTGGAATCGGAACCGCGGGTTGGGATTCAACAAAACCAATACGATTTGGGTTTTTTTCGTTTCGGAACCGGATTAACCGGTTTTGGTTCCGAACGGTTCCAATCGGTTCGATTTCTTTCTGGATCCGGTTAATCCGGTCCTATAAACACCTTGAGAAAGAACCATGGTACCATCAAAACGAACTCTCTTCAACAATAGAAACTCACATTGGCTTCCATATCTAGTCACCTTGAAAGAAGAGCAATTAATAGAATATTCTTCTGCAGATATATTATCAAGCACTTGCATATATATAATAAAATGTTTTGGCAAACTTCTAATATTTTAAAAAATATATAAAACAAAATGTCAAACATGTAGTTTTCACTCCTAATGTTTCTACCTCATATAATAAAAGATTCTTACTTCAATAATAGATTTTTTATTTCTGGAGACCAATGGTGAAAATTTTGATAGAAATATTAACTAGTACATGTATTGTTTAAAAAATATAGCTCTCCATAAAATATTAAGACCATCTATGGGGCTTACGCTTGCTCATTTGAGGGTTATTCAACTAAAGGATCAAACACTTATCACTAGGCTAAAAACTATAGCTGATAGCAGATGCACAATTTTATTTTCTTATAGTGACAGCGCAAAGCTCCGTACTAAGCGACATATAGACGTGACGGGTTGCACTCTATATGTGCCAATGAGCCAGATTGTTAAGCCAATAGACGATAGATGACTACTTCACGAGTGTACAAAATGACTTGTTGGGTAAACACATCCCCAACAATCCCCCAAAAAAAAGCTTCCTGGGAGACTAGAACCCATGACCTTGCTCTGGTATTAGTTGAATGATTAAACGCTTACCACTAGACTAAAAACTATAGTTGGTAGCAGAGACGCAACTCTATTTACTTATAGTGACAACTCAAAGCCCCGTAATTGACAGGTGGACATGAGAGGTTGCGCCCTATAGGTGCCAATGGGCAAGGCTGTTAAGCCAATAGACGACAAATGACCGCACCTTCGTCCATGAGTGCACATAAGGACTTGCTGGGCAAACACAGCCCCAACATCAACAAATTGTTATTAAAACTATGTTCTTTTTGAGCTCACAGACCTATGTTGGGATATGCCCTAAGACAAGTCATTGGATGATTGTTTGGACATACAATGTTTATGATTTTATGAATGGCAAATCATTAGTATATATTATTCGAATATCTGTGCAATATGAATTGATATATAAGTTAATGTCCTTAGAATAATATTGTATTATTCTTAAAGATGTCCCTAGTCAAGTATTATCATGAATAGGGATAATGATAATACATTAAGACTAGTATATGTTGATTGATGAATTGTTCATTGATATGAGATATCAAATCAACACATGAGTACATGTTAGAGAACGATGTACTGGACAGACCCACCATGAGAATGCAACATGGATAGTTATATGATCGTCATATGCAATTCTCATAGTGATAATAATGTATGTAATCCTTACGACTTGTGATCATCAGAGATCCCAACATAAGGAGTTATGTATCTTGATATTGTCAAACGTTACCCGTAACATGGTAAACTATAAAGGCGACTATTGGATACACTACGAATTATGTAGAGGGATGTTGACTGATCGAGATAGGATTTGTCCCTCATATATAACAAGAGATGTGTTTGGCCCTTGATCAAGTGAGAACTAAAATGCATGGCCATGCTCGAATGAGTCGATATGAGATATCGAGCTTATTCGTTTATTCTAGTTCTACTTGGGGATCAAGAAATAAAGATTGAATATACGAGTATGACTATTCCATGACTCGTGTTCAATCTAAACACAAAGGACAAAGGGATTAAGTTACATGGTAAATATTATCACAAGTTCTAAAGGTTATGTCGAGTCATTGACATTCTTGTAATTTGGGTAGCCTTGATGTGTTGCTAGACACCGCTCTATGCTTGTGACGTAAAATGTGATTTTAAGTCACTGCCAACATTACAAGATCCTATCGGGTCGCACAAAAGATTAAATCGATAAGGAAAATTAAATTCATGGGATGAATTAAATAATTAAGAGGAGTCTTAATTAAATGATTATAAGGATTTAATTAAATCATGGGTTTGGGCTCATAAGACTTTAAGAAAGTCTTGAGCCTTAATTAAAGTCCTATAATATAAATATAAGTTTTGATTAATTGTTAATCATACATTTTCATAACAAAACCTAGCCTCCACACTAATCACTCACGGCCGCCTCTCTCTTGAAGTCACACGGCCGCCGCCGATTGTTGGAAGAAAGAGATTGGTAGTCGTTAATCGGTTTTGAACCGGGAGCTCAGTTTTGGTTCAAGAATAAGTCTAGCAACTTGTTATTGAACGTCCCCTTTCGATTTGATCGTGTGGATACCGTAGAGGCAAGACCTTGGAGGTGTTGCTCGTGACTCGGAGTTCGTTGGGCGTAGTGCTTCGTGGAATCTGCTCAAACACGCTACAAGGGTGAGACTTTTGTAAACCTTTATCCGATATGAATCCCTATGTATAGATCCGCGGTTTAGTAATCCAAAATTTTATTTCGCTGTGTTGTATGCTTTAAGGATTACTTACAACCTAGTCTGGCAGTAAAACGTTCATTATCATTTTGAGTAGACTCGAGTTCGAATCGTGTTTGACGCAAAAGTCTCTCACCAGTAAAAAAAATGATTTTTTATTTAAAATAAAGCATTGTTACTTGGTGGCAACTATTAATTCTAATATTCTTCATTCTATACTAATCACAATCGAGTACTCATTTAATTATATATTTTCAATTCCGTCTCGCACATTTATTCATATTGCATATAAATATATATAACGACCAATACCTGATCCTATAATTGACATCATAATCAACCTCACATATTTGATGAAATTGGAGCAATTGTGGATAAAGATTTATAATATTAATGATTCTTTAATTACGCTTGTCATATATGATGTGTACCTTATGCTTTAAAATATGTGAGTAATATTATAACCAACCACCATAATATTTAAAGTCCAATTTGAACAATGAGTCATGTAACTGTTTTTTGGACTTGAAATTCAAACTCAAAATACAAAATTTAGAAATTTACACTAAAAGTGTGATATTATTCTTTACCATTTAATATTTGAAAATTCACTTTTGTTCCAATATAATAATTTTAATAACTTATTCGAGTCAACTCGATTTTAGTTGAAATCTAATTTAATATTATAGTATTAGTTTACCTACTTCATCGAGTAGTTGAGAAGTTGATTAATATGAAAAATATATTTAATTATGGTACATCCATGATAGAAATTAGAGTTTGGCCCTTATAGTAAATGAAAATATCATAACGTACAACTATTGGGGTGAGAGACGGAGACTCAAACACGAGACTTCCGTATCACAATTGCGAACGATGCTTGATGTGCTACGAGCCAGTGGCAAAATATTATATTTTTAAACAGTTGATATTCAAATTTTTTTATATCAATACTAACTTATAGCTTATTATATTTTAAACTGTGGATATTATTGTGTTTCGATGCTACATTTGTTTTATTTCTTATTAAAACACCGCAACTATTTTTCTTGGAGATGAAAACACCTCAACTATTAGAACATTGGATTATGCAACAAATCACAAAATCTAAAGGAAAATATATGTATACTTGGACGAAGGAGAACGGCGTAGATGGGTCTCCTGTCGGATTTTGCAGAGAATACGTCGAAATAGTAGCTTCTTCGGTTGCATAATTTGGGAGCGCCATTGGTAAAAATTATCAGAGGAAAAGAAGAAAGAAAACGTGTGGAAGTGGGAATTGGATAAGCCCTGGGCGAATGATACAATGACAAGATTAACAAAAATGAAATATTTGGAATGGAGAGTTCTATACAAAGAGATTCAATTCTAATTTATTAAAGAATAAAAATACAATAGAGGTTGTTATATATACTTAGCTTTTTTAAGAGTCTTAAAATAATTAACTCTGATCTCTCACGATATACCATTTTTTCCCCGAAATATCCCTCATCATGGTACCATGATTTTTATAATCAAACAAAACATAATAAATTAGAAATTTAAATAAAAATATTAATCGAACTTCGTTATGTTTCACTCAAAAATTAATATAAATAAACTTAAATTATATATTAAATTTTAATCTATGGGAATGCATCGCGTGCAAATGTTTCAATTTAAATGAGGTGATAAACCCACAACTGGTAATACTAATAATACAAAACCAAATAATTCAACGTTTTTTATGTAGGCACGTTTTTTTTATTGACTTTGTTCTAAAAAATGAATTATTGGTATATAATTAATTATACAAGATACAATTTATTTTGACCAATAACCCGATGAGGTCGAATGGTTTTCAATGTGTCCATTCCCCATAATGAAACTGCCCTTTATTTTTTTTATTCGGATCGGATTTATGCGAGGGAGCGATCTCCATGAAGGATGAACCACAATCTTTGTTGGGGGTGACCCAAGTATATGATAACCTGACCACTCTACTATCTATACATGTCTGCCTCTCTTAATTGCCTCTCTTAATGACCCTACGGTGTTAGCTACACTTACTACGCTTCAAGCAGCAAGTAGACAAATAGGTTTTTTAGTAAGAGAAGGGCTTCTTTGAAAATAGATGAAGCAGATAATAATAATATATAATCGGATGAGAATATATGGGGTTGTCCTAATACACATGCTTTCAAAAGGAACCAACCATGTTATAAAGGAACTTAAAAATATTTTAAGGGCATTATACTATAGCATGGAAATCATACCACGTCACCAATTAATTATTTAGTAGTCCTCACACTAAATAAAATATTAAAAAATTATTTGATATTTATATTAAAAAATGAGATGTTTGGAATAAAAATATACAATTGATTTGGGGTTGGTCTATGTTAGACCAAAAAAAATTACCTAATACTAATTACCATATAATATTGAATATTCAGATACTTATGATGGAGTTTTTAATGGCAAAAACACATATGATTCGAAGAAACGGCACATAATCTTGCAAAAAAATGTATTAATAACGACATTTGGATCATCAAATTATCCGTACTTTATTCATGTTATTGTAAATGATGAAGATTCACACTAATGAATGAATTTATTGAGTTTCTCTAAAAAAAAAAAGACTTGTATATATAACAAAAAATAATATGGATAAATAGTTTTCTAGGTTTAGCTTGGAATAATAAAAAAATTAATGTTGGGTTTTCAAATTAGTAGGATACATTGATATTGTCTCAGAGAAAATTTCCCAGGGCAACATCCACGTCAATATGAAATATTCCAAAAGAATATATAGATATTTTTTTTTAATTTTAAGGAAGTAGGACTTGAAATCGAGACGTTTTACATTGAGAAATAGATGACAACCACAAGGCCAAAGTATTATTGTCAAAATTCTAAAATTAGACATTGATTGTTGATATACTCGTGATACTGTATTATCGAGTAGCAACAACCAAAACCCAAATTAGTGATACTCATTTTGGAATTTAAAAATATTGTATCGAGAAATTAGGATATTTACTATTGTTAAAATGTTTGACTTTCCAGCTCCACGTTCTTATCTGGATGGATAAGAGCGCATGCAATTTTAAACACTTGGATTCAAATTACGTTTGGCGTAAGAATTGATTTAGCACCCACCTGAAAAACGAAGAGAACAAAAAAAAGGCTGACTTTCAACAATTGTATGTCGGCCCGAGGCAGATATTTTCCATTGGCTCTCATCAACTCCTTTGGTTTGGCGTGTAAACCGCCACACAAGTGAGAGAGAGGGACATAACAAATTTGTTAGATCGCTTTCGATTTTCCCATTTCCTTGAAAACGAACGATGCGAAACTAGGGAAGAATACTGCACCAAATCAACCTCCAAATTCCGAGCAAATTTGAATTCAACGATTTCAAAATTTCATTATTTTAGCTAAAAGATTGTTGTTTTTCGTTCTAAGACATTGATAGTGGTGGAGATGGCGTCAACAGAGAATATTTGGAATGCGGCGGAAGTAGCGGAGAGTCACAGCTCGGAGATTCCGTCGTCTTCTCTTACCGTTGATCACTCGCTCTCCCTCCCTGATATGAAGCCTCGTATTGTGTAATCATTTTTTATTCTTATTGGTGTTGTTATTATTCGATTAGCACTTTGAATCGACTGCGTGTTTCACTTTTCTGCTTGATTTGAGATATTTTGGGAGAATTTATTGGTATTTATGTTCAGTTATACGCTAAATATTAATTATGCATATCCGGTGTGAGAATTTGTGAGGTTGCTAATGCGGAAAGGAGAGAGATGTTATTAGATTGCTTCGCGTAGGAATTATACTCGTTTGCTTGTAATAACCCCTTCACAGTGGTATGCGAGCATGTGGTGGAGAAAAGCCAAGTTTGTTCAACATAACTGATGAGTGGCGACTGTGATTGATTAAATGGACCTTGTGGTGGATGTATAAAATACCTGGTCAGGTATACTTATTGTAACAATGTAAATGCAAGCTGGCATGTAAGGGAGAAGCTAATTTCTGGTTACAAAATATTGAGCATGGACATCCATGTTTTTGGCTTGATCGTAACATCACAGTTATAGGCAAATGGACCATAGTGGGATTAAGCAATAGTTATGTAATTGCAATCCACTGAAGTGGTTCAGATAGCCATCTGGATTCAGGTAGGGAGTGTTAGGAGGAAGAGGCGAGACCCCTAAGTGAGCTTAAAGAATCTGACTTGTATGGATTAGCTCCTAGCTTGTTAGGTATGACTTCCCTCAATGTTCATTTTCATGTTTTGCTCTACGACAAATACGGTTCATTTGTCAATTTGAAAGTATCCAAATATGGAGCTCCTCTCCCTAAACCTGAGCCCCAAGGGATCAGACTCTACATGTATCCCCTTAAGGTCAGGGTTTTGGATTCCCTATGCCAATCCACTTCCCAATTAAAAATTCATTTACCCAATAATTGATCACCATGTCTCGAAATATGTGACAGCAACAGCTCTCCATGTTTAACAATTGAGATCAATTAAGGTTACTTATAGTTATACTGCCAAATGCCTTCACCAGTTGCCCTTGGGTGGGTGAAAAGTTATCACCAGAGATCATAAGAAGTCCTATCTTTACAATGCCAATTGCCAAGATAGTTTAACCCGAGTGGCTATTTAGGTATACTCCTTATATCTACAATGAATGATTGATAACATGTTCAGCATTACCCCAACTGCAGGAATGTTTTTATTGGGTTCGAGCTCAAAATCTTTGGTTTTTTCCCACATCTTTTCTATAAATTTGAAAAATGCACCACTGTAACTTTTGGATATTTTTATCCTCGTCTTGGTGCAAGCGCTACGTGTGTAGACATGCTTCAAACACATGACATCGTGCATATTTTCACACGTATACATGCTTCAAACACACGACATTCCGCATATATTTTTTCTATAACTGCATCCAATTGCACTTTTATAATCTAGTTTTCGGATTATTATATATATATTTTGCAATACTTGTGGGACCTTCTCATTTGTGAAAAAGAATATTAAAACTTGTGATAAACTTTAATCACAATTTATAAGTTGTAGACAGCACATGTAAATTTCTTGATGTTATCCTTTATTAGATGGCATTTTTGTAATCCATGTTCATAAGAATTGGGATTAAGTTTAGTCACAATATATCCTTCTCATATGTGAAAAAGAATATTAAAACTTGAGATGAAGTTTAGTTACAATTTATAACTTGTAGACAGCACATGTATATTTCCTGACGATATCCTTTATTATATGCCACTTTTTTGCAATCCATGTTCATAAGCATAGGGTCCTCTATGTTTCTAAATCCACATGTACTAGCTCGACGTGAATTGACACATACTATCTACTTAATTTTCTGTTGCAATTTGATTTCAACCTTTTATTTATTTCATAGTGCAAAGTTTTTAAAAAAATTACTCGTTGACAAAAAAACTATGAGAATTCATCTCAAGTAATTGAGTTGAAGTCAAATGATTTTAAATTCTTCTTATACATTTTTGACTAAAAAATTACCTCTTAAACTTTTTGACCAACGATTTTCTTTCCAGGGAGCTGTGCAAGGATCTATTCAAACAATGGTCAAGTTTGGATGGGTCGGATTTCTCTCTTGAAACAGTATCTGGTGGCATTACAAATCTGTGTGCGTATCTTTTCTTGCTTCTCTCAAGCACGTAGTTCTTACTCTCTTGTTGAATTGGATGCAGTTTTTCTTGAACCATCATTTAAAAATAACTATTGAATTAAAACCTACGATAAAATATTATGTTCTTACGTTTTAACAAATCATTTATATTTTGATTTTGAATGTAACAGTACTCAAGGTGTCCGTGAAAGAAAATGGTGGGAATGTTGTGCATATGACTGTTCGATTATACGGACCAAATACTGAGTATGTGATCAATCGTGAAAGGGAATTGCAGGTAAATTAGTGACGCTTCTGATCATTTTATGCTGATTATTGTTTTTCTTTGGTTGGGGTCCGCTCCCCCCTTAATGCGTACTCGGTCAATTCACGTTATCCTGGACCCGACGTAGTTTGGGTACCTGGCGATTTAGACCCAAAAAAGTATTTTATAAGTTCCTACTAAAGCATCTCTCTCTCTTGTGCTTAGCAGCTGTTATCTCATCTCTCATTTCATTGACACAAGCTCGATGTTTTTGAAGATATCCTTTTAGGCCTTCATTTATCATGACTATAATAATATCCAATATAGGTAATAATATCAATATAGGTAACTTGTTTTTCAAATAAAACTAAAATATCTTAAATTAATTGCACAAGTTGAGTAGCTGTTATTGAGTGCTTTGGTGGAATTTACAAATTATTAACGTATGTTACACTGGTTACAACTTTCCAAGGACCAAGTGTACATGTTTTAAAGTTATTTGATCTCATTTAGCGACTGCATTTTGTTTAAGCTTAATGTTGTATGTTATGTTTAGGCTATTCCATTCCTCTCAGCCGCAGGATTTGGTGCTAAGTTACTTGGTGTTTTTGGAAATGGCATGGTGCAGTCATTTATCAATGCTCGTACACTAACACCATCAGGTAGACATTTGGAAAATATCATGTTGCACATGAAGTTACTATTATTATTTCAAAAATAGAACTGATCTCATTGATTAGGTTTCTTCACTCTTCAACATTGTTCATATCTGAGCCTTTGCAGTGACTCATTTGTGGGTTTTGATATATAAATTTTCCATACATGGGTCTTGATTAAAATTTTGTTAAGTAGAAGGGCTCCATCCAATGGCTTTAAATGCGTACCTCGAAACTGTGTAGAACAAAATCTGGACAGTCCCTCAACTTTGGTAGCAGGAAAACACTACTTGTTGCGGCTACTTAGATCTTTTCCGCATATATGAATATATTAAACACCACCCTCTACAACTTTTATGTTTTACATCTGGGCATTGGAGGTTTTTATTAAAGTGTTATGGTGGCCTAAAGTCAGGTACTTGTAATACGTGACCACCAAGATATGCTGACAATCTACGTCGCACATTGCTAATTGCTAACTGACATCTCTGATGACCCTATGGCAAGTATCACAAACTGGAGGGGACTCAAAAAATAAAGATAGGGAGCGCGAAATGTGTTTGAGGGCGACAGACTTAATATGGTATTTTTTTAGGGGTGGGGAGGGGGATTCAAAAACATTCCAAATAGATCCTTCTCTTACTCCCAGGCATTGTTTCTTGTCATTTGTTTCTAGCTGCCTTACATTCTTAAATGCGACAGTTATATTGCGAGAATCGCCACTGTCAGAGATTGAATACTTTGTATCCTCACGATATTTGTAATCTTAATTTGAAATATATTCCTCATTTCGTTGCTTTTTCTTGACAGACATGAGAAAGCCAAAGCTTGTCTCAAAAATTGCTAAACAGCTCCGGAGGTTCCATGAGGTAGAAGTACCTGGTTCTAAAGAGCCTCAACTATGGAATGACATCTTCAAGTTCTTTGAAAGAGGTGTTTTGTGATGAATATTTTTCCAGCAGTAAATGATTTATATGATGAATTTGGAAAATCCTGTAAAATTAAAGGCTGTCAGTAGTAGTCATCTATATATTTTGTGTGTGATAATAATGAATTTTACCTGCAGCGTCAAGACTCAAGTTTGATGATCATGAGAAGCAAAGAAAGTATGAGACGATTTCGTTTGAAGAAATTCATAAAGAAATCATTAAACTCAAGGTTATATTTTACATAAGTCTGGGTTGTGATTTATACTTCTCCATCGCCTCTGATTGTTCTATAGAAGAAGGGAAAATTTCTGGCTATTATCTTTAATTAAAGATCTTGGCATATGGTTGATTTTCTCAGCTGAACATTATCTTCTTGTTCTCAACCTCACAAATGCATATCGATCATCTGCACATGTATGTGTGTACTATTAATTATTCTGTCCCATAATTCCTTTTGATTCAAAGACTATTCTTAGTATCCTACCATCCCTGTGTTACAAGAAAAGATAAAATAGGAAACTAATGTTTGCACAGTAGCCGCCGCTGCACTTCTCCTGTGCATCCCTAGCAGTAACCGCCGCCGTGCCTATCCCGAGGAAACCCTGTCGTCGTCTCCTCCGATGCGACACATCTCCTCTGCGCAACCAGCCTCCTCCCGCGCGACCCTATTTCTCCTCGGGTGTCTTCTTCTGGTGTCTTTGGGTGTCTTCTTTTTCCACCGGGCACGTTTTTTGTTCATAAATCTTCTGATTTGTTTTTGGTGCCATATCTCGTTGTGGAACTTTTTGATATCTTTGTCGACATCTTAGTTTTTCTTTTGTGGGTTGTCTTTCTCGGTTTTGTTCTTGGGTTATGGTACCACTCAGAAGGGATATGTGATTTCGATGCGACTTCTAAGCGAATGTGCATCTCTAGAAGTGTCACTATATTCGTGATGCTTATGATGATAATGCCATCACTCTTCCGCGACATGAGTTTCTTGTAGACAAATTGATGTTTTTGACCATCTAGCATCAATTTGAGGGGATGTTATGAGGAATATTATGTTAGAAGAAAATATCGTAACTATCACTATGTATAGACAACAGTACAAAGAACAAAATGATTCAACCAATTTAGACAAGAGGACCCTTTATCTCCATTTTTATTTGTTATAGTGGCTGAAGCGTTAAGCAGAATGGTAAATCAAGCAGTACAGAATAACTTACTATAGCAATACCGGTGGGTGTTTGGGGATTCGTAATCTAGATCATCTCAACAAGGCTCTCTTGGGGAAATGGGGTTGGGATATCATCAACAAGGGGAATTCATTATGGGCACAGATTATAAGATCAAAATATGGGAGTCTCAATTGGAATCCGTTTTTGACAGGGAGTGAGGGGAGGAGGGGTTCTGAGTCTTCGTGGTGGTCAGCCATTAGCAATAACACTTTTCACGACACATCACTATGGTTTAGCGAGGGGTCGTCAGAAAGATGGCGATTGGGTTTGGGACGAAATTTTGGAAAGATTTATGGATAGAGGATTTGACATTGGAAAGAAGATTTCCTAGATTAGCTATGATAGCAAGGGATAGAGACATTTTGATAGGGAACATGGGGGATTGGATTGAAGGAATTTGGGTTTGGAGATGGGATTGGAGAAGACATTTTTTTGATTGGGAGAAAGATATTTTTTCTGCTCTAATAAATCTTATTAACAGGTCAAAACTGATTCAGGGACAGGAGGATAGCTGGATTTGGAAACATGATACATCAAAGGCCTATACGGTGCAATCAGCTTATGCGTTTCTTGAGGAGGAAACAAATATTGTTGGCGATTTCAAATAGACTTATGATATAATCTGGAGTAGTTTCGCTCCAACGAAGGTTGCTGCTTTTTCATGGAGACTAATTAGAGATTGGATACCAATAAAACAAAATCTGCGAAGAAAGAATATTAGAACGGGACCAATTTTAGATCTCTGCGATTTCTGTCAATCCGAGGATGAAACGACTAAGCACTTACTTTTTTCATGTTCAATGGCTTATGCTCTTTGGATGAAATGTTATGCATGGCTTGGATTTACAACAGTTGCGTATCAAGATCCAAAGGGACATTTAATACAACATAAAGGACTATGGGCACATAGAAGAGGAGGGAAGGGCTGGATTTGAAAGCAGTTGTTTGGACGTTATGGTTAAACATGAATAAAGTAATCTTCAGAGGAAGGGATGAAGAGAAGGAATATTTAATGGATTCAGTTTTATTTTGATCTTGGATCTGGATTCGGAATAGGAGTAATAGAAAATTTCTGTATTCATTTACGGACTGGGTCAAGGAACCGATTGTCTGTCTTTAAGCTTTATAATTTAGGAGTTTTGATTTTTGGTTTGTTCTTTGAAACTCTTTAGAGTACTTCTGATACTCCGTTTTTATTTTTATAATATATTATTTGCCTGATAAAAAAAATTTAGCAAAATGAGTTGCTATTGACACCCTGAAACGAAATTCCTACATTTTTTGTCAATATCAATAGAGGTTTATCTAAAAAACTGTGATGCATTCTTTGCCTACTGCAGTAACTTTATGGATGCAAAAGTTGTTAAACAGGCTTTGTGGACTATTCATAATCATCACTTAATCCTTCCTAAGAAGTCCTAATTCATTGACCTTCCTGAGAACAACTGCATCTAGCTAAAAAGAAAGGAAAAAAGATACATTGACGTGAAATTGTCGTTGATGATGTGGTGGCATGAGTACTTTTGAGATCAACCGATGTAGGAAGATATTGGTTGATGGAGACCATAGGCATTTTTCTCGTTTCCGCTATCTTGTGTGAGAAGTTAGTATATTATTTGTGGGCATTAATTTTCTTATTCTGGAACAGGAAATGACAGATGGCTTTAATGCTCTCATTGTGTTTTCACACAACGATCTGCTTTCTGGGAATTTGATGCTTGATGGTGATGAAGGTAAGCATCACCCATAGCTCTCTCTCTCTCTCTCTCTCTCTCTCTCTGTGACGGTTTTTTTGCCTGTGTATAACAAGGTATCAACATTACTTGGATTCAATATGAAATAAACATCCTTGAGGGAAGTATGCACGGGTTATTTATGTGGCCTTCGCTACAATTCGGCTGAGATACGATGAGAGAAGTATGCGAACTATAGCACATAGAGTAAATGAACGTCTTTTTGATGAACCAATGAAATTTTTTGAGGTGAAAGTAAATACTCCTCTAGGACAATTTAGGACAAGTTTTTGTGAACTATGAAAGGAATGATAGAAAAGCATCCGACAATGTCGTCGTTAAATTGCTGATATGTGACATATCTATCTTGTTAAACTGTTTGACCATATGAATTTTCAGGACTTGGACTGGGTTCCCTTTACCTTTGGTTCATTTGGGGAGAAATCTGAAAATGTGGTTACCAATATCGATGTAAAAGACATGCAATTTTTCTTTTCTCGTTGAACTCCCATTTGTTTTCTTAAATTTTCAGATAAGCTTTACTTCATCGACTTTGAGTATGGATCATACAGTCACAGAGGTTTTGACATCGGAAATCACTTCAATGAATATGCTGGCTATGATTGTGACTATAGCTTGTGCGTCATTTTCCTACCTAACTTTATATTATATTTGCATTCCCCTTTACATAGTTACAATAGGATATATTTGTAGTTATTCTGAGACCTAATTGCATTTGCAGGTACCCAATTAAAGACGAACAGTACCACTTCTTCAGGCACTACTTAAAACCAGACAAACCACACGAAGTATGTTGCAGTCTTTCATACTTCTGATCATAGAACCGACACGAATATATCTTTGAATTTGATAATCTATATTAGCTATGGTACGAATAAAGCCATTATACACATGTCATGCTCACTTTCACTTTGCATATCGGGGAAAACAAACATCACAAAATTGCAGTAATGTGTGGGTATTGGCTATACATGATAGGAAAGGTAACTAAGGTAATCCAAATTCATAGACTAGATTATTATATGGACTTAATGAACATTGGCTGTAACCTACACAGGTTTCTGATGAAGAACTCGAAGCTCTTTACGTAGAAACAAATACTTATATGCTAGCTTCGCATCTTTACTGGGCTTTATGGGCTCTAATCCAGGTACTTTTAGCTTTTTCTCCTAGTTGCTTGTAAAAAGTCCCGTTTTGCATCAAATTTTGGTCCTGTTTGTTTGGCAGGCTAAAATGTCTCCTATTGATTTTGATTATCTGAGCTATTTCTTCCTACGATACAACGAGTACAAGAATCAGAAGGAGAAGAGTTTCTCGTTGGCACGATCAATTCTTGGGATTACATACTGATTGAAATCATAATATCTAGCCTTATCAGCAGACAGATCCGAGTATTGTAAAATTTCAGTTCATTTGGTTCCTGTGCAACATTCTTTATTAGTAGTTTTTGACTCTGTTGTGATCCTATGGCTTGTTGCCTTGTGTTGTCAATAATGTTCCATTTTGCAAGACTAGAAAACACTTCTTCCATTCTACAAATAGTGTCATTTTAGTATTTGACCATGTTTCTTATTAGCAATTTTACTTTAAAAGATTGTTTTAGAGATCGTTGGGTCTTTCAATATCAAAATCTATCTCAATTTCAGTAGATTGAAATGTCCCTATATCACAATCACTGTTCCATATTGATCTCAATTAGTTCACCCATAAACTAAGACGAAAGTTTAGAAGGCAATAAATTAATAAATTATTGCACTCATATAGTGATTGCAAACCAAGTGTTACTACATCCAAAATCGGGAAGGTTCAATTAGCCAAATGAACTTGTCTGTTTATTGTGTTCCTATTTTATCTTGTTGGTTGTGGTCTTTTGGTTTTGTGCCAATGCTCGAGCATTGTTTGGCTTTGCCTGCTGAGCTTCTAGGTTTCGTATTCCAACCAGTCATTTTCATTGGTCGACGGATTTTCGTTTGGGTTATAGATATGAGAGCTTGTTCGTTTGTTGTTCTTAAATCAGCTTATGTCTCTTGTCTATCCACAGTTGTACCTTCACTTGTCTTGGAAGGCAGTTTCCATCTTTGACCTTGCACTATGCTGATTGGTTTGAGTGGACCTGATTTAATTTTGTTGATCTTTGGCTACTCTTGCTCAAGTGTTTGCATATTTGCTGTGAAGTTCGATACTATCGCATCTCTTATTTTATCCTTTTATCGATGTCTCTGTCTAGGTTGTCTAGGTGTCTGTTACTCTTTCCTTCTGAATGGCTATTGTATTTGTTGTACATTTGGTTTGGTTTAATATTATCCTTCATGTTAAAAAAAATAAAAAATTATTCAATCGTCAAAGAACAATAAAATCAAGCTCTTAAACAACCATCATAAAAAAAGCCAACCAGGAACTGGCATTCCGGAGTACTGGTTGAAAAGCCAAACATTAAATTATTCATAAATATTAGGATGATTTAAGAATTTTACAACAGATGAGATGCTGCTCTAAATTACAAGACGTGTGAAAAAAATATTGTATGATATAATACAAAAACCGAGCATAACAAACAGTTTAACTTAACCTACCTACCAAAATGAAATCTTACACTTCAAACAGGCTTAAGCACTTGATTTAGTAGCATTCAGTAACATTGCCATCACCTGTAGTTCATGCCTCTCAAGCTTGAAGAACCTGACAATGAACTATACGATTTTTGTATCGATTTCTACCAGCAAGATTGGACAAAAAATTGGTGACTATTGTTTTCAAGTGTCCTTTCCCAGAAATAGTTTCCCATGTCTGCTCAGCAGTAGCTGACCTCCCGTGATCAGATTTCAAAACATCAACCAGAGTAATACTCATGTTATTTCGGATGATGCACAATTTCCCATTAAGAGGGAGGAGAGCGGCAGCCTCTAAGGCCTTTGAGCTGCCTAAATGCGTTTTACTATCCATATGCTTGCTCCACGAACCTGATGTTTTATCGTACAATCTAAGTCTGCAGCCATCTTTGCAATCTAAAGCATAGAGATGCCCATTAATGGTGGTGCTAGGATTCCTCCAACCTGCAACCATTCCATCATAGATCGGGTGCCAGCTATCATTTTCAGGTTCGTAAACCTCACTAAGAACTTGCCTGTGGGAACCAAGCCCTTTCAAGAACCATTTCCCTTCGTAAACAACCCCTATAAAAGGCACCATTGGAGTGCTCATATCAGAAATGAAAAACCATCTATTCTTGTTGGGATCATAAACCTCAGCAGATCTTAGAGACCGGTGAACCCCCTCATTCTCCCCACCAGCTACATACAAGCGATTGTTTATGACACAACTGCTGAAAAAATGTCGCCTCCGAAGCATATCAGGGGCACGATGCCATTTGTTTGTCCTAGCACTGTAAAAGACAACTCTTCTCATGCAACCTTTCACTGGATCTTTCCCGCCAAACAAATAAAGGTGACAACCGCTAAGTACAGCACATCCAAAATCAAGGGCATCAGAATATTCTTTCGGCACAGGAGGGAGAGGCTGCCAGAGCTGATATATTGGGTCAAAGGCAAGCCATGATATTTTTCCATCTTTGTCTCTTTTCAATACGTAAACCCATTCCTCGGAAATTCCAAGATTTTTCCGAAGTGAATAAAAGAAATTTCCAGCAAGAAGGCGATACCATCTTTTGCAAACTATACGAAGCTTACAATGCTCAATTCTCGGGACACGGATTAAGCAAGCAATAGCAAGGTCATCCGGAAGTCCAGGAAGTAGAGGTGATTGACTCCTATTTCGATCACGTGGTGGCTTCTGTCTGGAGGGGTGAATGGAAGGTTTAATGTCAGGCCGAAGACAGAGCTTTGTTCCCGGGACATACTTTTTAGCCCCGACAACTGTTTTAAGACCTGCATCTACTCTACAAAGGCAAGCTGTTGAATCTACCTGTAATAACATTATAGTTTATTAGTTAAATGTTAGGTCATGCCAGGCATTGAATACTATCCTCAAATCATTCTTTAACTGTTTACACTAGAATGAGACGGTAATTTTTTATATTTATTTCCTTGAAGCGCACAGCATTTTAGTCCACAATACTCTTTGCAAATTAAGATTCCATCTCATACTCAACAAATTATGGTCTATTTCCTTCTCATTTGAGCAGCTCATTTATGCCAAATATGACAGTTTTTTTTTTTTTTTTTTATAGAAACAAGATTTATTGATAAATAATGAAAAGTAGAATTGAAGGATAAGATATCCTTCCACATGAACTTTCGGAAATGTTAAAAGGATTAAAGGACAACCCAACTTTCATACCAAACATTTCGCAAACAAATTGTACAACTATTGACCAAGACAAATAGAAGTTTGTCATCCAATAAGTAAAGAACTAAGTGGATTTTTTCATGACCACTGTCCAGCAGTGTCCAATCGCAACCTGGCCTATTGTTGAGTTTTTCCTCCTTTCATTTCTTAAAAAATCAATCCATTCCTCTCTTTCCACAACTCCAAAGTACTTGCTAGTATCACCGATAACCGTGATTTTTGCATTTTCCTGCTTCCAACCATATATTTGATCTTCCATAATCATGAGTGATAGACAATTTTTTTAAAAAAAATTATTCTAATTCAGAAGGTATGCAAAAGTTTTTTGAAAAAAAACATAGGCCCCACCCCTTTGGCTTATGCATCACAATTCCTCACCTAGAAAAAAGTAAAAGGTCAAAAAACCTTGTCGTCCCCTTCTCCCGTAAGGATAGGTCTAAGTATTTTAGTCGAGAAGAGAGTTTAATTCAGATTTCTGACAGACAAGCAAACGAAATAGGGTTGACTAGCAAGTCCATGAGAATGCAGAATGTTGTCAATACACAATTTTTATATGGACACTAAATTGACAAGATAACCATAACAAATTATAGGTTGTGACCAGGTATACTTCTGAGAACTATAATACACTACAATCTACAGGCATAGGAATTAACAGAGGTTAAATTATAAAAAAGTATAGTTCAATAATAATATAGAAGCAGCTACCTTCAGAAAAGACAATGAATGGGGGAAGCAGCAGCCGTTAGGAAAAAAAAACATGAATGGGGAGCAGAGAAGATAATGACCGGAAAAGTTTAAGAAAACCCAACAAAAGCATCTCATGGCATTTCACTATGCCATACGAGGCCTATATTATGTGGGATTCTTATATTTGTAAGAAAACATAAAACTTATTTTTTATGGGAAGCCGAGAAATATTCAAAGATAAATACAAAAAAAAAAAGTAAAACTGGAATTAAAAAAAAAACATGATATTACGTTGATCCAAACTTGAAAGTAAAAATTAATATGCTTGTGGCCATTCATCCCCCATCCAGCAATTACTAATTCACAATTGGCTCAATGACTTTGAACAGTCAATAATATCTAAAGGAAGGACAGAGGGAGTAAATGTCATGAACTATGAAATGGTCAAATTCTGTGATGTATAACTGAAGGATAAAAAAAACATGATATTTAAGTTGATCCAGATTTGAAAGTAAAAACTCATTTGCTTGTAGCACTCATTCTCCATCCAGTGATTAGGATAGTTCAATGATTTCAAACAGTCAACACTATCAATGGGAAGGAGAGAAGTAGTAATATCATGGACTATGAAGTGCTCAAATTTCATGAACTACGATTTATAAACAAAACTTCTAGGCTCCCAATACCTTTTTTTAGTTATTTTAGTTCATGAATTTGATTGGTTAAGAAAGTTGATATGGAACCATACTATAAGGTTAGACTCCACAAGGGGCATCCTAGAAAACACAGACATTGCACTAAGCCCCTGGCAGTAACATTTCGTGTCAAAATTGTGGGAAAGCAAAAATCTAGTATTCGTACATGATACTCATAGCATGCTTCCCTTGATTCTTGACCGTTGTCCCAGCACAAGTGTTAATAATTCTTAGCACTAGAGAAATAATACTCTATGACAGTTATAAGCTCAACACCTTTCTTGTTCGTAAGAAACAATATTATACAGTTTTCAACAGTCAAACCTAAGAATGAATTAGTATCTACAAGAGCTAAACAGCTAATATAAAGTATAACAGAAAGATCTCAATCCTCAGGAAATTCGTAATTTCCTGAGGATTTTAGGAGAGCCTTACTACAGTATTCACATCCAGAAACCTTTCTAAAGCTTATATAATGGACGTGGAGTACTACAGGTTTACGTTTCCATTTACACGAATAAACTAAAAAAACAGAAAAAACGACCAGTTATACCGGACCGGGCCGAAATAGGGTATATACATTTCAAGGGGTCATTTAGGGGTGTTTAACGGGCCGGGTCAATCCGGACCCGGCCCAAAACCGGACCGGTTAGTCCGGTTTGCAATCCCGTATAAGAACTAATTCTAGCATGGGGACAGACAAATTCAAATGCCAATCGCAATTAAAGTGTCAATGTCATTTCCCACAAGTAAGAAATTTGATATTTATCCTTCAAATAAATGTTGAAGGACAGAAATTCACAAAAGATGATTAATTTGACATGTGAATACTCAAAGCAAATAAAGTATCCAACCTCCAAATTTGAAAACTTTAAAGATGGAACATTATGACAAAACTAAATTTGGTAAATGCAGAAATTTACAATATGTTTACCAAGGGAGGCTGAATCACCCTATCCATTTGTGGAAACTCAACCCATCACCAATTCAAAAATCCTTCGACTCAACAGCATTTGTATCTTAAAAGCTCAATTGAGTATACAAACTGGCCCCTTCAAATTCAAATCCTGCAACCTATTTACATGACCAATTGGCCACCAAAATCGAATCTGTCAAACTTTCAATTTCACAATCAATCAATCCACAAACGGAATCTATCTAATCAAACAACAGTAAATGCATAAAAGATTCTTACTTCAAGGATACCAAGCAGAGAGAGATTTAGTAACCCCCAGAAAACAAATATCAGCAGCAACTAGATTAAAGTGATCCGCAGACAAAACCCATGTGCAAAATCAAAAACCCACATGGCACAACTTCACACAATGAATTGCCATGGATTGGTGAAGAGAGAAAATAGGAAACAGCGCAAGCTGTGTTATCTTACAAAAGGAAACCCTAAAAACCCAAAATGCGAGACAGCAGGATAAGTGGTGGGAGAAAAAGAAAAGCACTGAACTAAGATTAAAGACCTGAAAATTCTTCAATCAAATCTCTTGTAAAATTTCTCTCCTCCCCGATTTCAGACCATTAACATCCTCAGTGGAAAACTGGGCCCATTAAAAACAGCCAACAAGCACCAAAGAGAGTGTGCGCGCGTCTATGTTGCATCGATACTTCAAAAAAAATTACGATCAAGTATCAGATATTTCTGAGTAGTTGGGGACAAAAATTAAGTTTTTATTTCGGTTACGTTTTGGATATGGTCAAGATACGCTGGTGATCGTATCCGACACGGATTAGAAACGAGAACTTTCAGAATTAAAAAATAGGGTTGAAACTGTAATTAAAATTAAATTATTTAACTTAATCCCTATTTCTTAACCACCCTAATTTGTTTAATGTCGATTATATGCTTGAAATTTTTAGATGTCCTGGATTAATATTCTACCATTTGTCGTGAATTTGGTGAGTTTGCAATTTTATTCTGATTTCTAATGTATTTAATGTTGATTATATGTTTGAAACTTGCTTGAAACTTGATTTCTTAAAAATATTATTAATTATATATTTATATATATAAATAAATAATTATCGTATCCAGACGTATCGTATCCTACAAATTTCAAAAATCTCGTGCAATCTTACACGTATCTGCGTATCCACATATCCACGTATCCATATCCGTTCAACATAGGTGCGCGTGCATGTGCGGGCGTGGTCTATCAACGGTCAATTATAAATCAATACTTCTTGAATTAATGGTTGGAATATTTTTTTCCTATCACCCCGATGCTTCAATCATTTCAAAAATAAGGTAATTAGGTAGTTCTGATCATTGTTTTTATCATCAACCATTGCTTGCGATCGGCAAACATTGTTAGCACATATTTTGGCTTCCCGCTGTGACATATGGGCCTATTCTTGTTTCATTATTTGTGCCCTTTATTTTTAACAAGAATTTGCATATGTTAGACTTTTATTCTCGAGTATAATATTATTCATTGTAATGTAAAAAAAACCAAATATATATATATATATATATATATATATATATATATATATATATATATCTTACTATATTATAATGCCTAAGCCCCCTATACTAACTACCTTGGTATGGCAAATTTGAAGTTACCAAACTACCCCCTTCAATGGTTTGTTGTGGTTCTTTGATGTGTCTTTTGAATTGTAATATTAATCAATGTATATATCTCATTTATCTTATTACACGTATCAATACGTATGCATTATATATTACGTTACACACGCAACGCGTGTGCGTCGTCTGCTAGTATATTTTAATTTTGAGTATTTTTCGTTTGAATACATGAATTTTGAAAAGGTCTAAAGCATGGCACGTAACGTCAAAGGCACTTGCCCGGATTGGGTCAAAATCCAATCAAAAAACAAAATGTTTGATGAGGACAATTTAATTTCATATATTAATTTAATTTAACAACATATATATGTTTTCAGAACTAACCAACTAATTTCAGAAAAAAAAAATATTTTTAAAATTCAAATAATACTTGTAATCACTTCAAATAGGATCATTCAAAAATGAGTTTGATTGATCCGATTTCATTTTTCTACAAGTTGATAGATGGGTGAACACACTCAACATCTATTTGCTCAATTAAATAATTAAAAATTTATAGATATCACTTTTTAAGCCTTCACTTTTTGTAGCATTATTAATAATTAGTTCACTTCTGCACGCGTTGCATGCTTATAACGTCCGTTTATGAAATGATTATACCGCATTTTTATATTTAATTTTTTTGGATTTTAATAATTTTTTTAAGGTAATATAGTAATTTATATGGTAGGCGTGGTAGTAATTTGTATGACTGGGAGGGGCTTAATATAAATTGGTGGACACATAGATGACAAATGTGATGATAATATTTTAGATTGACGGGGACATGAGTGTAATTAGACATTGGTCTGAAATGGTCGAACCATTAAGATCCTTACGCATTATATATAGTATAGATAATGCTACAAAAATATAGTTTTAGATTAAATAATAATAATATAATTTATAGATACCACACGAGTTATACTTTTTGTAGCATTATTAAAACTAGTGTGCTTATGTACATGTTTTGTGTTTATATAATTTTTTTTAATAATAATTTTAAATGAGAAGAGTATTTAAGATAATTTCTTTGAATAGTTTTGTGAAGTTAGGATGGTTTAATAATAATTATATGTATGAAGAATAATTTGGTAATTTATTTTAGGAATCCAACAGTGATATCATATTATGATATCATCAATCTCTTTTGCTTTATTATTTGCTGAGCAAATATAATATATAATCGTGTATATTATTTTTATTTTTAATTTTTAATTTTATTTTTAAGGGATCAAAATAGTCCAAGAATATATTTAATATATTCTTTTTGTAAGTTTTTTTTTTAAAAAAATAAATTATTTTTTAGAAATATTAAAGGATCTACAGTCAATCTTCATGGCTAAAGTAAAGTCCAGATAGTAACTCGGTAACTCCTAAAAAGAAGTCTCCGGTCTGCCTAAGGTTCCTCGGTCAACTCTTTCTAGAATTTTGAAAAATAAAATGTAAGACTAAGACTAAAATTAAATTTTTAGACTTCTTAGGACTTAAAATTATTGAATAATGATTATGCATGAGAAACACATACATATATATACATTATAATCTCGATAAATTAATAATCTATAAAAAATAATTATTTTTTCAGTCCTATCTTGATTTAAATAACCTCTCTAACTTAATAAAATTATATGATCCAAATAATATATATATATATCCCATTTTATTAGTTCGTTAGCCTCATGTACATGATAACCGTAAGCATTTTTTAAAATGAAAATTTATTCCTTCCAAATAATAATAATAATAATAATAACATATTATATCATATGATACGATGCACGGACATTCCTAAAATCACTCGATACAATATTGGAAACTTCTAAAACACTGACACATATCGAAAACTGTGTGCCCTTAATTAAAAAAAAAAACAAATTAGACATGATTGTCGGAAACAGATGAGGGGAGTGTCCAACAGAGCACGTTTTTTTATTTCTTTAGTTTTTTTATAGGAAAATTGTATAATTTTAAAAAGATTTTGATTAAAATGAAATTTGGACGTGTTTGTTAAACTTTATGTTTATAAATTTTCTAATTATTTAAAGAAGTGGAGATGACTCGAACCTGAAACCTCTGACACCCACTAGGCCAAGACTTTGGTGTAAAACTTAATGTTAATTTAAGTAATATACATTTGGTATTATGTGATACTATGATAATTTCAATGACATACATATATTTATACGCTAAAAATTATTTTTGTTGTATCTTTTATTTGGACGTGTTTGTTGAACTTTAGGTTAATTGAAGTGACATTTAGTGTTAGCATATGTAATACTTGACATACATTTATTTGTACCCTTCTTGAATTTGGTAAAACATTTGGTAAAAGGGTGGACAAAGGGAGAGGGAAATGCAGTTCTAGACAAAAGTTATTGTGATGCTACTTTGTCTAAAAGAGAAGAACAAGAAACAAAAATAAGTAGAGAACACATATTGTGCTCAACCAGATAAAATTTGAAGGCTAGTTTCAATGTAATTTCAATACGATTTAGGAGGGTTAACATGAAATTGTAGATAAGAGAACACCAAATACAGAAAAAGCAAATGAAAGCTACTATAACAAAAATGATCATTGTTTTATGCAGAAACAAGAGACCTAACGATTAATCGGCCTAGGCTTCTTCTTTTTTTGGTTAGTATGCAACAATAGCTCTTCATTTATGTTACTTTAAAATGCATAACTTACCTGCTGAAGGAGTATTATGGGAAGATCTGCCAAATCACAATTGTATCCACTAACAGCACAAAACCCTTCAGCCTTCCCTTTGAAAAATCCAACCACATTTGGAGCGCCTTCCCCTTCTACCTATGGAAGCATCAATCACCACTACCTTGGTCCAAAACTGAGGTCGTACATACTTTATGTTGCCATAACTGGGCAACTGAAATTGGCTTCCGACATGAAGTATGGATTGAGGGATCTTCATCGAAAGTGTCCCAGGTGGACGAACGAGAATGCCAAGTGGGATGAGAAATCAAGTGGATATACGGTGTCCTGCAAACCTTCAAGTTCATATAATACACATCTAAGATAGAGTACATTCCTGTGTGATCATAAAATCTTAATTTTTAAACAAATACAAACAAAACTTTCACTTCTACATCATAATGTGATATATTGACAAATAAAATGTGAGCATACCAGACTTTCCAGCACTGATAGGACGTTATTTGAGACGATTCTGTAAGCAAGAGACATGCAGAAATGGCCCAAAATGTTTGAGCTTATTGACTGGATATCCGAGTTCCAGATGAAGAAGTAACTGTATTTTGTTATTTGAAACACATATTCATGAAACAACTGTCTCAGACATATCTCAGTAGCAGCTCGGTTTGGAATCCCTAATATCTTCGTTCTCTGTCCCTGCTCCAAATGTTCGCGCATCAAATGATCCCAAAGCCTCATCTGTAGTCTCCATAGGCGAGTTTTTGTTCGATGCACTGACAGTTTGATGGACTTGATCAGATATTACAAGTGAAATGGAGACAGATGCTTCTTGATCAATATTAAGACATTTTTTTTTTCTTCATGCAAATCATAATAAAATATAAATAAGTACCAGAGGTACTAAAGAAAGTCATACAAAACAACTAAAAACATAACCACAATGAAACTCCTACTTAGCCTATCCTTGACCAGAATTACGAAGAGCTAATAAACAAATTCTAGGCTCATGTCTCCAGTCCCAAAACGAGGACCCCAATGTATGAATTCCTCTATTACTAATCCAAAATCATGATCTGAAAATGATTAATTCTAACAGATCGCCCTGGATATCGTCAGCTCCTCGGAAAATAAGATTATTGCGCATCAGCCAAATGTTCCAAATTATTGCTTTCCAGATAGTCATCCACTCCTTCTGTCCCTTGGCATGCTTCCACAGTCCCTTGTGTTGCAATAAACGTTCCACGGGGTCCGCCGAGAGTACTGTTGAAATTCTCAGCCATTGATAGCATCTCATCCACAACTTATAAGATTCCGGGCAAATGAACAACACATGTTGTGTGGTCTCTTGAGTATCATGACAAAGAACACATTCCTCCGAAACCGAACCAGCAAAAATATTTCTTCGACGGAGGTTCGTTATAGTCGGGATCCTGTCTCTGATCACCCTCCACGCGAACGCCGCCACTTTTGTTGGTGCACACGTCCTCCAAAGTGACTGGTAGATCATCGCTGCGTTCCCTTCCGCACCTACTTCTTGTTGAATGAGTGCATAAGCCGATCGTACCGTGTAAATTTTAGTCTCGTCCGCTGTCCAAGTCCAAAAGTCTTCTCCCTCCGATGGATTACATGCTTTAAGATTTACCAGATCGAACACCTAAATCAGATCGAACACCTAAATAAACTCACACACATACGGGAAAAAAACTTTCACTGCTGCATAATTCCAAAATAGTACATATGTTTGTTAATCACAAGGCAAATATAGGAATAAAGCAGGATATAACAAATAAAAATACCCGAAAACTGTTGGGATTAATAAAGGATTTGTAAACTAATTGGGTTTTAATTATTAAAAGCCCAATTTATTGTTAATTTTGTTAATGAGAACAAAATTATGGTAAGTTAATTATGAATAGTCAATTAGGCTAAAGAAATCCCACATTGAGAAAATGATACATTTATGGTTTGTTTATAATGAGATACAAATCAATAGAGTGTAGTTAAGTAGTAAAGATGGGTGCCCCTCGCGTGCCGTTCGTCCGTCCGCTCGGCTCGGCTCATCAATATGGCGAAAAAATAACACAATGCACCTAGATGAAGATTTGAGAGTACTTTGAGAATCCACTGCATCAGGATAGGTGGTGGTTAACCTTGAACCTTCCTTAGTAAAGTATCATCGGATATACTTGTCAACCAGTGGACGTGATGCCTTGAACTGTTCGACGTTTTATGTATAACAAGACAACAATACTCATACAGCTTCATCTCCACACTATTATTGGTTCTTTCGTTGTTGTCCATTTTGGCCCTGGACTGCCTTGGATGTTTCATCGAATGCTCTAGAGATTTAGCCCTCAGGTCATCTCATAGAAGCGGCCCCTTCACATTCGATATAGGCGATTTCTCCTAAAGAGTATCCTGTAATACCCCACTTTATCATCTCGAGATAGAAGAATCATTAAGAGCATGAGCTCAGCCTTCCCAAAGTACAGGTCTATCACTCTTTCATCACAGGAATAGGTAAGGAACTCAATTTCCCGAGTGCTTTGTTCGATCCCCCCCCCCCCCCCCCCCCCCACAATTTGGTTTTCCCATTGAACTTGCAAATTGGACTTTACAATTCAGGTTGGGTTGCCATCATGGTTGGAAATCAATTTTCATGGGCTTCAATCCCATTCCCTTCGATGAAATCTCTATTCGGTATCTCGTTAGACCTTTCGTAAATAGGTCCGCAATGTTTTCTTTAGACTTCACATAATCTAGAGAAATAACACCGGTTTTCAGTAGATTTCTCACGGATTTATGTCTCCGACGTATATGTCTAGATTTCCCATTATACACATTGTTTTGTGCTCTTCCCATAGCTGACTGACTATCACAGTGCACACTAATGGGTGGCACAGGTTTTGACCACATTGGAATGTCCTCCAAGAAACTCCAAAGCCAATCAGCTTCTTCTGCTGCAAGATCTAAAGCTATGAACTCAGATTCCATAGTTGATCTAGCAATGCACGTCTGTTTGCATGATTTCCATGAAACAGCTGCACCTCCAATTATAAAAATATATCCACTCGTGGACTTTATATTCTTGGAGTCCGATATCCAATTCGCATCTGAGTACCCTTCAATTACTGCTGGATATCTCGTATAATGTAGTCCGTAGTTAGTAGTGTATCTTAGATATCTAAGAACTCGAACTACTGCCTTCCAGTGCTCATAACTGGGATCACTCGTATATCTGCTCAATCTGTTGACTGTGGTAGCTATATCAGGTCTAGTGCAGTCCATGAGATACATGAGACTGCCTATGACCCTCGAGTACTCAAGTTGTTGCACACCTTCTCCGCGATTCTTGCAAAGATTTGACACCACCCCCATAGGTGTTCTCGCGATGGTATTATTTCCCTTATCAAACTTGTCAAGTATCTTCTCAACATAATGACTTTGGGAGAGAGAATATCCATCTACATGTTTTGTGATCTTCATCCCAAGAATCACATCTGCAAGACCTAGGTCTTTCATCTCAAAATTTCGTGACAACATTTTCTTGGTAATATTGATGTTATTGGTTTGTTTTAAACCCATTTGAAAGCATGACACTGTCAAATGTTTCGTGCCATTGTTTAGGTGCCTGTTTTAATCCATACAAGGATTTCACAAGTCTACACACCTTTGTTTCTTTCCCTGGAACTACAAACCCTTCAGGTTGGTCCATGTAAACCTCCTCTTCTAACTCTCCATTTAAAAAGGCTGTTTTTACATCCATTTGATGGATCTCTAGGTTATATAACGCAGCAAATGCAATTATTAACCTTATAGACGTTTTCCTGGATACATGAGCGTATGTGTCGAAATAATCAACACCTTCAGTTTGTCTGTAGCATTTGACTACAAGTCTAGCCTTGTACTTATCTACCATCAGCTTTCATCTTCCTCTTGAAGATCCACTTGTGGCCTAGTGGTTTACAACCTGCAGGAAGATCCACTAGTTCCCAAGTATGATTATGTAAGATAGATTCTATCTCACTGTTCACCGCTTCTTTCCAAAGATCAGAGTCTTGTGAAGACATTGCTTCCTTGAAAGTAGTCGGATCATTTTCCAACAGTATGTTAGAAAATCTGAGCCAAACAATTTTTCTTTTCTCGCTCTTTTGCTTCGTCTAGGCGATTCTACGTTCTCTTGAGATTCTCTATCCCCCACATTTCTCTCAACATTGGTTTCAGTCACTGTCTGAGTTTTGTGTGGAAAGATTTCCTCAAAGAATGAAGCATCCCTAGCCTCAATGATAGTATTTACATGCATTTCTGCATTACTGATTTGTGTACCAGAAATCGAGAGGCACTACTATCTTGCGCATATCCGATAAATACACAATTCACTGTTTTAGGTCCTATCCTAGTCCGTTTAGGAGGAGGAATTGGTACCTTTGCTAGATAGCCCCAAACCCTTAAAAACTTGTAGCTAGGTGCACGACCTTTCCACAATTCATAAGACGTTTTATCCAACTTTTTATGTGGTACTCTGTTTAGTACATAGTTGGCGGAAAGCAGAGCTTCTCCCCATAAATTCCTAGGTAAGTCGGAACTTATAAGTATTGCATTCATCATTTCCTTAAGCGTTCTATTCTTCCTTTCAGCAATACTATTTTGCTCGGGAGAATAAGGCGCAGTGGTTTGATGAATAATGCCACTCTCAGCACATATTTGTGCAAATGGTGACTCATATTCACCGCCTCGATCACTTCGAAGAATTTTAATCTTTTTATCAAGTTGATTCTCAACTTCATTCTTATAGTGAATGAACATATCAATTGCTTCGTCTTTACTTCTCATTAAGTAGACATAACAATATCTTGTACAATCATCGATAAATGTTATGAAATAATTTTTACTGCCTCTAGATTGTACATACTTTAGATCGCATACATCCGTATTAATCAAGTTTAACAGTTCGGTGCTTCGCTCAATTGAGTGGAATGAAGACTTGGTTAATTTGGCATCTACACAAGTCTCACACTTATGTTTATGATTGATGTTAAATTTAGGTAATAGATTAAGGGACATTAGCCTTTGTAAGGACTTATAATTCACATGTCCTAATCTACCATGCCACAAATGTAAAGACTCGCAAAAATAATCAAACTTTAAAGTTTTATTAGCCACATTGGCAACAGTCATTACATTATTTTTACTAGTGCTAGCCTCATATGCTGCATTAACATCAACATCAACCTCTATATTAGACTTAGCCTTAGGAGCTAAAGTCATTACACTCATCTTGAAGAGGTTATTGGCCAAGTAGCCTTTTCCCACGAACATACCACCCTTGGACAGAATGACTTTGTCGGACTCAAACACGAGCCGAAAGCCTTTTTTGTTCAGCACTGCTCCGGAGATGAGATTCTTTCGGATCTCTGGCACGTGGAGCACCTCGGTAAGAGTCAACTCTTTGCCGGAAGTCATCTTTAGCACAACCGTCCCTTTGCCTTCAACTTCTGAGACTGCTGAATTTCCCATGTAGCAGTGCTCATCATTGACTAGTTGATAGATCTTAAACATCCATTTGTTGGCGCATATATGGCGAGTAGCCCCAGTGTCCACCCACCATTCCTTGGAGTTCCCTCCGAAAAGATTCACCTTCGATACCACAGCACTCAGATGCATGTCATCCATGTCGGAGCTCAGGTTGTCCTCAGCAATGTGGGCATGTGCAGGCCTCTTGCCTTTGCCTTTGTAAGGGACTATCTTCTTCTTACCGTCATTGTTTTGACGTTGAGTGCAGTCCTTCGCCTTATGGTTAGGCTTACCACACACATAACAGTCACATGTGAACCTCCTTGTCTGAGTATCTCCCTTGGGTTCAAAAGTACGCTTGCGCTTATTCCCATGGGAGTTGTCCGCAACTTCAACCACATTGGCCTTGGAAATCATTCCAAATGATTTCTTGTCAACTTTTCGGTTGTCTTGCTCGATGTGCAGCCTCCTGATAAGATCCTCGAGACTCATCATCTTTCGCTTGTGCTTTAGGTAGCTTTTGAAGTCCTTCCAAGATGGCGGTAATTTTTCAATCATCATCGCCACTTGGAGAGCATCATTTAGCCCCATACATTCGGCAGCAAGTTCATGATATATCAGCTGCAGCTCTTCGCATTGCTCAACAACGCTCTTGCCATCTACCATTCGATAGTCATGGAATCGCCCGGCTACAAATTTCTTTGCGCCTGCGTCGTCAACTTTATACTTTATCTCTAACGATTCCCAAAGATTCTTAGCAGTCTCCTTGGGGGAATACACATTAAAAAGTGCACCGTCAAGAGAATTCAGTATGTAGTTACGACAAAGGTAGTCGGCACTCATATATGACTCAACAATCACAGCAAATTGAGGATCCTCTTTGTCCTCCACTGGTTTCTCCTCTTTGAGAAACCTGGTCAAGTTCAAAGTGGTCAAGAAGAACATCATCTTTTGTTGCCAACGTTTAAAGTTGGAACCCTTGAACTTTTCCGGTTTCTCAAATTGAGAGAACGGCATTGGGTTTCTCAGAACTGACATAACGACCTCACCGCCTCTAGCTTTCACCACTGGAATCTCAGTAGGGGTGAGCATTCGGTCGGTTCGGTTACCGATCGAACCGAATTTCTGAAAACCGAACCGAACCGATTTTTAAAACTGTAACTGAACCAACCGATTTATTTTTCGAAATCGAACCGACCGAACCGATAAAAAATTGGTTATTTCGGTCGGTAACCGAATTAACCGGTATTTTTTTTAAAAAAATAAAATAAATTTTAAAAATTAGATAATGTGATTTTAAAAATTAAAATAATTAGATTATTTGATTTTAAAAATTAAAAAAGTAAAATTTAAATAAAGAATGATATTAATTGATTTTTTTAAAAATAAAAACAATTTATTTTTTAAAAAAATATTAAAAAGTTAAAAATTTCGTTTTATTCGGTTTATTCGGTTAACCGATATTTTTAAAATGAAAATCGAAACCGAACCGAATTAACCAAATTAACCGATTTTTTAAAAAATCAAAACCGAATTTCCGAAATAACCGAACCGATTTTTCAAAATATTTTGGTTTTTTGGGTTTGTTCGATTTAACCGAACTTTTGCTCACCCCTAAATCTCAGTATTCACAGCAACTCGGTTTGGAATCTGGTCAGCCATAAGCTAAAAACATAATATAAATAGAAGAGCACAAATATATCAAAGCAGTTTTGAAACAGTATGATTAAACCTCTGAACAGTGCATAAACAGTGTCTCAACTAAATATGAAACTTGACAGTAACAATTTGTTAAAGTGCAGTTGAGGAAAATCTGAGTTTTGACAGAACACAAAAGATACTCAAAAAGATTTAGAGTTTACGCTTGTTGGTGCTTTTCTTTTTGTTCAAGTAGACGAAAAACTCACAAGTTCACAAAATTGGCTTATAAATTAAATTGCTTGAAAAATAGTAGAAACTTACAACAACAGTTTAAATATACTGTGCAGAAACTTTGTTGTGTAGTATCTGAAATGGACGAGGCCACAGTAAACCGTGTGCCCGTAAACTCTAAATTGCCCGCCTACAACTTCTGGCTTCCTGGACAAGAGAGTTCCAATGTACAACGCCCGAACACCTCTGTTTGGATTGAAGCAGAAACCCAGACAGACACACTCGAACACTCAACAGTGTGTAGTACTCTCAAGATAATATGATATGATATGATATGTAATTTTGGGATGAAGAAAGCATAAAACTGATGCAGCTTATATAGCTGAGCAGCAGACCACTCCAAAGGTCTCAGAAATTAAGTGTAAAGTTTAATGGGGGTAGATGAAAAGTCTCAACACTTAACATCAGATTAATATGGATTTAAGTCTCACACTTAAATCTGACTTCAATTCTGCAGGTAGGTGAAAAGTCTCAAACTTAATACTCAGCAGAGTATGAAAAGTCAGGTAGATGATAAGTCATTTCAGAAATCCGAGTAGTAAAAAGATAGGGCTACCTTCGCGGCAATGACACGCGCGGCGCGGCGCGGCGAGCCGATCCGCGCCCCGCCGAGCCGAGCGGACGGACGGACGGCGCGCGATGGGCACCCATCTTTACTACTTAACTACACTCTATTGATTTGTATCTCATTATAAACAAACCATAAATGTATCATTTTCTCAATGTGGGATTTCTTTAGCCTAATTGACTATTCATATAATATCATATTATCTTGAGAGTACTACACACTGTTGAGTGTTCGAGTGTGTCTGTCTGGGTTTCTGCTTCAATCCAAACAGAGGTGTTCGGGCGTTGTACCTTGGAACTCTCTTGTCCAGGAGGCCAGAAGTTGTAGGCGGGCAATTTAGAGTTTACGGGCACACGGTTTACTGTGGCCTCGTCCATTTCAGATACTACACAACAAAGTTTTTGCACAGTATATTTAAACTGTGGTTGTAAGTTTCTACTGTTTTTCAAGCAATTTTATTTATAAGCCAGTTTTGTGAACTTGTGAGTTTTTCGTCTACTTGAACAAAAAGAAAAGCACCAACAAAAACTTTGTGGCGTGGTTGCCGTAGATATAACAAGGTCAGGGAGTAGCTCATTAGGCAACTACTTTGGCCGTGTCATGTCCCATATTAAGCATATCAGACATTCAAGCTAGTGGAAACTAATTTATTTTATAACCATGATTTTTATTTGAGGTTGCACTTGGATGGAAAGATTTTATGCCGAAATTTTTAGGGCCACATGTTAATAAATGTTAAGCAAATCTCCCGTTGTTTACCCTATAATTATCATTGTGTGATCATTAATAACATAATTAGGATTGTGCCATCACAGTTTCAACAATGAATTTAAAAATTTGGATTTAAAATGACTTCAATAACTAGGAAGTTGAAATAACTTGGTATTGTTAAAAAATACATTAAAATTGATGATGATGGGTTTGAAATCCATGGATTTCAAATTAGCTAAGCTTTCAAATCCATCAAATCCTTCCATCCAAATAGAGCCTGAAGTTCCTCTATTTACATGGATTTCAAAATTAGCTAAATAATCTGAATGTTTTGTATTAAAGATTTGAAATCCAAATCCATCAAATCCTTTCATCCAAATAGAGCCTGAAGTTCCTCGATTTACCATGTTTCTCATTCTAAATTACTGTCTTAAATACCGCTACAATAGATATGAGGAGAAAAACGAGGAAAAAATTAAGATGAAGGCATTTGGAAAGTTACACATTTTTTTATTATAAGTAAATTGTTATGCCATATCAACAATGGAAAGTCCGGGATAAACTCGTAACTACAGACTGCAACTAAAAAGCCATGAAAATGAGAAATCATTTTCCAGATAGTTCATCAAGTTAACACATCATGTTTGAATGATGTTTAAAATACAAAATCTATTGCAAATCCTCTTATCATGCTGGCTATTACCAAGAGAATTGAAAATTAGAACGATGTCAAGTAATAAGTGTTAGCATAATATATGTCTTACAAGCCAATCATTGAATTGTTGTGCTTTATGCACCTTGTCAGGATCGATTCCGGGGGTGGGTTGTCATTCCACACCCGAGTTCAACCAACTTGAGCTTCAATAACTCGTGCTCTTGAAATACTTGCATCAAGAGATTATATCAAGTTCGGTTACAAAACCGAGCGGAAGACACTCGACATAACCATCTCTAAACCGATTAAACATTTGAAAGAAATTTTAAAGATATGCAATTAAAGTAAATAAACAAGCATTTGTTTATGGAAGTTCGAAGGTGGTGTAATCCTTCTACGTCTCCCCTTCTTCCACCTCATGGAAGGATTCCACTAGAAGACTTTGATTTATACGATCTCGTTGTACAAACCTGATCCAGTTGGGAATTCCCCATCCAACTAGAACTCCTAGCAACTCAACTATGTATGTTCTTTAATGTCTCACATACAAAAACCTCTCATCGGTTGTGATAAATCATCAACCGTTACAATGGTATTCACTCTTCTATTAAGCTCACAAATACAATGAATAGAGTGAATACAAAGGCACAAATGATTCAATAATGATTCTGATACAGCAAGGTAAGAGGTGCCAAAGGTTTGGGGAGTGATCTTCATTTAGCAACTTTTGTCTTTGAAGTTCCCAAATTGAATCCCAAGTGGGTTTGCTTTGGAAGGCTTGGATTGATCTTCACTCAGCTGTTATTGAGCTTCCAAATCATGTATATATAGCCCCAAGTAATGATATATACGTTAGACATAAGAATATGCCCGTTGGAAAAGGTTCTGCACCATTCCCGAGCTTGCAACGACCATATTCTGGTTTCTGGGCTCTTTGTATTTTGGACCGGACTGGCCGGATCAGTCTTGTATAGATCAGTCTGGCCGGATCATCTTGAGCAACTCAGTCTGGCCAGAACAGCTTGGGAAGATCAGTCTGTGTAAGGATTTCGTTCCGCTTTCGATCTCGATTGATAACCTGCAATCAAGAAACAAAAAACAATCACAGTATACAATTTCAACTAACTAAAACTATAAACTGAAATGCAAAGCAAGAGTAAGGAATTAGGGCTCAGGTCGAGCTGGGTTTCCTTTCAACGTCGTCACCGGGGAACCAACGTATCGAATCCAAAAGGGGAGACACACACACTGCCCGAAGACACTACCCGAAGACCCTGCCCGAACCACTGCCCAAAGCACACAGCCCTAGCACACAGCTCACGGCCACACCAGCACCACAGCTCACGGCCACACCAGCACCACAGCTCACGGCCACACACAGTGCACACAGCACCAGGGCTCGAGGCGCACACGCAGCACCAACCACGGCCACACATCACCACCCTAAGCACAAGGCGCATGCAGCACCACTCAAGCACAAGGCGCACACAGCACCACTCAAGCACAAGCCACACCAGTGCACACAGCACCACGGTCACAGCCACCCCAGTGCACACAGCACCACACTCACGGCCACAACCAAGCACCACCCTAAGCTCAAGGCCACACACACAGTGCACCCACTCTCACACAGAAAGCACAAAGCACTCAGTCAACCACAAAGGAAAAACCCTGGACAAGAAGACAAAGGGGGGGACGAAAATACTCCAAGAGATTTTCGGGTTTCAGGCATCTCACCTCATCATGAACCATACCATACATAAAGGCACCGAGGGAGACGAAGAGGAGGGGAGCAAGTCCCAATCAACGCGGTGAAGAGAGACCAGCCGAGGAGACACGATCGAGAAGCTACTGGAGGAGGTGAAGGGGTAGATGGAATGGGTGAAGAATAAAGGGGGGATCGATTAATTGATGGGAAAAGGGTCCAAGCAAAAAAGCCCAATGCAATTAATAGGTAATGGGCCAAAACCCAACAAATCTCCACCTTGGCACAATACCGGCTCCACCTCAACGTAAGGAAAACCCATAGATGACTCATCATCGCCCAAAGGGTCCCCACAACACACAAAGCATTGTGTGGACCAAATTCCTGTCATAGCACACAGCACAGACAAAGGAAAAACAATAACAAGCACACAACAAGGTAAAGTGGGAAAGTAACCAGGGTAACAGTTTTATAACGAGCACACAGCAGGTTATAAAACACTAACCAAGGGACTAAACATGCATCAATCATCAGTATCAAATTTTAAAAAATTTAAACATGATTGAAATTTACTAAGGGACAAACACTTAGTACACATATCAGCAGGATTAAACACATAATCACTTAGATTATCACCTACAGATAACAAACATTGAACAACATTCCAATGCACCATGCTAGGATTAGTCATATACCTACTTAAGCAACTAATAGCATAAGCTATATCATGCAAATCTTCATGTTCAATCGCAACCAATTCATCATGCACAACATGTTCATGTTCAACAACACTACCATGATTTACAGGCATTCCATGAATTTCAGGTTCATTAACATGACGTACACCAGTTAAATGCTCCACCTCGCAGGGAGTAGCATTGGACTCAGACTCATCAACATGCACAGAACTCCTAGTCACATTAGGGGAAGGGAAATCCGGGAATTTCACTCTTTGTTGTTTGCCAAAAACACACGAATCACAGAAAGGCATGCAAGACAACACGTCTTTGCCAACGCAACCTTTTTCATGCAAATTCTCTAGACCTTTAGAACTCATATGACCTAATCTCCTATGCCACAGATCAGTCAAGTCATCAGTCACAGAATTCACATTATCATATACAGATTCAGTTTTGCAAACATAAAGATATCTTTTCTTTTTACCTTTAAAAACAACCAAAGAACCCTTTATGATTTTCATAACTCCATTTCCCCATCTACCCTCAAGACCACATGATTCTAATACAGAACAAGACAACAAATTATTGCATAAAGCAGGAACATGTCTCACATCTTTTAGAGTCATAGAATAACCAGAATCAAATTTCAAATAAACATCACCAATGCCAGCAACTTTACAAAGTTTCTCATTAGCAATAGAAACAGAACCATTTTCAACTTCTTTATAATTAGAAAACAAATTTCTAAGAGGTGACATGTGATAAGAGCAACCAGAATCAATTAGCCATTCATTTTCACACACAGTAGATGAATGCACATAATTCACAGAATCACATAAGTCAGTCACCATAAAGACATCACCAGAGTCTTCACCAGATAAAGAAGCATGATTCACTTGTTCATAAGATTGGTTATTATCATTTTGATTCTTGTTTTTCTTTTCAGGACAGTCTTTAATAAAATGATCAGGATCACCACAATTAAAGCACATCCTGTTCTTAGGCCTAGACTTAGACCTTTTCCCCTTGTTATACCTATGTTGAGATCTACCTCTAACATGCATAACTTCACCTGAATCTTGCTTACCGCCGTTGTTCACTTTTAAATCTAATTCCTTGCTTTTCAAGCCGTTCATTACAGTATCCAATGTAATAGAATCCCTACCGTACTTAATGGCGGATTTTACATCACTATAATTCTCAGGAATAGCATTTAAAAGAACAATAGGTGAATAGTCGTCAATGTTCTTATCTCCTGTCAATTTAATATCTTGAATTAATTTAGTAAACACATCCAAATTCTCATCTACGTCTTTGTTCAAGTCTAGCTTGAATCTGAAAAATTTTTCTAACAAGAAAAGTTTACTCGGCAAAGATTTTTCAGTAAACATTCCTTCTAATTTTTCCCAAAGTTCTCTAGCAGATGATAGTTTATCACACTTCCTGAGCACAGAGTCAGACAAGTTCAAGATAATAGAAGAATAAGCATATTCGTCATCTTCAAGTTTCTTAGCAGTAGTAATGTTCTCAGCCCAATTACCATCAATAGCTTTAAATACTTTTTGTTGTATTAAAATTCCTTTCATCTTTTGTTGCCATATAGAAAAATCAGATTTTCCATTAAAAGGTTCAAGGTTATATCCAGAAATTGAAGCCATCACAACTAAGCAGAGAGGCACACACAATTTCAACAACCAAAAGCAGAAGCAAGGACCACAAGGCACACAAAACACAATGAAAGAATTAACCAAGCTAAGGGAAGGAAAAATCGCAATCACCCACAAGATCACAATACACTCAACGGTGTACGAGCATGTGGTTTCAGATTGAGATTTTCCTACGGGTAAGGGACACAATTACTTAGAAACAACGTAGTAAATAGATTATGGGTCAAGATAATCACTTACTACCCAGAGACAAAGCTCTGGGGTGACGAAACCACACTGACCGAAGCACCGAAGGCACTGCCCGAGATCTGCCCGAGATTCCAGTCACTCCCGAACTCTCCAGCTGCTGCCCGAAGCCTCCTGCTGCTGCCCGAAGCCCAACAAGCACTGCCCGAGACCAACCGAGCTCTCCAGCCGCTGCCCGAGGTCTGCCCGAGCACTCTTGCTGCTGCCCGAAGTCCACCGAGCACTCCACCAGGCACGGAACGCTCTGATACCACTGTAAGGATTTTGTTCCGCTTTCGATCTCGATTGATAACCTGCAATCAAGAAACAAAAAACAATCACAGTATACAATTTCAACTAATTAAAACTATAAACTGAAATGCAAAGCAAGAGTAAGGAATTAAGGCTCAGGTCGAGCTGGGTTTCCTTTCAACATCGTCACCGGGGAACCAATGTATCGAATCCAAAAGGGGAGACAGACACACTGCCCGAAGACACTACCCGAAGACCCTGCCCGAACCACTGCCCAAAGCACACAGCCCTAGCACACAGCTCACGGCCACACCAGCACCACAGCTCACGGCCACACACAGTGCACACAGCACCAGGGCTCGAGGCGCACACGCAGCACCAACCACGGCCACACAGCACCACCCTAAGCACAAGGCGCACGCAGCACCACTCAAGCACAAGGCGCACACAGCACCACTCAAGCACAAGCAACACCAGTGCACACAGCACCACGGTCACAGCCACACCAGTGCACACAGCACCACACTCACGGCCACAACCAAGCACCACCCTAAGCTCAAGGCCACACACAGAGTGCACCCACTCTCACACAGAAAGCACAAAGCACTCAGTCAACCACAAAGGAAAAACCCTAGACAGGAAGACAAAGGGGGGGACGAAAATACTCCAAGAGATTTTCGGGTTTCAGGCATCTCACCTCATCATGAACCATACCATACATAAAGGCACCGAGGGAGACGAAGAGGAGGGGAGCAAGTCCCAAGCAACGCGGTGAAGAGAGACCAGCCGAGGAGACACGATCGAGAAGCTACTGGAGGAGGCGAAGGGGTAGATGGAATGGGTGAAGAATAAAGGGGGGATCGATTAATTGATGGGAAAAGGGGCCAAGCAAAAAAGCCCAATGCAATTAATAGGTAATGGGCCCAAACCCAACAGTCTGGTCCGGATCAGTCTGAGCAGATCAGTCTGGACAATCAGCTTGATACAAAACAGATTGATAAACTTGTTCTTCTGATCTGTTGCTTGTATCTCTTGATTCTTTGATTTCTGGGCAACGTGATCTACATGAAAGTTGTAGCCCTTTCTCCTAGCTTTCCACGTAATTAAGAATCGCTTGATTTCGAGTTCTTATGAGAGAGTTATGCTTGAAATACGAGGCGATGCTCCTGCTGTCTGTTTGCTGGATGCAGCAGCACATGGCGTGACTTGCAGAAGATTTTTGGCCATCTTAACGTCCGATTCAGTCTTTAACTTTCAAATATGACTTGTAGATCTTTGTCTTAGCTTTCCAACCCATACTGAATTGTCTTGTTTCGATAAGCGAGCTAAGAGTTATGCCCATCAGACTGACAGTTGCTTGCTGAAACAGCTTGCTGTTTCTTCGCGGTACAACTCGATCTTGCAGGCGCCTTTTCTCCTTGATAACATTCGAACTAGCCGATCTGTTGTGAAATATGACTTTTAGTATTTTGAGTTGGCTGTTCAACCTCTTTGGAAGCACGTCATTTCAATATCCGAGCTTTGAGATATTATTGAAACAATCCGCTCTGCCAGGATTTCAGTCTTGGTCCAGCTTGATATTTTCAAGCTACTTCTTTGTAATTCATCAAGCTCTTAATTATGATCTATGAACTGCACACTTGATGAAATATGTTAGCAACACAATAACAAGTTTTGTTAACATCAAAACCAAGATTATTCGGGTTTCCAAAACCCAACACACCTAAAACCCATTAATGATTCACTAGTGTATATAAATAAGTCGCCCTTGTCTCTTAAACCAGATGATACAACTCAATAAACAAGATCACATATTCTTGTTGAAGAAACACCGATATCAAACTAGCACTAGTGTTAAGATCGTAGATCTGATGAGGATGATTGGACTTTAGGGATCACCGCATACACATTTCATTGAATATCGATAATCTTTTTCGTGCACTTATATTTGATATTGCATATATATACGAATCTAGCGCAATTGACCGTCTCCGATTTTAGATCCCTGGATTTTTTTAGGTTTTATCTTCCCGTTGCGTTTATATATGAAGTCGGGGACGAAGCCGACAATGGTCTATAGAAATGCATATCCGTAAAAAGTTAATGCAATAAACAACTAAGCATTCAACTTCTATACAACTACAAGCTAAATCTCTAAATTTGATAAACGAATACAAAAAATGTGCAAATGCAGAAGAGTAACTAGAGGAGCAACATCGGGACGCCTTTTCTTACGGTAAAATGCTTCTCGTCAAGATCAATTTCACAGGGAAAGCTGTCATGCTCCGATTCCTGGATCGACAACCAGGTCTTAAGGACATCAACAAACCCTTACAATGTTTAATGCTACTTTGTATCCTCGAATAGGACATATCTTGTTTGGGTCTATTCATTGTATACAAGCAAAATTTTCAATTTGATAACAGAATACAATGTGCAATTTAGAGAAGTAACTAGAGGAACAATCTCATGGGTTCATGATTTATCATACAATAGGTATGTTTGCGACAATAGGTATGTTTGCGACTGATGGAGGGAGTTCTTGCATGGACTGGGTGTAGGTCTCGGTCAGACTGAGGCTTATACCAGGTCCATGCAAGAATTCCGAGCCGAGGGTCATTTATTTTCCACATTTTTCCATGTTTAATGCTGTTCATTTTCAATTTTCCACACTTTTCCATGTTTAATGCTGCTTTTTAACCTCAACTAGGCTCTACTTTGTTTGGATCAATCCATCGCACAGATTCTTGACCTTTTACATGCCATCCTTGGGACAAAGTGGTAGATGAACTTGTTTTTCATAAGCAGTCCAACTTAGACTACGATCTATATTCTCATGTTAAGTAACAATTTGTCCACAAACATATACAAAGAAACCATCATATTTGTAGAACAGTTGCGGCGAATTTAGAAATTTTGTTTTGGAGGAGCCAAAAATAATAGCTTAAAATATAAAGGGCAGATAAAGTTTTAAAGGGGTCAAATATCATTTTAGGGAGGTAAAATATAATTTTTGAAAATTATTTTTTTAGGATAATAAATAATTATTTTTTTAATAGATAAAAATATTTCTTATAATGTAATTATATTTTGTAATTTAAGAAACCAAATTATTTATAATAAAATCTAAAAATAATTATGTTGATGACCGGGTCCCCTAAATTTTTAATATATTTATAAAGTATATATCATTGTTCTAAAAAGAAAAAGAAAACCATACTGTAATATAATAAACATATATAAGATACTATAAATTTATAATTACATTTTTTATAGAAATAAGTTTTTAAAATATAATTTAAATTTCATATAAAAGGATACTATTTTTGATGTTATACATTTATTAAATAATTATAATTATAAGATAAAAATATATATTAAAATAGTGAGGCAAGAAATATTTGAAAGCAACCTTATAAATCTAATGTCGTAGAAACAATAAAAACGGCACAATATTTGTTGGCTTCCTTCGTGGATATCCATTTGTATTCTTGGTGTTTTCTTTTGTTCATTGAGTTGGAGGCATATTTTTGAGGGTTTTTTTGGACTGGACGTGGACTATCGGTAATGAAAGAAATGATAAGTAGAAAATTCTTCCACACGATAATAGTTCTCCAGACGATTAAAGAAAAATTATTGCAAATTTGGTTCGAATTTCTTTGTGGAAAATGCATAGAAAAAATTCAGAGGTGGAATAATTTGTTATACATATGTGGAGAAAAGTTAATACAACATATAAATGAAGAGAAGAAGAAGAAGTCACCGCTCATTGGGTTTCAGTGGCACATACATCTCCCACGATGAGAGAGTTTATTGGATTGCTAGTAGTATTATGATATCGAATATCTCTCCCCATTTGTACTAAAAAAGAGAGAAAAAAAGAAGAAAGTTTGAATAAAAGTAACAGAGAGGTTGTTTTCAAGACAAGACTTGGAGTTATGGTTAACTTGCTTGGTGGGCGTTGGACGAGCGCCCTGCGATAGGTATATTAGATAATTTTTATAATTAAGAAACTCAAAATAAATTTTTTTGTTAAGAATAGACTGCGGAATTGAAAAATTAATAGTTGGAGCTGAACTTTAAATTGATAAAGCCTGGGTTTTTAATCCGAGTCTCGCTTTTTTTTTTTCCACGTAAAATCTGCAATTTTTGACTTTATTATTTAAATTTATTATATATTAAGAAATAAAAAATTCCCACCGCTTCGCTGACTTGATCCTGCAAAATCTCCATTTAAGAATCTCAATTGCAGTTTTCCAAGCAATCTGATTAAACATTTTTGCAGAATAGCGCAGGGATGAACGGAAATTTACAGGTGGAGATGGCACCAATGGTTATGGAGAACCCTAGGGATTCTGATCCCCTGCTTAAGGACTTGCATTCGTCGTCTCCATCATCGGCAGCTGGTTCTAATTGTGAGATCGAAAAAGGCGATGTTGAAGGTGGTTCCATGTCTTGTTGCAGAATTTGCCTCGAATGCGACTCTGAACTTGGTATGGCACTGTTACTTTTTTGGCATTTTGTGGATGCATTTGGTTTTTTTTTTTTTGTTGGGTCAGTTCGGGTATTTTCTGCTCAACAATCTTTCATTTGTTATGAATTCCACTCGCGCTTGTAGGGGTGTGTGATTTTACTTTTTATATGGTAAACAATCCTGAAAAAAATTCGGTAATTGATCTCAAATTGTTTGTTACCAGTATTTTATGTGCCAAAAATTCGAATTGTTTTTTGCATTTTTCAGTTACACGTATTTTGGATGAAGATTTGACGATCATGCATGTGATGTGGAGTTCAAAAACTTGATTTGCAATCTGCCATCTGTATGCTTCTTAATTCACCTTCTATTCACGGGTTAAATTCCTTTTTTTGAGTTTTGTCTTTTGACCTATTTTTTCCCTTTTTCAAGTTTCCTCTTAAAGTTTGTTCCAAATATGGTTCTTAACAGCCGTTTGACTCTAAACTCTCCCAAAAATATGTTGTAGAGTTAATTGTTTGTTTGATTTTAGCCACATGTATCGCCTTTGGGCTATGTATATATATTATTCTTGCTGTGGGATGTAGTATATTCTTTATTTATCATTAATTGACCTATTTTACCTTTCCTTGATAGATGACAAATTGATATCTCCATGCATGTGCAAAGGCACTCAGCAGTTTGTGCATCGCTCTTGCCTTGATCACTGGAGATCTGTTAAGGTGAGATGTCATCTTTGCATCGTGCATACATTTGCGTATTATACACCAATGCACTGAAAAAAGTTTTGTAAATTACACTTTGTATTTAATGTAGGAAGGCTTTGCCTTTTCACATTGCACTATTTGTAGAGCTCAATTTCATCTCCGAGTCGACAACGTAGAGGAAAGCTCTTGGCGTAAAATGAAGTTCAGAATTTTTGTGGCAAGGGATGTTTTCTTTGTCTTCTTGGCAGTGCAAACTGTAAGCACAACAATTTATTGGCTTTGTGTTTAAGAACTTATCTGTTATCCTTATTTATAAACGTCTTCTCTAGGTTTTATTGTTTTTTTAAATAATGTTTTTTTTTATGTTGTTGACAAAGTATCTCTCTTATCATTTTTTAAATTTGTTATTCAAGCATAGTATTTGTATATTATTTTGTTTATATAATATTTTGCAGGTAATAATTTTTTTTTTTTTGTTTTAGTTACACATTGGTAATAATTTACTTAATTAAAAGTTTCATATACAGAAAGATAAACCATATTTCCTGAAGTTCGTTTTAATAGTTTTGACTAAAAAATTGTCTTCGAGTATTTCTCCCTAATAGTAATTGTTTATACTTTAAAATAGAAACTTTTTTAACTTTCGGAGGGGCCGAAGAAAACATTTCATCACTCACAAATAAACCCAAAATCAAAATCTTTTTACTGGTGGAACACAATTGCTTGTGAAGTGTAATTTCTGTGCTTTTGTCTGTTGTATGAATATTTATGGTCGCAGTGGTCTTAGGAAATGAGTCAGATTATTTATTTTGATTCATTTATTGGTAGGCTGTTTGGATGAATAGTTTTGGGACGAAGACAATTTATTTAACCACGTCAATGTAAAAAGAGAAGTGTCAATCATGACTCTGGCCAGAATAGCTAATCATGATTCATACATGTTGGGTAATGATTGTTAATTGCTCTCGTAATATATCGTTCACTCGCATTACTAACCTTTCAACTCCTCGAAGTAGAAAGGTTTTCACAATTAGAGCGTTGGTCATTACTCTTGTAGACCACCGCCCACCCCCACTCCACAAAACCACTTCTCTCAATTGGAAAATTTTATTGTGAGCTACCAGTTGTAAGAGCATAGGTCATTACTCTTGTAGACCACACCCCATCGCCACCACTCCCCAAAACTACTACTCTCTATTGGAAATATTATTGTGAGCTACGCCTACCAGTAGTATGATCCATGAAAATTTCGTTTGATTTTGCTAATTTTCTCGGAAATCAATTACGATGAAATTGATATGTCCATTGAAGAACTTAATGTTATCAAATTTGATATTAACAGTTCAAGCCCTTGCCATCCCTGAGCTGGAGTGACAATATTTGTTTTTTATACATATTCTGATACTCTATTATGCATTACTTTCGGAATGTAGTTTCCATTACTGTCTCAATTATAGTTACATACCTTTGCACTCGAATGCAAGATTAAAAATCCTACTTCCCTGTTATGAGCTGGACTGTGGTTATGATGCAGTTGTAAAGCTGGAAATAAGGTGAAATGGAAACTTATGATTATTTCTTGTTTTGGTCCCAGGTGATCGGGGGGATTGGTGCTTTTGCATATGTCATGGACAAAAATGGAACTTTTAGGAATTCGTTTAATGATGATTGGGATCGCATACTTTCAAAGCATCCTATTCCTTTTTACTATTGTTTAGGTAAATCTCTATACCTGTGGATTTATCAGCACGTGAGACAAGATTAGCGATCCATGAACATTTATGAAGCTAGGATATCGGTGTGTCGTCACTTTATTACCATTGTCATTTGGTGTTTGTCATTATTTTTAATCACTGCTGCATACTCGGATTTTGGTTCAACATCCATGCTATTGTGATTTATCCGTGGAAATGATTCCGTTTCACAAGATCATTGAACTAATTGACTGATATTTTTATGTTTATCTGAACCTTGACACTAGGTTGAATCTAGCCTTGAGATTGATGAGGGCAAAATTGTAGGATTTTTAAATATGGTGGCAAATTGTAGGATTTTTAAATATAAGGGGCTATATATATATATATATATAGATAGATAGATATATATATATATATATATAGATAGATATATATATATATAGATAGATATATAGATAGATAGATAGATATATATAGATATATAGATAGATAGATATATAATTGAGCTGGGGGCAGCTGCCCCCCAAGGGTTAACTTAAATTCGTCCCTCCCTTGACACCCAATACATTGTCATATACATAAAGAATTTGTTATTAAATGAACTAAAGTGGTTTCTCTTGGTTACTCACACTTATCATAATTTTTCTAGACTTTACTTTGTCAATTTGTTTGTTGATCTCCTTTAATTAGAGTTCAGACTTTTCTTTCAATCTTTAAGATGCAGATGACTGGCTATATTTTTGTCTAAATACAAGTGTGATGATAACAATAAAGTTTATGGTATAAACATGTGACCAGGGTTTCTGAGTTTCCTTGTGCTGCTTGGACTAATTGGCCTCATACTGCACTGTTCCACTTTAAATTGCAATGATCCACGGGTGGCTGGCTGTCAGAACTGTTGTTATGGCTGGGGCATGTTGGACTTTTTTCCTGCATCAATGGAATCTTGGTTTGCTCTGCTCATCATTTTTGTTGTTATCTTTATCATCGTTGGCATTGCCTATTGCTTCCTTGCTGCCACCTTGGCAATTCAGAGGATTGGGCAAAGGCACTACCACATCCTTGCCAAGAGAGAACTGACGCATGTATGATATATTTAATGCATCTTTTTAGATATGTTGATGAAATCCAACTTGTTTGTTTTATGTCACCAACTAGTGTTGAAATGTGGGCTGTGTTCAGTAGCAGCTTTGAAATTAGTTGAGCTATGCTGATGGAGATGTGAAAAGCGTTAACTTACAAATTTTGTCCCCCTTCAAGAGAAAATTGTCCATGAAATTTAGTATTTTAGCTGAATCCATGTTAAGTTTTTTTGCGCATCAAGTGCCTTTTCTCCCTCTCAATCACATTTGACAATTATTTTATGACAACATACTGTTCTTGATACATGCAATTAAAGTAAGCATGCCTTTGGATCTGATTCTTTGGTGCTAATAGTTTCATGTGGTAATGATAAATATTCACCTAGAAGTCATCCTATTTCTCTGGCTGCTTGTATGCCATGGGCAAAGACATTAGGGCGAGCAATGGCAGTTTCATCTCAAACGCAAAAAATTTCAGCCTCATGTATAATTTTCTAAAATTGTAAGTTTTGCCCCAACTTGGTACACTAAGCCATCTCCATTATGAAAAATTTGGGTCCCCCCCTCCTGTTCGGTCCTCAACAGTTGTATCCTTCCCCTACTCAATTCTTTCTTCTTGGTAAGCTATGAGTTCGCCTTTGCAGTTTCTGGCTTCCTGAGTTACTTGATTATTCATTAAACAAGTGCTCATCATCTCCAATCTAATAATAGTAAGCCGAGGTCTGAGTCTGCCAGCGGTGGAGGGAGAGAAGGGTCAACCGAAGCAGTTTCTTATCGTCCTTGGGAATTTTCTGTAGATGCATGTAGCTTTCCTGTATTGTAAACAAAATATAATGAATTTGATCTCATGTTATAAAATAAGTTTAATTTTTGGTTTTCACCTCCCTTTATGTCATGTTCCTGGCTTCGTTCCTTGTTCTGCCATAATCCTGGTACTTAGTGCAATGCATCTTTCTTACCATCTTGCATAATGGTATACGAGGAATCACTTTTCGAAATATTTACTGGTTAATGTACATTTTCTGAATATTACAGGAGTACATTGTGGTGGATCTTGGGGGCTGTTATACCCCTCCGACACTGGATCCAGAACACGAAGAACGCCTGCGAACGCTTAAATTACTGTAAGGAAACCATAGTGAACCATCAAAAAGAGTTCTGAAACTTGTATAAATATATCGAGGCATGTCTAGTTGTAGTATTTTGAAGTTGCACCATGAAGTTAGTTAAAGGTTTAAAGTATTCTATTTTGGTTATCCGAACCTCTAGTGAACCTTGGGGTGCGTACTCCTACTTTCCACTTGTTCACATGCTTGGTATATGTAGAGGGTTACTTTGATGCTTAAATATTTCAGATGTGTAATCAAGATGTCCTGAAGGTACTGTCATTCACGACGACAAGTTGGTCCCTACATAGTGAAGAATTTAATTAAAAGAACTAATTAATATATTTTCGGGTAAAAATTTTATTTTGAGAAACAATACAATGTAAAATTAACTTTTGTTTTCGAATTGGGAAGCCAATCATTCAAGTTCGCTCCTTAGTTTAGTCAGTTCTTTGAATATATTTGTTTTTTTTATAAAATAAATTTACATTTTTATCTTTCGCATTTTATCAAGATTACACTTTTACCTATCTGATCTATTTCACATCCGTCATATTTTTTTATGATTTTTAAATATAATATTTTTATTGCTTTCGATAAATTATCTCTCTAAATGTTTTTTCTATGTAAAATTATAAATTATATTTTTTTCAACATATATTTTTGGCATTATTAAACGATTTTAGTTATATTTTATATGTCTTTATCTACTATTTATTAATATAAATTTTACAAATTTAATTATTATACACATTTATTAATTATTTAATCTATTTTAAATTTGAAAAATGAATGGATCCATAAACTTATTTAAATTTAATTTCACTATTATCTCATATATTTGTTTTATCCTAATTATTTAAATTTGAATTTTATAATAAAAAAATATTTTCAAATTTTACATAATGTACATATTAGCCAATATATAGCCAGTATTAGATATGACCACGGTTTAAAATCGCCGGTTAGACGGTTCAAAAAAGCTCGACCCTTAACCTTAACCTTCGTAGACGGTTTCGGTTACGATTCATGAACCTCCGATTATGGTTACGATTAACCTCCGATTATAGTTACGGTTACGATCTGACCCTTTCATTAGTAAAGTCTCAAACTTGTAGGTGAGATGTCGTGTGTTCGAATTTGGAAAGCTACAACTAATTATTAAAAAATAAAATAAAAATGTAAATCCACAAACCATCGGTTTCGCGTTTTAATAGCCGTCGAATCGGGTCAACGAGTAACTGACCCATTGACCGAGTTATAGTTCCGGGCTGGGCTAACCGTGGCCATGTCTAGTTCATTACAAGTGAACTCAAACAGCTTTCCTTCACTAATTTCAAATTAAAAAAAAAACACTGCGATTAAGAATCAATCATGGGCAATTTGCTTCGGCTGCTAACCCAACCGTCATCATGTTATCTATTTTCCTCAACTAAAGCCAACAATTTTCCAAACTACCGCCCGAAGCTTGATGACGATCATGGCTTTCACCTTCAGCGATGAGTTCGTCACAGGAAGTATGCTGCCGCCTGCCAGACTGTGTCGCACTGAATGCTATGAACCTAGGTTCTGGATTCCTTAAATATTTTCTTAAAGTTTGTTTCTTTGCTTAGTTAAATTGAATTAATAAAAGTCGTGATTCTTGTTTACACAGAAGGAATTTAGTTTTCAATCAAGAGACTTTTCCTTCGCTAAATTCACATCCTGTCAGTGTTATTACAGCTTCATTATTTCATTCATAAATGCGTATGTAGTTTGAATATGCTTGTGAGCTTGCGTTTTGAGATGTTTTTAACTATTGTTTGATTGGAATTTAATGTAGATATGGATGTTAAGTCAATTAGAAGAGCTTTCTGGACGAATGGGAAACTGACCCTCGAGTCGAGTGTGTCTTGGTCGTCCTTTTCAGCAGGTTGTATGATTTTCACGATTTTCCTTGTTTGTTTTTATGTGATCTATTATTAGTTGCACCTAATTTTATTTAGGGATCTAATCAGCTTTAGTTCTATTTCATTTTGTGTTGTTTGAAGGTTCTATAGTAGTTTAGTCTTGTTATGTGATGATGTTTCTGTGGGGTATTGTTAGTGTACCTTTTCACGAGTGTTTGCAAAGTTTTTGAGGGTAATCCATCATGGTTAATGCAGGAATGGAGATTAAAGGTGTTGTTGTTGAGATTCAAAAGGACAAAAACACTCCTCTTAAAGTTTGTTTCTTGGCTTCGTGATTCTTGTTTACATAGAAGGAATTTAGTTTTCAATTAAGGGGCTTTTCCTTTTCACTCCTTTGCTAAATTCACATCCTATAATTGTTATCACATCTCATTATTTCATTCATAAATCCGTATGTAGTTTTAAATATGCTTGTGAGGTTGCGTTTTAAGATGCTTTTAACTATTGTTTGATTGGAATTTAATGTAGATATGGATGTTGAGTTAAATAGACGAGCTTTCTAGACGAATGAGAAACTGAACCTCGAGTCAAATGTGTCTTGGTCGAAAGCAGTTCGCCTCGTCCTTTTCAGCATGTTATATTATTTTCACGATTTGCCTTGTTTGTTTTTATGTGATATATTCTTAGTTGCACCTAATTTTATTTATCTAATCAGCTTTAGTTCTATTGCAGTTTGTGTTGTTTGAAGGTTCTGTAGTAGTTTAGTCTGGTTATGTGATGATGTTTCTATGGGGTATTGTTAGTGTACCTTTTCACGAGTGTTCAAAGTTTTTTTAGGGTAATCCATCATGGTTAATACAGGAATGGATATTAAAGGTGTTGCTGCTGAAATTCAAAAGGACAAAAACGCTCCTCTTGTGCAGAAGGTTTTTTATATCCATCAGACCTGTTGAATGTTTTTTGTGATTATCTCATGATTGTTAATGTGAATTGCAATGTGAAAATTGTCATGCCTTTACATCTGTTGTTTATTCTGCTGCCAATTTATTCAATGATCGATGAGCTAGTCTTTGACAAAATTGATTGCGGAAACTAGGTGTTGAATGCTAAGACTTTTAATGAACTACATCATTTTCAGGTGGTGATGTGAAGCTGATTGCAACAAAAAATCAACTGTCTGGTATGATTGAGGTCTTTTAGTGTTCATTAACTAAATAATTTTTGATCAAGAACCAGATAGACCTTTTTCAGATCAGGAAAAATATCTTGCACTTTCTCATAAGAGTAGTAGAAGATAAATTCAATCCCTTCTCAACAATTGAAGCGCCTAGTCTTTGAATGGTCGTTTTTCTTCAGTGCTGTTCACAGGCAATGAACACTACTTGAATTATGTCCAATAATCATACTAATGTCTAATTAACTCAGTTCTATGCTTGACATTTTTGCTGCCAATTGAATTTGAAATCCATGGAGATTGTGTTTGACTCTATGATGCCTAACACCAATGGCCCAAGTAGTTATTGGCTTCTTTATTTGAATGATGGAGAAGAATAGATGAATTTGCAAGTTACTGGCTCCTTAGTACAAGTATCAATATTAACTCAAGGTCTTGTCGACGCATGGCCACGCCAAAAGTTGGTTAGAAGTTTCCTAAAAGATGAAAAAATGTGGATTCTATCCATAACATTTTTTGCATTTCATTATGTCCATCTGGTTTTATTTCACTCTTTTTTTTGCAGGGGCATGTGTTATGATTGCAGAATCACGTTATGGGAAAAGTGATAGAAATAGAACTGTGTAACGAAGGTAGCCTCCTTCACCAAAAGAAATTAACTGAAAACTCAATTCTTAAAATTTTATAAAATAACAATCTCTCTATTTATAAAAATAGAGTCCACAAAAATCTCAAAGAAACCAATCCCTAAAAATCAATCAGAAATCCTAGATAAACTAGATAAACCAAATCCTAGAAATTAAATAATAGATAAACCAAATCCTAATAGATATAAAAAAAATCCTAATAAAAAATCCAATCTTCATAAAATCTTCTTATCTCAATCTTGATTGGACTCATATCATGTGTAACATTACACCCTCCTCGAAATGGTGTTTGTCCGCAAACACCACTTTGGATTTTATTAAGAATATACGCCGCCTTTTGAGAATTTCAAATAGTGAGCACATGTGATATTGATTTTTAAATTCGTTGTAAGAAAGAAGAGCAACATAGAAAATATGAATTTTCTGTTGTCGTGGCAATTTGTTTTTTGGATTTGCGCAAGGATCATGTGCGCGACGGTTGTGCGGCGGTGTCGCGGTTCTGGGTTCGTGTACACGATGGTTCGAAGTGACGGTTCCTCGAACAACCTGCACCTCATCATCCTTGTGGATAGGCACGGTCCGGATTGTGTGCATCGGCTGGAGATCAGCTAAGAATGCAGCGCTCATCGGACGGTGAAGGAAGAGGAGATCTGTTGTGATAGGTCGTCGAGCCTCGACATGAATGTTTCTGTGTTGGCCTTGTATAAGGCGATGAATTCGGTCAACTGTCATTGTAGTGCTTGTAAATCTGCCATATGTCTGGTTCTGATACCATTTGTTATGATTGCAGGATCACGTTATGGGAAAAGTGATAGAAATAGAACTGTGTAACGAAGATAGCCACCTTCACCAAAAGAAATTAACTCAAAACTCAATTCTTTAATTTTATAAAACAACAATCTCTCTATTTATAAAAATAGAGTACACAAAAACCTCAAAGAAACCAATCCCTAAAAATCCATTAGAAATCCTAGATAAACTAGATAAACCAAATCATATAAATTAAATAATAGATAAACCAAATCCTAATAGATATAAAAAAATCCTAATAAAAAATCTAATCTTCATAAAATCTTCTTATCTCAATCTTGATTGGACTCATATCATGTGTAACATTCATTGTTAAGGTTGCAGGATCATGTTATGAAAAAGTAGGAAAAAGAGAATTATGTAACGAAGGTAGCCACCTTGTTACCAAAAGAAATTAACTTAAAACTTCAATCTTCTTAATTTTATTAATCAAAACCACTATATTTATAATAATAGAGTTCAACAAAATCTTGATAATCCAATCTCTAAGATAAACCAAAATCCTAATAAATCAATCAATCATATATAAACATCAAATAAAGATTCTTATCTTAACCAAAATGTAAAAACACCAATCCTAAATCATAATAATTAATAAAAGTATGAAAATATAATGTCTTGAAGAGTTTGTTGCATCAATGATTCGTGTAGGTAAAATCTTCCTTATTTCCAGGACTCTTCTCGACAGTGTGAGTTGGTGCACATTACATCACACCATCCTCGAAATTGGTGTTTGTCCTCAAACACCACTTGAATTTCATAAAAAAAATATGCATTGTTTTTCGAGAAATCCAAATACTGAGCTCATGTGATATTGATCCTTAAATTCGTAGTAAGGAAGAGCAGCAGCAACGAAAAGATGTAGATTATGCCCTTGTTTTGATTTGGTTTCTGGATTCGCGTAAGGTGCGCGCCATTAATTAATTTGGTTTTTCTCGCCAAAAAAGTGTGTGATTGTGTGTCGCACATTGTTCGCGCGTTTCTGGGTATGTACACGCGGCGGTTCTGGGCGACAGGTCCTCGAACAACCTGCACTGCATCGTCCTTGCGAGTTGGCATGGTCTGGACAAAGTGGGCTTTGGAGAATTGCTGGTTTGAATCTCGGTTGTCGTTATTGCTGCACACGGTATGCGCGTGTCTCCGTGGCTTCGGGTTGAGCGTTGAAGGTTGTATGGCAATCAGATTGAAGGGACGCGACGTGTAAGCATAGTGTGTCAAGTCGTGATATGAGATTATCTGTGCTGGCCTTGTATAAGGCAATGAATTCAGCAAGTTGACGTTGAATGGATTGTTGATTTGCCATAACGCTTGTCTCTGATGCCATTGTTAAGGTTGCAGGATCACGTTATGAAAAAGTGGGAAAAAGAGAGCTATGTAACGAAGGTAACCACCTTGTTACTAAAACAAATTAACTTAAAACTTAATTATTCTTAATTTTATTAATCAAAAGCCACTCTATTTATAATAATAGAGTCCAACAAAATCTTGATAATCCGATCCCTAAGTTAAACCAAAATCCTAAGAAATCAATCTTAGATAGACATCAAATAAAGATTATTATCTTAACCAAAATGTAAAAACGCCAATCCTAAATCCTAATAATTAATAAAAATTTGAAAATATGATGTCTTGAAGAGTTTGTTGCATCAATGATTCTTGTAGGTAAAGTCTTCCTTATTTTCAGGACTCTTCTCAACAGTGTGGGTTAGTGCACATTACAGCATGCATTGGATTGACTGGAAATATGATTTCGACTCCAGCTGATGCTCTATATATTGGTCTGGGACACATTATGTTCCTTCCGGGAGCTTGGGTGCATTGAAGGATGATCTGTTGATGACCACCACCTTGTGCGTTTGAGCTATTTTCATTACATCTTTGTTCAGATAACATGCATGATCTTATTCTTTAAATTAATTTTAATACCTGTATCTAATCATCTCAAATTTTGATGCCTTTCTGTACTAAAATTGTTTGTTCCTCTGCAATCGCGTTGTAATATTTCAAAGGAAGTGTATTTTCCCTATAGGAGTTGATTATTTTCTTCAATACTGAGATATTTTCACGTGGTTAAATGGATAAATATAGGGATGGATTGATTACTTTTTAAATAATTTTCTCTAAAGTTAAATTTTAGAGTATATACTTGGAAGTTCAAATGAGATTATTTAGATTACTTGTGATTACAAATACTTTTAGCTTCTCTTTCGTCAAATTCAGAACAATGTAAAGAATCAAACTATCCAACTCCAGAAAAACTAATCTCATTCTGTTTCACAATAAAAAATGATCATAAATTTTTTTGATTCATGTCGTAGTATTACAATCACAATTACACGCTAAACTCAGTAAGTCGAAGGATATGAAAAAACATTAAAAATGTAGGAAAATATTTTAGAAGATCAAATACAATTTTAAGAGGGCAATCTATATTTTTGGAAGGAGAAAAATGCAATCTTACGGACAATACGAAAAAAAAAAAAAAAAATTGAGAGAGGGCAACATTCACTTGCGTCCGCCCCTGGCCTCATGTAAACGAAATGATTAAACAATGTAATACCACACTTCGCCCAACTCGAGCTAAGAAAAAGAAGCCAAAATCTGGCAAAATACATCGATGTACTTACAACTACACGATGTTCACCCGTTTTCTTGACTATTATGCATCTCTGTGTACTTACAAATCTTACCCATTATCTGAAGATTCATTTCCACTCTCTCTTACACTCTCTTGATTAAGTCTACGTCTCCTAACATAGAGCCTTGGAAAACTTTGCCCACTTGAAGAGGATTCAACTGCGTTTCCGGAATCACGTGCCACGTTCTCTTGATTATGTAGACGTCTCCTAACATAGAACCTTGACGAAGTTTGCACACTTTCGGAAGATTCAATTTCGTTGTTTCTGGAATCATGTGCTATGTTTTCTTGATTATGCAAACGTCTCCTAACATAGCGCCTTGGAAAAATTTGTCTATCGTCAGAAGATTCAATATTATGGTCTCTGGAATCAACTGTACCATCAGTAGTCTCACCCCAATGCCTTCTCGATGGTCTTCTTCTTCTTACAGCCAATTGAGAGTGGGCAGTTGAAGTACTCGGGGATCGTATAAATCTGACGAGGAAAAAGACAGTCAGCCAACCACCGTCATCAACTGTCAAAGTTCTTCCCTCTGCCATATCTGCTCCAATTGAAGACTCAAGGGTACTAATTAAATCTCCCAGATCTCTCTGCCGTTCTAATCTTGTCCAGTTACGCAGCCTTTCTGGATCAGTATCTGCGGGCCTCACGAGAGGATGCACCAATCTTGCATGCTTCCTCAGATCATGGTATGATCCACTGAACTCACATGTCTCACAAGCACAACTTCTAGACTTGGAATTCATGAACCGACGAGCAGATTCCATGACAGTCCAACCATTTATTAGCCCCCTGCAAAGAGGACAAACAAGTTTTGGTTTCACTGAGTTCTCCATGGGCACATCGTGTACCGACAATAACTCTTCCGGACTTCGTGCACTTTCCGAATAAGACACAGCTGAGGGCGATGCAGCAGTCGTCAAGGGTGACACAGAGTTTGGCACATCATCTGGTGTCTGTGACACAGCTGAGGCTTCATCAAATGACTTCTGGAATTGGTCAAAACAATTTGAGTGGCGGTAGCTTGTGTCACACATGAAAGGGTGGCAACCTTTATCATGTGACGAACATATAAGAAGAATGGCATTGTGAGGATGCTCCATGCAGACTGGACATCGTGTATCCTCCCATTCTTTAATATTTACTGCATTCTCTTCTAGAAGGCTTGCACAACTAGAGCGGTAGGGGTATGGAGATAGCCTTGAACGATCGAAGGACAAAGAGCGGTCTCTTCTCCCTTTAGGCATGGTAAGTTGACAATACAAATACAGATGCAAAAAATAAACTCTTTCCTCCCAATAGCTACACAACCAACAACAATCAAGAATAAGTAAAGGTTCAAATAAATTGCTGTATCTGTGTATCAGTAAATATGTACATCTAAAACACCGTCCAGGATCTTCAGGATTAACAAAATCAACGTTCTTGCATTAAAGGCGACAACTCGAGAAGAAAAATGCTATGTGATTCCTGATATCCTACACAGACAGTCAGATACTATGCATTTACCACGGTCATGAGGAAAATATGCACCAGCATACATCAGTTTGGTAAATACCGAAGGTTCAGCACCAATATATATACAAAAAAAAGAGTAGCTGAGAGGCATGAAGTCCTATACGCCAAGATAAACTAAGCATCAATTTGAGAGAACTTCTGAAGGAATCTTAGTAGAGAAATAGTATTGGTAAACTACCCCATGTCCTAGAACAAAGTTTGATGACATTTTCATGATATGTATCATCCATTGACCTGAACAATGGAGTACTTGGATTACCTTTCAGGGAACAAAGCACTTGGATCATTTAGTCTTACCAAAATTGTCCTATTCGCTTTTCATCTATCATGTCTCTCAAATTTTCCAGTTTTTTTTCGCAATTACCAAAATTCTCATAAACTTCAAATATCACTTATAGAAAATAAAAAAAAAAAAGTTACAAAAGACCCGTAAGTCAGTGACAATCGGAGAAACTGCGCGACAACAAAAGACATACAGTTAAAGATCAATTTATACCCAGAGAATGTAAGAGCAAAGCAAATAAAATCAACAGTAAATCACTCCAAAATCCTTCCGACTCTGAAAAAAGCTTTTAAAATCTGTAGCTTAAAACACTCATCCAGCAACAACAACAAAAAAAACTCATACAACAGAAAACCAGTTTACCCTAACTCCAAGCCTGCCAAAGCCAACCACAAGCAGAACACAACAATCATTTTTTTAAAAAAATCATCTTTACAAATTCGAAAAAATAATTTGGTCAAGATAAGTTGAAAGTTAAGTACTCCAGATCCAAAATAAAATGATGAATACAAAAATTTCCTAGTTCAAATTAAGCACAAACCGATCTAAAAAAAAAAAAACTCCGCAGGCTCAGGAAGTCGATCTTTTACAATGAAATATCTACTTTAGAATCTTAATTATTGAAAGATTGAACGAATATTTAAATAATCACCGGGCAGGAGAACGATACAACATACCCTAAACGAGAGGAAGAGTTCTACTGGCGGCGAATAATGTCACTATTCAAAATTAGGGAGAGACACAATCGAGAAAGGTTGGGGGGTTGGAATTTATATGTGTGTTCCAATTGTGTGGACTCACCTGGTCAGTTCTATTGATCCCGCATTTTCTAAAAATTTACAATAAAATTAATTACATAAAATAAAAAAATTTGACCAAATTTTTAATTAAAAAATTATAAAAATTAAAAATATTCCACAACGACCACAAAATCGCTTTTCGTTCCGTGACATCACAAAATCATCGATATTTCATAAAAATAGTGTTAACATTATACATATATTTTAGCATGAAATTTTATAAACCATAATATGTACAAATGTGTTTTTTGAACAAAAATATAGATTATATTAATAAAACCAATAGGTACAACGATTACACAGCACACTATCGCCCAAAATATGACACTAACGGAAAGCAGAAACAAATACAAACATCTCACAGTAAACTAACAAAAACAAGACTAATAATAGTAGACTTAACGGTATAATGATAACGTGAATCACCCTAGAGACTTAGATGGTTCCTGCATTATGATGGCACATGCTTATGTTTTAGGACAAGTGCATCAATAAAAATTCTTTAATTATAAACCAAGTCGGCGTAGATATATTAAAATATATATTTATCAAATTGAAGTTTTTAAAATCTTTTTTCTTAAAAACATAAAGAGTTGTTTATTCCAATATAATGCTGAATATATTTTTTATTTTATTTTTTGAGATAGTAGAATCTTTAAAGTTGGATTTGGACAGAATAATTCATTTTAATAATATACTTAAAATTTAAATTTGCAATAACTTAAATAATTAAAAAATTGATATACATTGATATTGTTAAAAGATGTCTTAAAATTGAATATTATAGATTTGAAATTCATGGATTTCAAAATTAGTCAAACAATTTGAAATGGGTTTGTATTGAGAATTGAGGATTTGATATGAGAATAAAACTTGGATTTGAAACGACATCTATCTATGTGCATTTCAAATTCATCAAAATTGACATTACATTTACATAAATTCATAAATTTATAGATTTGAAATACATTAAATATAAATTCATCGTAATAATTAAATGAATTTGAAATCCATGACTTCAAACTCTCAATCCAAATGCACTCTAAACATTGTGTTATTTGCACTCAATAGTACCTTTTATTTAACTATCTGATAAGATTAGTAGATCACCACTTCATAAACTTATATATAAATAAAATTTAATGGATTTCCAAACAAAATGTTTTTTTTTGTACATTAACTACGATAATAGTTATATTTTAAGAACTAATCACAACTTTAAATAATAATATTATTATTAATAATAATAATAATTTAGATATATTAATCGACTAAAAAAATTTATGCTAATAATTTGCTTTGTTTATTTAGATAAATTGATTACTACTTGTTGAACATATTGGTTAACTAATTTTGAAAAATAAAATACGAACATGCTTTGCCTAAATAAATCCATATTTTGAGAAAATAATTTTTGATTATTCGAACTAAGTTTTAATTCAATAACCAATCAATTATACAAAACGACCGAAGGCCTCTTACTCCAACATTTTAGGATAGTGTCATACTTTATCTAATTGCTCAATTGATTTTTTAACTTCTTTTTCGGGATTTAATTACAAATATTATGTGATATGATAATATCTCAGGATATTTCAGTCATTTTGCATGTTGACAGTCATTTGCATGTTGACATACTATTTGTGATTAATAAAAGATTTAGGAGCATTTTGGTAATTGCATGATCATACTAAGAGGATATGTAGTTTCTCTAGTATACTCCATCTTTATAATATAGCAATAGATATTAGAAAATTCGTAACATATTCAATATTTTTTTTTATTTATAAAACACATATAATATTGGGACTCTAATAGCATAAAACCTCTTTGCCATCGAGTTTTACAATACTTGGATCCTGAGATGTACGACCACTAAATTTGCACTCCATGTATTTTGTTTTTAGACCTACTTAATATAAATTACTATGATTTCAATATCCCTCTCCATAACTCCAATTTATCATTAACTCATACCCTGATATCGATTAAGACATCATAGTCAGCGAAGGAGCATGGTCTAATGCAATTCAGACCGTATGTCTTTCGTGATCCCATCAATCATTAAGACGAACAAGAAAGGACTCAACACAGACCATTGATACAATCCAATAATGATTAGGAACTCAGTTGTCACTCTGTTGCACGTTCTAATATTGGATGTTACTTCATCGTACATATCATTGATTATATTTAAGTATTTGATGAGAACTTTCTTTATCAAAGTCCACCACAATATATCCATTGACACTTTATCATAAACCCTATTCAAGTCGATCAAGACCACGTACTTCTTTATCACGATAACACTCTATAAGTTGACGAAGTAAAAATACATAAAAATAAAAAGATGCATAATCGGAAGATGTCAATGATAAAAGAATGACAGACAAATTTTTATATGAACCGGATCATGCTATATATATATATATATAACTAGCTCATTAGAAGAATGCGCGAACGACTTGCAAGTCGACAAAAGGCACACTCACGTTTCAGATTTCGCGTAAAGCTTACCTCACATTATTATCGTTATTATTGTTCTCTCTCATTTTTCATATCGTCGGCTGTCATTTTGTCTCCAAACCTCAGCGTTAACTGTCAATTTCATCAATGGTTTCTCACCCGTAATATTGTGGCCATTGCTTCGATTCTTTCATAAGAAGCTCAATGGTGGTGATTTTTGGGCGGGGAGATGGGTTCGCTTTAGTTATTGTGTTATTGAACTTGCTTGTGTTGCTACTGAGCAGTGGGCGAGCGGGTTCGGAGCCGACTGAAGATAAGCAAGCGTTGCTCGAGTTTCTCTCGCAAGTTAAGCACGAAAAACGCCTCCAGTGGAACGAGTCTGCATCGGCCTGCAGCTGGGTTGGCGTGGGATGCGATGCCACCAATTCTTCCGTTTATTTTTTGAGGCTTCCCGGTGTTGGGCTCGTCGGGCGTATTCCACCGAACACACTAGGCCGGCTGACTCAGCTTCGAGTCCTGAGCCTACGGGCCAACCAGCTCGCCGGAGAAATCCCTCCTGATTTCTCCCAACTCAAGCTCCTCCGCAACCTCTACCTCCAGAACAATGAGTTAACCGGTGATTTCCCGGAGAGTATCGCCGGTATGAGTAGGCTTACTCGACTGGACCTATCGTCGAACAACTTCACCGGCTCCATCCCATTTTATGTAGGTAATCTCACTCGTTTGACGGGTCTTTTTCTTGAGAACAATGGATTCACAGGCAAAATCCCGAGCAATGTCCCACCAAAACTCGTCAATTTCAGTGTCGCCAACAACCGTCTCAACGGTTCGATCCCCACGGGGTTCGCTAAAATCCCCGCAGCCGCATTCGCGAACAACATCGATCTGTGCGGCGATCCGTTGCCCCCGTGCAACCCATTTTTCCCCTCACCATCTCCTTCTCCGACATCTCCTCCGAACACCACTCACCACAAGAAGCATAAAAAACTCTCAACGGACGCCATTATCGGAATATCAGTTGCCGGCGGAATACTGATACTCGTACTCATACTCGCATTAATTTTCCTCCTCTTGAGAAGAAGAAGAAGGACCAGGGAGAGCTCAAAAGCTATAGAACCGCCAATAACAACAGCGGCAATGCCGGCGGGGGAGGCTGGAACATCTTCATCGAGAGACGACATCTCAGGGGGTCCAATGGCGCAACCCAGTAAGCTTGTTTTCATTCCGGGTGGTGGCTACAGTTTCGATTTGGAAGATCTGTTGAGGGCTTCGGCGGAAGTACTGGGGAAGGGGAGTGTGGGAACAAGTTACAAAGCAGTGTTAGAGGAAGGCACAATTGTTGTGGTGAAGAGGCTTAAGGATGTAGTGTATTCTAAGAGAGAATTTGAGGAACTAATGCAGAATCTGGGAAATGTAAAACATCAGAATTTGCTTCCTTTGAGAGCCTTTTATTATTCCAAGGATGAGAAATTGCTGGTGTATGATTACTTGCCTGCTGGAAGCTTATCTGCTCTTCTTCATGGTAATTCTCTCTTCTTGTTCATCTATATGGGAATTTTTCATTGTTGTATGTTCTTTTTCTGATATTTGGTTTATTGTTTCAAGAATTTCATTTTCTTCTTGTCTGGTTGGTCTTTGTTTTAGATTTGTTTCATAAGATTCCTGTCTTCTTTTTGTTCCCTTTTTCGATCACTAATTTCAAGATTTTGTTGTGGAACATTAATGTTAGTTTGTCGTTTTGTGTTTGGATCGTAGTATTTGAAATGTTCAAATTTCAAATTCTTTATTCAAATCCTTCATTTATGTTGGGTGAGAAATTGAGGTATGTATTACAAATTTTGCTTTATTTTTCATTACATTTTGTAACGATTTGAAATGTTATATATCATTTCAAATTGATAAATTTTGAACGAAAAGTTTTCAAATTGTTTTCAAATTTTAATCCAAATGCCGCCTAAATATTTTAAATACTAGTTTTGTTTCGTATGTCTATCAAAATCTTGTCTCTACAATTCTTGAATGCGTCCTTGAGAGGCATAAAACAATTGGGAGATGTTTGGATTGGATATGGTTTGATTTGTTCAAAAGCTAAAGTTCTGGGAAGTTAGATATGATATTATGTTAAATTGTTTTAAATTTGGTATTTGATGTTTTTACAAATATTTTAATATTAATAAATTTGTTTGTATGTTGGTTGCATTCATTAGAAATGAGTAGTGAAAGCCACGATAAGTTGGTTTGAAATTTTATTTTTCTTGTTCATGAAGATCCATGTTGAAACTTCTTTTCTTAATTAATTATATTGAGACTTTATTGCTCACATATTGAAATATTGTCCACTATGAAAAAGCCAGCCAGTTGTTGTTCTCTCCCCTTTTCCACATACCCGTGTCAGAATTATAATTTGACTTCAGAATAGTAACTTATAATATTAATGACTTTTATTAATTTTAATTGTTCGTATTTACATGGTTTTAAATTTTTTTGGGTCAAAGGAAGCAAATGACTTTAGATAATAAATTAACTATAGTTATGTTCTGGTTGCCCTTCTGAGCTTCCCGATCACCCGATCATTGATTTGGCACACTCAACATTCCCTCACAGCATCATAGAAACCCATATTTGTAAGTTGAAAACCATGTTCGTAAATTCGTATATACAACATAAAATAGACCCCATACACATGGGTTTGAATTTTTTGTTATTCCCACAAGTTATCTGATAACCGAATTATAATTAGATTACAATTATGATCGAAAATAAAATATACCGTAAACTTATAGTAGTAGTATGTAACACTGTTCGAAATCTGCACAACTGGAAACTGGAACAGGACGAGGCCACAATAAGCTGTGCGCCCATCAAATTTGCCCGCCTACAAGCTTTTGGCCTCCTGGACAAGAGAGTTCCAAGGTACAACGCCCAATCGCCTATATTCGGAATGAAGCAGAAATTCGAGCAGACTCACTTGAACACCGGTAGTGTGTAGTACTATCAAATGTATGAATGTATGAGTGAGTGAACAATTTTCGGATCGATGAAAACAAAGGGCTGGAGTAGCTTATATAGCTGAGCAGCAGACCTCTCCAAATGTCTCAGAAATTAAGTGTAATGTTTAGTGGGGTAGATGAAAAGTCTCAACTCTTAACATCGGATTAATATGGATTTAAGTCTCACACTTAAATCTGACTTCAATTCTGCAAGTAGGTGAAAAGTCTCAAACTTAATACTTAGCAGAATATGAAAAGTCAGGTAGATGAAAAGTCATTTCAGAAATCCGAGTAGTAAAAATATAGGGCTGCCTTCGCGGCAGCGACACGCGCGGCGCGGCGAGTCGAGCCGAGCGGAGCGGACGCACGGCGCGCGAGGGACACCCATCTTTTCTACTTAACTACACTCTATTGATATGTATCTCATTATAAACAAATCATAAGTGTCTCAATTTTTCAATGTGAGATTTCTTAGCCTAATTGACTATTCATAATTAACTTACCATAATTTTGTTCTCATTAACAAAATTAATAATAATTATTGATCTTTTATCAATTAAACCCAATTATAATTATTAACCCCAACAATCCTCCACATGAATGCAATATGGCAGAAAAATTACACAATGCACTTAGATGAAGATTTGAGAGTACTTTAAGAATCCACTGCATTATGATATGTGGTGGTTAACCTTGAACCTTCCTTAGTAAAGTATCATCGGATATACTTGTCAACCAGTGGACTTGATGCCTTGAACTGTTCGACGTTTTATATAACCAGACAACAATACTCACACAGCTTCATATCCGCATATTATTGGTTCTTTCGTTGTTGTCCATTTTGGCCAGGGACCGCCTTGGATGTTTCATCGAATGCTCTAGAGATTTAGCCCTCAGGTCATCTCATAGAAGCGGCCCCTTCACATTCGATATAGGTTGTTTCTCCTAAAGAGTATCATGTCGTACCCCACTTTAATATCTCGAGATAGATAATCATTAAAAGCATGAGCTCATGTCGTACCACACTTTAATATCTCGAGATAGAATAATCATTAAGAGCATGAGCTCAGTCTTCTCAAATACAGGTTTATCGCTCTTTCATCACATGAATATGTAAGAAACTCAATTTCTCGAGTGCTTTGTTCGCACCCCCCCCCCCCCCCCCCCAATTCGGTTTTCCCATTGAACCTGCAAATTGGACTTTACAATTCAGGTTGGGTTGCCATCATGGTTGGAAATCAATTTCATGGGCTTCAATCCCATTCCCCTCGATGAAATCTCTACTCGGTCTCTTGTTAGACCTTTTGTACATGGGTCCGCAATGTTTTCTTTAGACTCACATAATCTAGAGAAATAACACCAGTTTTCAGTAGATTTCTCACGGATTTATGTCTCCAATGTATATGTCTAGATTTCCCATTATACACATTGTTTTGTGCTCTTCCCATAGCTGACTGACTATCACAGTGCACGCTAATGGATGGCACAGATTTTGACCACATTGGAATGTCCTCCAAGAAACTCCGAAGCCAAGAAGCTGCAAGATCTAAAGCTATGAACTCAGATTCCATAGTTGATCTAGCAATACACGTTTGTTTGCATGATTTCCATGAAACAGCTACACCTCCAATTATAAAGATATATCCACTCGTGGACTTTATATTCTTGGAGTCCGATATCCAATTCGCATCTGAGTACCCTTCAATTGCTGTTGGATATCTCGTATAATGTAGTCCGTAATTATTAGTGTATCTTCGATATCTAAGAACTCGAACTACTACCTTCCAGTGCTCATATAATGCAGCAAATGCAATTATTAACTTTATCGACGTTTTCCTGGATACATGAGCGTATGTGTCGAAATAATCAATTCTGCAGGTAGGTGAAAAGTCTCAAACTTAATACTCAGCAGAATATGAAAAGTCAGGTAGTTGAAAAGTCACTTCAGAAATCCGAGTAGTAAAAAAATAGGGCTGCCTTCGCGGCAGCGAGGCGAGGCGAGGCGAGGCGAGTCGAGTTGAGACGAGCGGAGCGGACGGACGGACGGATGGCGCTCAAGGGACATCCAATCTTTTCTATTTAACTACACTCTATTGATTTGTATCTCATTATAAACAAATCATAAGTGTTTCAACTTTTCATTGTGAGATTTCTTTAGCCTAATTGACTATTCAAAATTAACTTACCATAACGTTGTTCTCATTAACAAAATTAATAATAATTATTGGGCTTTTATCAATTAAACCCGATTATAATTATTAATCCCATCAATTTTTTGGTGTATAATACTTATTAAATAATAGGAGAAGTATATTCTAAATACCTCAATTGTGAAACAATATGAGTAGCAATTGGGGTCCCTTAACTCTTTTTCACATACACATTACACATGCTTCTCTCCTTTGTTGCTATAACAATGAAAAGAATTTGAAAAATGATCACTTTATTTTCTTCTTTATGGTGTCGTGAAATGTTTTTTTTTCTTGAGTATGGGGAGGGGGATTATTTTTCCCTATCTTTTTTTAATTGGTTTAACAAGGTATCTAGGCTTAGGACTGACTAATCCTTGTGTGACGACCACGACCCTCAGAACTACCACTAGATAAATTGAGGGATATGCACGGATGGCAGGTACGAACCAACAGGACCCGAACTCATGACAAATCCCCACAATATTTTTCCCTATCTTGGCGTTATATGTGGTCACAATACATACATATTTTGATGTATGCTACACATAATGAGATATACCGTTCCTATTCATGACTTATATTTGACCCATTTACTCATTTTTTTAAAACCAAGAAGTGACCTTTGAATAATGTAGCATGCTTGTTGCTTTTTTGATAGTGTGGGGACCGATATGCATACCATATCCACTCAAAAAAGTTAAGAATAGGCCCGTGAAGGAGTTGTCTAAAGCTGCCACTTTTTCTTGAAATCTTTTTTTACGGATACCCTTTCATTGTTCAAAAATCTGCCTTGGGTAATTCATGAGCTAAGAAATGCCACATGATTCAATGATTATGCTAAAGGAGGGTGTACTCCATCAATTTGAAGGGGTTAGTAGACATGGGGTAATTGATTTTATGATTGTGCTTGTTCCTTTATTGCCTTTTCTTCCGAGTGTTAATCATGACGCGCAATTAGAAATATGATGGTTTTTCCATTGATCGTACCAAGAAACATAAAAATGTAGAAAAACAGATAGAAGGTTTGTTTCGGGAAGCAACTATTTTTGTTTCTTTCCGGTTATTTTGATTAAAAACGATTCACGGAGTAAGTTTTTTTTTCACGAATATGATGGTGCCTTTTGAGTTCCGTATGTTGATATATAGATATTATTGGTTGACCACCTCTAATGAGCTTGAGCTAGGACATGGTACCAAAGTAAGGGATTGTTGGTGCTCAGAACCCATATATTTCATTCATTTGGTTTGGATTGGTCTTTGTTGACTTACTCTTGTTGGGCGTATGTTATCTCTATAAGCTCGAGCTTTTTGATTAGACGACAATTTAACATGGTATCAGAGCTTCTGGCTAACGCTGAGATCCTGTGTTCAAAACTCACAAACAACAATATTCATTCGACGAGTCTATGAACAACAGTCCCACAAGTGAGTGTGAGTGCTAGAGAATAAATTATCAAATCTCTCTATAAGCTCGGTTTTTTAGATGAGACGACAATTTAACATTATATATATCACTGGCTAGGCAACCTCACACAAAATTGAGTTCATGCGAAAAGTGATTTCTAACACTATATAATGTAGAGTCGGAAACTATTGATTGTTTAATGCCTGGTTGAGTTTCAGCATTTCTAGAAAGTTATTTCACAATCAAGCCTATGGTTCCTAGATTCCATTTGCCCTGTTTAAAATCAGAGAAATTCCTCAAATGCATTGATTCCAGCATTTGATCAAGACTCATTTAGACTTTATCATATGTTAAACAGAGCTGATGTATAATCATTTAACAGGTAGTCGAGGCTCGGGTCGTACTCCGCTCGATTGGGACAGTAGACTGAGAATAGCATTTTCTGCTGCAAGAGGAATTGCCCACCTCCATGTTTCCGAAAATATAGTTCATGGAAACATCAAGTCCTCAAATATCCTCCTCAAACAAGACAACCTCGACGCCACTGTATCAGATTTTGGACTTAACGCCCTCTTCTCAAGCTCAACACCTCCTAGTCACCGCATAATGGGCTACGGTGCCCCAGAGGTACTCGAAACTCGAAAGGTTACTTCTAAATCCGATGTGTACAGCTTCGGAGTGCTAATATTAGAGCTATTAACCGGCAAAGCACCTAATCAAGCTTCCTTAGGCGAAGAAGGGATTGATTTACCGAGATGGGTCCACAGTGTCGTGCGGGAGGAATGGACAGCTGAGGTATTCGACGTAGAGCTCATGAGGTATCAAAATGTGGAGGAGGAGATGGTGCAGCTTTTACAGATAGGTATGGCTTGTGTCGACCCGGTTCCTGACCAAAGGCCGTCCATGCAAGAAGTGCTTAAAATGATCGAGGAAATAAACCGAGGGGACACCGATGATGGCGTACAGCAGTCGTCGGACGATGCATTAAGAGGAGGTTCAGACAGCCAAACGCCTCCAATGGATTCGAGGACTTCTCCTCCGGGCGTCAGACCTTGAATTATGACTTGAGCTCGTGAAAATCATCTAAAATTATTGGTCGTGTGAATTAGCTTTCATATTCTTTTGGAGAGGTCTATTCTTCTCTAGTTCGATTGTGAAATGATTTTAATTTTAATTTTAATTTTTTGTATAGAATGATGGTGGCATGGTGGAATTGTTTAGTGAGCGTTGGGGATTCCATGAACTGATTGGAATTGACAATGTCTGGTATCACGCACATGTGGGAAAGTTCAATGATTCGATCATTATATGAATGAGATTTTAATATATAATTAATGTTTTCAGTAAGAATATAACACATAATATGAATGTATAATAGTACATAATATATGCCTTTTTAATATATATATATATATTTATATATATAAAATATAATCTTTTCAGATGCATTATTTTTTTAAAGTAGGAAGAACATAAGTCACATGATGCAGTGCGCAGGCGGGTGTGGATACATGAGTGCATCAATTTTCAAAACATTTGCGTGTGGTTGCGTCATAATGCGCCAGATACACACAATGATAAAATAAAGTTAAACATATATAATACATATCATATTTGAAAAATTCACATCATTTTCATATTATTTACGATGCAATTCAATTCTTTTATTGGGTTACCCCCTATTAGGGATAATTATTGTTATCCGAAAAATATATTTTACAGATTGAAAAATGAAAATGAATTATTAATATTTGGTCATAAGATAATAAATTCGAAAAATAAAACCAAATATTATCTATGTTTTTCAATATGCTTTGTAATAATATGAATTATTAAACATTACTTATATTATTTCCATAGTTAAGAATGTCTAACATTTAAGTTCACGACTAGTACATTCATACGTGACTTAATAAAACTTAGTCATAAAGCGTCGTATGCACACTCAGTATATCAAATCACAACCAGAGCGCCAGCATGAGGATTATGTGATTAAGGGAAGAACTATGGGAAAAACACGTCATTTGATTTTTGATATAAAGTACACAAGTATATCAATTAATAGCCAAATTCATGAATTTTCAATACTACAACAACTACTAGTATAGGAATGTAATCAAAAAAATAAATAAATAATTTCCCCAGGCTTCATAATACATTAATATTCCTTGTGTTTCTCATCTTGAAGAAAATATACTTTAGTATATTTGAAACTTAATATAATATCTGTTGTTATCTGAAAATCTTGTGAGGGTCGAATCATGCTAGTTTTTCAGAGGTTATCATTCTTTTCTTTTTTCGGTGTCCTTATATTAGGGCTGGTTAACGGATCGTCCGGTCCGGAACCAGCCGGTTCCGGATCCGATAATTTCAGAACCGGTCCGATTAGTTAAGGAACTGGATCGGGTCCGTTTTCGGTCCAACCGGTTCCAACCGGGAACCGTTTTTACTTATTTAAATTTTTTTTCGAAAAATCGAGGTTATATTTACCTAAATAATTTTTTTAAATAACAGACCGATTCCGGTTCAGCCCGGAACCGGAGCCGTTTGGTCCGAAACCGATAAGATACTGGATCCGGAACGGTAGAACCGATCCGAACCGGTATCTTACCGGTTCCGGACCAATTTCAAAACCAGCTAGCCCTATTTCGGTTCGAACCGGGCTAATCGGTCCGATTTTGGGCCGGGTCCGGATTGACCCGGCCCGTTAAGCTGCTCTACCTTATATCGTCCATCTTTTTAGATTATAATATATAATTATTATACCTTCAGGTAGTCACTTTCCTCATATTCTGGAAAACAGTGTTTGCACGTCATTTTTCATAATGATGATAGTAGGCCCCCCTTGTTTCTAACCTCTCAGATTTGGACACCTTTCGTTTGTTTTCCCGAGATATTATTAATCATTACTTCCACAGGCGACGTAATCTCCCATACCGTCGGTCAGTTATTTTGAGATATCTTATAACCCCTTCCGTGATCCCATGATTCTAGGGATCTTGTTGTTACACCTTCTTATTCCTTCTCGGCATATGCTCTTCTCGGGACATGCCCTTCCTGGGACATGCCATTCTTGGGACATATCATTCTCAGGACGTGCCCTTCCTGGGACATGCCCTTCTCTGGATATGTCATTCGAAGGATATGCCCTTCTTAGGACGTGTCCTTCTCGGGACATGCCCTTCTCTGGACATGCTCTTCCCGGGACATGCCCTTCTCGGGACATGTCGTTCGCGGGATATGCTCTTCTAAGAACATGCACTTCCCGGGACATGCCCTTCTCATGACGTGCCCTTCTCGGGACATATCCTTCTCGGGGCATATCCTTCTCAGGACGTACCATTCCCAGGGCATGTCCCCGCCATTGTTATCTGAAAATCGTGTGAGGTCGAGTCATGCGAATTTTTCAGAGGTTATCCTTATTTTCTTTTTCCGGAGTCCTTATATCCTCCCTCTTTTTAGATTATATTAATTATTGTACCTTCAGGTAATCACTTTCCTCCTATTCCCTTTGCACGTCATTTTTCATAATGATGACAGTAAGCCCACCTTGTTCCTAACCTCTCAGATTTGGACACACTAGAAGATCCAGATGAAGAAGAACCAGAAGAACCTATCTTCTTAAAGATTTTGCCTTTAGGACGCAGAGTAGGCTGCTGAGTAGGTACTGGTGGCGGAGGAAGAAACTGTGGACCTCCCCGTCTAAGTCCTGATTCTACCATCTTTGCCTGTTCAACTGCATCAGCATAAGTAGTAGGGGAGCCAGAAGTCACCAAAGTAAATAGGGTAGGATGCAACCCATTGACAAACCTATTAAATTTCGCCTTTGGATTTGCCGCTACATGTGGTGCATATTTCAGCAGGATAGAAAATTTTGAGGCATATTCTTCAACTGTCATGTTTCCCTGCAGCAAATTTTTAAATTCATTTTCCTGAGCAGTATAGTAGGATGGAGGTGAATACTGCTCCAGAAATTGAGCCTTGAAGATATCCCAAAATACTTCAACTCCGGCTTCAACCAATCCAATCTCAGCGGCTTCCCACCAAGATTGTGCACTATCCTTCAACTGATATAGGGCAAGTGGCATCAGTCTGAATAGATGTTCGATCCCTTTCAACCACGATTCAGCTCGTGCAGAACCCTATGTTCCACAAAATTTGGGCGGATGCAAATTCTGAAATCGAGCCATGACAAGATCCATGGACATCTCTTCAAACTGATCAATCACACTCTCAACACTAGTACTATTGGCAGCCTCAGCTTCAATAGCAGGTGCCTTGCCCTTACGTTGACCTCTTGCTTTTCTAAACATCTACAAACTCAAGTGTCAACAACATAATTCCAACAAATGTACAAACAATACATATCAACATATCTCACGTCCAATCAAACAAGAGCAAAGAATTTCAGATAATTCAAACACATGCGCACATATATCTTTGTGCCTATTTAAGTGTACACAAAACTCAAGAGCATTCTCAGTTATGCTCTGATACCATAATGTGATGGCTCAATCTTAATAATGTGATTAATTATCACACAATGATAATTATAGCGTAAACAACGGAAGATTAGTTTAAAATTTATTCACATGTGGCCCTAAAAATTTCGGCATGACCTCATCGCACGAGGAACATACCACCAACACAAAACAATATATACTGAAAATATATATATCATCAGTTCATATCTATCAACATAAACCAGCATACACGAATCAAACTAGAAAACACATATCAATCATGACCTACAACAAATAAACCAAATAGATATAAACTTTTCACAATCCAGGGATACACCCCTGGTACATATACAACTAGGATAAGGAGGAAAATAAACCTCTCAAGTGTGGCTCCCACCGGATGTGTACTCTCTGGGGTCCTGACCACCTGTACTGTCTGTCATTGTCCACACACAAAGACAACAACAGCCCCCCTTGGGGGGTGAGCAAAAGCCCAATATCGAACGATCATAGAATATACATGTATCTATAAAATGACATATGAAATGAAATGCAATGCATGCCATGTCATGTCGGTATCATACACCCATCCGTTGGGTATCTCGGAGCCAATAAATGAAAGTCCAAATACTACATAGCTAAATTGCTCGAGCATGTCAAGCAAAGGAATGTCTATATGGTGCGTCGTCAAAGCGTCACCGCATCCCAGCTCTTGACATCATATCATATCATATCATACAGATGACGTCAGCAAGCGCCATCCACAACAATCTCAACAAATAGGGATAATCCATAGGATGATGTCGGCAAACGCCACCAATCCCCGTATCAACAAATCATAGCAATCATAAGGGCCACGAATCTCTATGTCTTTCAGGCCACTTAATGTAGTCATAGCACCGTGTACAACCCCTATGATTGATCGAATCCAAAATAATAGGGTATCAAAGAATCGTAGCTCAACATGTATGTCATGCATCGATGTATGTATAAAGACTGATGTGTGTTAACAAAACATTTATTTTCATACATCGATATGCAATTATGAATGCCATGAATGCCACGTAATTTAAATAAAATCACGTAGCCACGTAAAATCAAGTAATCACAGAAGTTGTCAAATCATATACCAACTGATACATATATCTGTTGTATGTTACCCGATCGCAACATACATTTACTTCTCGATATCTGAGGGTCGACTTGAGCTTGTAAAGTCGACGTATTCACTGTATATCAATATAAACTCACAATTCAATAAACTAGTCATTAAAAATTGATTATCAATTTTAGTCACAACTTAACCAATTTAAGGTAATTAAATTGATGCGATTACATCATAATTTAATTTGCTAAATTATTTTTCGCTAATTCAAATTATTTTTCAATAATTAGAGTCCAAATTAACTGGTAATTATCAAAGCAAAGTCGGAAAAACCGGATATAAAATTTTACCCCTTCGCGCACAGTATACGCACGCTTGTCAGCCGATTCCGACGAGCTCCGGCTACGTTATGGGCGACGACCGGTTCAGAAACCTTCGTCCAGGTGCAAGGAAAAGATTCAGTATACGGATTTGTCCAATTTGTTGTGGAACCGAAGAAATCGAACCAAAAATGCTCAAACCCTAGTCTGTGCGAGTTTGTCCGTTACAGGTCAAAATTAAAGTATTTTTCGAACACCAAAATTCAATTATATGGTATGGAAAGTTTTGCCTCTGAGTTAGGAACATGATGGTAGGTCGGCCTCGTCGAGAGATGGTCGGACGACGGCGAACGGAGCTGATTTACACGCGGTGGTCGGTGGTCGCGCTGAAACTGTGTGTTTTCACACGTTTTAGTGAGTTTTCCACGATTTCTGTGTATTTTTATGCGTTTTACTATGTGTTTTACGTCTTACACCGATATATATTAATTCCCGACCAATTATGAACATCGGATATCACCGGTGTACTGGTGCATGTACATTGCATGTACAGTTCACACCTGACTTTGTGTCCCTACTTCAATCACAAAATGAAATCTATCATTTTAATACAAATTTTATATGCTAAATTAATTTAACAGAATTAAATGTAATTAACGTTAATCGAACATCGGGGCATCACAGTCGACATGGTTGATGTCATTCCGCTTCCTCTCAGCTTCTTTCTGCCAAGAGTCCTCAGCAGATTAACCCCCTCACTTCTTGATTGTGCAGCGTCTTCTTCTCCCTCTCTTTGTGACGATGATCTTTTTCCCTGTTCAGTATAATATAAAGCAAACATATTTGGGAGAGAACGACTGATTGACGTCTTTTGATCGTCAACAACCTTAAATAATTTAGCATAATATTTAAAAAAAAATTATCAAATGAGCTAGTGTATTGACTAAGATCTAAAAGTGTAGATATACAGTGCACGTGTGTCATTTTTACCCAATTTGTTTTTTAAATTTGGCCTCCATACGATCAATGAAATGTGCCAAATCATCATCTCTAAATTCAATAAATTTACAAAACATGTGAAATACAAGAGGAAGAAATTATAAGTAAGATAAGAAACACCAAAAAAAAATTCAGTTGCTTCTTTAAAAGTAGATAACAATGCGGTACAATGAGTAACAAAATACAAATTCGAAGGACACAATATATAATTATCATCAATATTAACCATTTGATAAGAATTGTAGAAAGAACTTAAAGCATCCTATAAGGTAACATCGAATCTAACATGCGATGCAAATAATTCCATCGAGTTTCTACGGATGGTGGAAAAAGAGTATACCGAAGAGTTTTACTTGCAGAAGTATGTTTCCAATCACGCTTAATGCGTGAACATTTACAATAGTTTTTAAGTTTTTCAATGCTACGACATTCGGAATCTTCATAACCAACTTTTACAGCTAAGTTAATTATATGAAATGCAAATCTAACATGAAAAAGACATCATAAAATATTGATTTTAACTGTACTTTCATATCACGCATTGCCAACATATTGTTTGTTGCATTGTCAAGTAAATCGAAATTTTTTTATCTGTAATTCCGTAGAATGTACAAACGTTAACAATATATTTTGCAATTAAGATACAGTAGTGAAAAATGTATTTCATCAAGTGACAAAAGTCGTTTCTGCAAGCACCAATTATCATTAATCTAATGACAAGTAACAACAAGAAATTGGGTTTTTGTAGGAATCGTTTTTTTATATTTTAATGGGGTATTTATAGGAAAAATTTCGTGTTTGGAATTTGGATTAATTATACATCTCGCTGAATGAATATTCTTTTTCGGTCCAAAGGATATGCATTTATCGAGGTTTTACTGTAAAAGAGTTGTTTGGAATTTTGATGAATTTGGTACTGATTAAAAGGATTTTTATAGGATTTTTTTTAAAAAATAATTTTTTTAATTAAAATTAGCTGCCCAATAGCTATTTGCCCTTGGGCAGCTGCCCTCGTAGCCAACGACTATAATGTCGTTGTACAGCTGGCCTGGTAACCAAATGCTATGAAGTCGTTGGCCACCAGGCCATTATTTGTTTTTTTAGAAAATGGAACAAGTTCCGTTGTGATCGGAACCGGCAGATTGGTGGTTCTGACCCAATGGAACCACTTCGATCCGGGATTAACTCGGACCGAAGTACGGTTCGGGATCATATTAACTGGATTCGGTTTCGAATTGGATTGAACCCGTTTAGTTCTTGTCCGGATCCTATTAATTCGGCCCGTTAAGCAGGTTGAAGTAGTACTATTAGTTCTTGAGCTTAGGATTCACCTAGCTAGCTTTTGTCTCGTCAAGGACACTTATACAAATATTCATTCACATGTCACATTTGGTGCAAGGATTCTCCACACCTATTCAATGCGACTTTATGATGAGTATAACAGTCGAGAGAACATATGTTTTACAATGTCCCTAAACTTCTTACATCAATATTATCAACTCATTCATCTATATTTCTTCAAATCATATACATAAGTAACTGTGGAGAAGGCTGCATACATATGCCTAATAGGCCCGACTCCTCCTCGACCCCACACATCACGGGAGCTTCATGCACCGTGTTTGCTCTCTTTCATACACATAAGTATTTGTTTCAAACAAACATATAGACTTTACTTTCAATATATTACAATCGCATACTAAAACAACTTACAATCCGAAACAAAATCGACAAACAAAAAACAATACTTATTCCTTAGGACTACACACATATATAGGACGTAGAATTAAAAATCCAAGATTCTACCAAATACCTCAAGAAACTCGTCCGCTGCGGTCAGTTGAGGGAAATGACCATCTGTGTCGATAATATGTATATCACATTTTCCCTTGATCTTACCCTGCATGAACTTGGGGACCAAGTTCGGAACGACGATGTCGTTTCTTGTTTGAATGATGTCACAATGGACTATCACTTTGTCAAGAATATCCATGTAATCACCTAAGAACACAGTCTTGGCCAAGGGAAGTGCAACTTCAGGTCTCATCCTTTTCAAACAGCTTTCAAACATTTGTGTGGAAAGAGGATCAGTTGAATCCACCACAAGAGAAGCAAAACTTGCAGTCCAATTCACATAGTTGTGTTCAATATTGAAAAATATTTGGTCAACCTCTGACATTTCAAAGCCTCCTTCATATTCTTCAAGGTTTGTCAATCTGTATTATATTTTTGTAACATTAAAGGAAATTTAATTAGCTCAATAGAACTGTTGGTCAGATTATTACAACAAGAAATAATCCAAACATATATGTACATGGGCGGATTTAGAACTTAGGTTGAACAATTTCAAGGGTGCAATCTGCAATTTCGGGGGCAAAATGCAATTTTAGCTGGTAATACAATTTTTTTTTGAGGGAGACACAAGACAGGCATTGCAGGTGGATTGATGCCAAATGCTCAAGAGGAAGAATCTAGGAGTACTAGAGCTCTGTGAGCACGAGCTCCTGTTTTTATTGTCGAGTTTGTTTCCCAGTATGGTATTAATAAATTTTAAAGACCTATGTTTATTAAGCGGGGGATGCCCCGAGTATTTTGTATGCTGACATATTTTCGTACTTTCGAAACTCTATTCATGTTTACCAGATGGTTGTATGAGAGATGCGAACTAGACGTATTTTCTTCAATATTAACATTATATATGTACTATCGAAAAAATTTGGATCACATTTTATTATGATCGGATCCTCACAGTTGGTATCACTTGTGTCCACCCCAGTATATATACACACATATATAACCATGATAATCTAGTTTGCTTCTCAAATTTTACGAACAACTAACCATGATAATCTGGTTTGCTTCTCAAATTTTATAAATAATTAATTGTTCTCTAATTATAAATACTATCACACATAAATTATTACATCAAAATCATTAAGTTGTGTGTCATTAATTTTTTTTATGTTAAATTCTCAGATAAATATTAAACTTATTGACATACAATTTGTTTTTCTCACCTCTAGCAATAATAAATATTTGTAGATCAATCAAATACGCATTATCTAGAAAAGGTGCTTTCACAATATTATATGGGCAAAATCAGATAACCCCCATAATGTTTAGCCACTTTAGCACTTTACCCCCTAACTTTTCAAATATACATTTAACCCCTGAACAATTTTAAGTAGTACACTTAACCCCCTAAACAATATTCAGGAACAATTTTTTCGAATATTATGTCTGCAAATTCCTTTACGTGCGTCGCATATGCCACATGTATGTATGTCTTTTCATGTATTTTCACCTCTAGCAATAATAAATATTTGTAGATCAATCAAATACGCATTATCTAGAAAAGGTGGTTCAACAATATTATAAATAGACGGGATTCTCTAAAGTGAAATTTTTTTTTTTGAATGAATAAAACTAAGCATCTATACCAGGGGCGGACACAAGATTTTTGGGAAGTAGAGCAAAAACATTAACATAAAAAATGAAGGGCAAAAAAAATTTTAGGGGGGCCAAATATCATTTTACGGGGGATAAAAATATAATTTTTGAGTTGTAAATTATAATTTTTTGGGTTAAAATGTAATTTTAAAAAATATTTTTTTAGGTAATACATTTTTTTTTCTTTTTTGGAAAATGTTTTTTTTTTTTTGGAAAGGTGGGCACTTGCCCCCCTTACCCGAGTGTAAGTCCGCCCTTGATCAATACCCTTCCCCAAGATCCATCTTTTGCTATAAATAACAAGAATCTACATATTTATGTTAGTATAAAATATAATATTATCTCGAAAACAATTGTATACGATGTAAAAATAACAACCCATTATCTGTCATAACTTTTAAAGTAGAATATAATCCCTCCATAATTATAAGGTTGGATGTGTATACATAGTTTGACGGTCTATGGTTGAATCTAACATTTTTTAAATGATAAAAGTTAATGACATAAAAGATTAAGAAAATATGGGACAAAATATAATATAATATGTTAGGGTTCAACAATTGCCTATGCTTTATGATATGCCAATAACGTGGCGCTTGTGTCAGCGTATGGTTGAAAAGATTAATGTTGCATTATTACCCTTTAAGCGCTGGATCCAATAATTGGTATCAGAGCCAATGTCGCGTGTTCGATTCCCATGAGTTGCAGATAGTGCAATTATTGAGGGAGGGATTGTTGGGATTCAACAATTGTCTCTGCTTTGTGATCGGTCGAATATGTGAAGCTTATGCCAGTGTATTGTTGAAAATATTGATGTTGCACCATTAATCTTAACTATAGTTATTGGTAAAGCGGTATGCTCTCGATCATACATAATATATAATAATAATTTTCATATTATAATAAAAAAAATTAAGGTGTTTGACACCTTAATTAATAAATAATATTTGATTGAAAAGGTTTACATAAATTGTGGATTGAGTTGCAACTTGACGGCTAAGACTTTATGTCTAAATTGGGTGCTTTTGAATTGTTGCGTTTATAACAAAGAAATAAAGGGACATTCAACTTGTTAAAATTTGACAATTTTTTGAATTGTATCTGAAAATTCAAATGTGAATATGGCAATATGGGGCCATTTATCAATAAATAACTAAAGACGATGATTTGGAGTTACTGAAAAAGTTGGTTTGAAGTGTTTATCACATGGTTTATTTTATTATATGTGATTTTTTGGTTTTTTTCTACAATATATCTTAAATCGAAATTGCAATGGCTAAATCAGGGGCGAATTTTAACCCTTTAAAATTTTTTCGCCCTTCCTTTTTTATGTTATTATTCACAAATGGGAATTTTTTTTTTAAAAAAAAAACACACTATATTATTTGGTAATAGACAAATTATTAAACTTCAAGTATTTTTAGGTGATAAAATAGATATAATAAAACATGTCCTAAATTTTTTTAAAAAAACCATTGAAGGTGTAGCAGATGTGCAATTTTATTTTGATAGCGTAAAACCTCGTACTAAACGATAGGTGAACCACGTGGTGTCGATTGGGCATATTTGTTAGGTCATAGATGGTTCACCTTTCCAAACGCATAGAAAATTACTGGATGATATAAAATTTTAGTTACCTGGGAGTAGCTCCAACTAGTAGTAGTCTTCGGAAAAGGTCGGGCCTTTTAATTGAAGCAATACATCCAATCATACCAGACATGGAGTGCCCAACATATACTGTTGATTTCAACCCCATTTCATCAACCAAACCAATCAAGTCATCTGCAAAATCATCGTAACTACGGTACCTGCACAAAACCATAGAGGGTGGGCAGCACTTAAGACAGATCCTCTTAAATTTTTGAATATATATTGAGGATCGGAGCAACGATTATAATCTAGGGACGATTTTTAAAAATAAATTGTAAAAGGGTTTTTGCTCACCACATGGAGTCGTAGAAGTTTGGATCTTTAACAGCACCAGAAAACACCAATCGAACACTAGAACCTGATAACTTTGAGCCAAGTGTGGCAATATTTTGTCCCACACCGAGTGGTCGGCTCCGTAGCCATGCGCTAGAACTACGGTGTGCTTGCCAGAACCCACCATTTCGGCGTTCATTGCTGCCGACAGATCCTCTCGTGTCACCATTTTCCTTCGTTTTTTACAATCTGAGACCAAGATAGTGAGTGTATGTGTGTGTGTTAGCCAAGTTTGGAAGTACGAAAAGTCTTGTTTTGTATTCACTTTATATAGAAAGAAAACAAAAATCGAGGAAATCTGGAAAGAATCTCTTACCCTCCCCTCGTCGTGGTCGCATATGTTTTATTCTTCGTCTTCCGAAACGAAAATGGAGGGCGGGTCGATCATTCAGCCGGAAGCGGGATTTGTCCCTTACGATAATTTCGTGAGTTTTTCCTTTCATGAAATTAGGCAAATAAAACAAATTTAATAGAGTATGCTGTTTCAATACTAGTCACAGATTTATAGGATTAATCAAATATAGTTCTACATAAATTGTTTAATCAATACTAGTCTTAAACTATTAGAACTCCCACAAAAATTGTATTTTATTAAAGTGGTCTCATTAATTTAAAAGGTGGCTTTGGATAACTTTTGATAATATACGATTTCTTTTTTTTGAGAAAATATAATATATAATTTATGTAGGACTATATTTGATCAATCTTAAAATTTTAGGACTAGTATTGATTAAAAATAATTTTTGTGGGACTTTATTCAAATAGTCCTAAAAGTTTGAACTAGTATTGAAAGCGACTGCGAAAATCATTCCAGTTAGCATTACCAGTAGCCATATAAATATTCAATATGGATGGTTGATGATGTATTAATGTCCTCAGGTGTAGTATCAAAAAAAACTTAACCCTGGAAAATTTTTTAGTCCTACCTATATGTCAAAAAAATAAAAAATTCATTTACATCTTGATCTCATATCCATGCATCATGCATGTGTAGCACCAAAGTCGATCAATATTGAGTTTGACCTTGCGTGATTTTGCAGGTATATTGTAGGGTCTCCATATTTATAACTTTTTCATAATTACTTTTTTTTTTATCAGAAAAAAATAAAAAAATAAGGATAAAGCACTAAACATGCTCTAAATTAAATTGTTTATCTGAAAAAAATAAAAAGTAAATATACATATATATTTTAAAAGATCTTACAGTATTTAAAAATAAACTACTAAGCGCCTCGCCCATTGCCTAAAAAACTGGGCAGCGCTCATGCCGCCTAGATTTTTCTCGGACAGTTTTTTCTTGTTCGTCTTCGCCCGTTTTTCCCCTATTCGTATTTTTTGACTTTTTCGTGCTTAATTTTAATTCATTAAGCATCCAACAATATATAAGTATAATACAAATCGAGTGTATACAAATATTTTAACCGGCAACCTAATAAAAGTTGTCAAAGATGCCCGCGCGCAACGATGTATGTATAGTTAGTTGGTAGCTATCCTCATTTATTGTTTCTGAAATTTCTAATGTCGATAATTACAAACAATTTCCCATGTCACACATTTGCAATAATATTTTATATTATAAGTTTTGGATTACCATTAAATCATAATAATTAATACTTTTTTTTAGAAATGGAGGAGTTAAATTAAATTCAATAATACAAATTTTAGCATTTGAATTTCACAAAGACTTTCTTTCCATTTTACTTAGTTGTTCTTTAATGCTTATTTTAAAATGTTACATCGTTTAATTATTTTAAATTTTTTAATACACCTTAGTTTTCTATATTCATATAATTTAAAATGTTGCACAAATATTATCAATTTTTTATGGTTTTTTTTTGTGACCAATCTCAACTATGTGGTGTGGGGGACTCGAACTCGAATCATTACAAACAGATCTGTGTGACTAACCAATATGTCATTGCTCTAATTGCATTTTATGATGTTATTAAACATATATGTCACGCTGTTATTAAACATATTTTTATTATTTTAGTTATTTTTATATATTTATAATTACAAAATTGTTACCATACTTTACCGCTTTAATATTTAAATGTATTATATATATTCCCAAACAGACACAATTTTAATTAAAAATAAGATTTACTAGCATATAAATACCTTTTTATATATTTCTTCAAAAATAATGAAATCATGTTATCTATGAAAGAAAAAATATCTTTATTTCCAATCAATTGCGAAAAAATGTCTTAAAAATAACCCAGACATAATTTAATTGTATCAATGAGTTTTTTAGCCTAAAACATAAAGATGGTTCACAATATATACCCATATGTTGAGAAGGTATATCAAATATTTTCAATTAAGTCTTCTATTTACATGTATTCCAATATAGTAGAGGGAAATGTTGTCGTCGAAACAAATATTATTGTTATCAGAGCAATTTTTATGACAACAATATTTACTATATATCATAACACATGTAAATAAAATAATTAATTTATGGATTAACCATTGAACTAGGCAAGCTATGGACCAAAAAGTTGTTATAAAATAAAAATTAATTTATGGGGACATGCAGACAGATCTAAGAGAATATAGCCACACACAAACAAAAAGGGTGGTGGATTCCGAAATGTTCTTGGCTATCCTAAGAGGCTACGTTTGGTACATAGGATTAAAGTTGGATAATGACATTATCCCATGTTTGGCTCGTATACTAGTACAAGTGTTTAACCCCGGAGCTCCGGGATTAAACACTGTAGATATATGAATTAATGGGAAATTGGATCCCTTCTTCCACATATGATTAGTAAACCCATTTCAAATAGTATTCATGATAATGAGGCAAATTTACTAGATTACCCTTTTCACACTTTTTTTTATTGAATTTGCATTTTTTAATTTTTTTATTTCAAATTAGTATCTAATAGAATATTTATAACTTATTTACACATACTATATAATTCATTATAATATTTTATTAATTATTAAATTAGAGAAGTAAATTTAATTTAATTTAATTAATTATTTGTTTAAACAAATTATATTAATGTAATTATACTAATTTGTATTATGAATTCTGCTGCCATTTCAAATAAATACGAGTTATTTTCTAATGAATTAATACTAATTTATAGAAAATGACATCTGCTTGAAGAAGATCATCTTCTCTATCATCCCGACCCATTTCAAGCAAATGCGACTGAGAGGAGAAGACTGAGAAAGAATGGGAGAAGAATGTGATCGACCCATTTCTCCAGTTTGTGCGACCCATTTCTCTTGATGTGTTTTACAATGTAATTCAGAATGAATCATGAATTTGTGGCAAAAAAATCTTATCTTTGTTTTAATCTAGGATTTTCCTTTAAGTAAGCAAGACTCTTATTCACATTTATGGATGTTAATGGTGGTCTAAACCAACAACGCGCATCGGTATAAAAAAAATCACTCCTGGAACATTTTTTTTTGAATTTGTATAACCTCTTTGCTTATATAGAACTAAAGAACACGATGAATTTTAGCTATGAAATGGGGAAGAAAGCTTGAAAAAATGTTCTTACGTTATTATATATATTTTTACTTCATTTGTAATACTTTTATAATATTGATAATTTATCAATACTATTGTAACATTTTATTAATAATCAAAATAAATAAATTTAATTTAATTTAGTTTATTTAATTAATTGTTTAAATAAATTGAATTATTAAAATAAATTATTTAATATGTCATAAATTAAAATATTTATAAATAAATATATGATAGAATAAAAGAATTGTTGTAAATAGTAATAATAAGTGAAACCTCGTCAAGGGTATTTTTGGTATTTTATGAATAATATAAATCTATACTATGTATTATCAGGTACACCAAACACAATATTATTTATCATATTTTACTAATCATACGCACCAAACACAATATAGTTTATCCATCAGTTTACTTATCATCTCATTATCCACCTTTTTATCAATCCATCATTTATTCTATCACAGCAACCAAACGCAGCCAGATAGTATTATATGGGGTATATCCAATCATCCAACATCAGATATATTCTCAATGTTGGATGCGAAAATACCACATGGATGATTTGATCTACCCAATGGATACTATTCATAGGGTAGCAAAGAACAAATCGTGGATTCTAAGGTGGTACCACATCCACGTAAATCAACTACGTTCAGACATATTTAGCACCTTTTTGTTTTTATTTTTATTTTTTTGGTTTATATAGAATTAGGATAAATTGGAATCAAACGAGATTGGACCTATTATTTTTTTAGAAAAATCATCCCATAATCCTATATTTTTTAGGAAAAAGTACAGCTATCTCATCTCTATATAAAAAATTTGTTATCATTTTTTACCTCTAATTTAAAATAACTATGATTTATTTAAATTAAAGGGTGAAATTCGTTCTTATTTAAAATTGAGGTGATTTGTAGGTGATTTTTTTTAATTCACAAAACTCATTCAAGAATTAATTTAGATAAAATAAAAATATTAATTGCTCGAAACATTTTTTTATTTAGATGCCAAAAAGGCTCCTTTTGTCGTATGGCATTGAGTGATGTGGTTGGGGATCAAATACAAAGAACATCTTTATTTTTTTTTTCATGATGTAATACTAATAATGGGGGCCTACCATGTTTTCCAAAGGACAAAACTATGTTTTAAAATTCGGCCTGCATCTTTATCTCGTTTAATTTAATTATATTTAATCTCTTTATATATATATATATATATATATATATATATATATATAATATTAAATTTAATGGGTGGGTGCAATGCAATTTAGTGAAGCCTTGATAAACTTAAAAACAAAATACGAAAAAGAATTTAAGTCTAGTAAAATTGGTAAAATGAAACCAATTTTGAGGGGTAAACTATAATTGTTGGGCTGCAAAACGCAAAAAAATTTAGAGGGAGCAAAATGAAATTTTGAGTGGCAAACTGTAATTCTTGGACTGCAAAATGCAAAAAATTAGGTATTTTTTTATTTTTTTGTAAGGGGGTGCTTGCCTAGGGATGGCTCAGTCGTTGGATCGAGAGGCAAATTTATAATTTTTATTTAAGAGATAAACAATAATAACATAAAATGGAGGGCAAGAAGATTTTTAGGGGGTCAAAGTAGAATTTTAGCAGAGACGAAATGTATTTTTTAGGTAATAACATTTTTTTAGATGGTAAAAGTTGGGAGTTATTTCATACTGTTTCGATGTTTTGCTTATCATTCTCACCTCATGTCATCTGAGAACAAGGTATGGTGGCAAACACCCTTTCTTCTAAAGGTTACATCTCTAAGGATTTTGAGATGTCTATAATTAACATTTTCATAGATTGATGCTCTAAGTTAGATTTAACTTGCCATCGTTGTTATATCACCTCTACACGTATGTTCGCCCTCGCCCATCTCAAATTGATTTCAGAAACCTGTATTACCTTTTAGCTATGATAATATATAAGCGAAGCGTCTTACATATATGAGAGGCTCAAACTTTCGGGAGGCCTAAGAAAAGTTATAAAAATTAGGTTTTACTAATCATGCATCATATCACGACTCCTTGTTGAGATTGCATTAAGTTTTCTATTATCCTTTTTTTCTTAAGCTTTTCATATCCAGATGCAGACTTTCTACCCTTCATTATAACAACTACACAAATAGATTGAAAGATAAACAAAATGCGATTAATATAAAATATCAAGTTATAGAACAATAAAACCTGATATGGCGAGATCTGGAAGCCCAGAGCCCAAAGGCCAAACTCCAAAGCAAGCTGCAAGAGAAAATGAGAAGGCCGAAGTGATGGAGTTGGAAGTCTGCAACGTGAGTGACAGTAAGGAAATTAGGTTAGGGATTTGTTTTCTTAATAATATAATTAATATATAAAATGAATAATTATAGCTGCCTCCTCTGTAGAATATGCTCATTACGATTTTGACCTCCAGTTTGAACAATAACGGATGAACCCCCTATTTTGGCATAAACTATCTATTCAGCCCGAATCTTAGACAAAAAATTAAAATTTGCTGATGTCATCAAGTTTTTTTTTATGATAATCATATTTTGTCATCAACTTTTTTATTTAAATATTATGTCAAATATACGGACGATTTTACCCCCGGTATGTGAGGGGTCTATGTAATTTATCAAAGTATAGGGGCTAAATATAAGAAATAAATCGCAACTATGGTGCATCTAAAAAAAATGTTAATGTATATTCACACCCCCATGCACACAATCCTACAATTATTCAAAAAAAAAAAAAAGATTCTATGTAGCAAACTATCAGAATTAAAGGCATTTTTCAGCCATGAATTCAATAAGTTATAAGTTTAACCATATTGAGAAAACACATCTGGATGGATCATGTTCTGATAACACTGTCCGGATGACTCTCATCTTTTCCTTTTGGCATTCTTGTAACAGATTCAGGTGTATCCTCATTCCTTCCAGCACTAGCATCAGGTTCATTTACTCTCTCTTCATTTAATCTGCCATTATTTGCTCTCTCTTCATTTGCACTCTCAAATGCATCTTCATTGTCTATTTCATATCTGTTCCTCATTACTCTAGTCCTCTTAAACCCCAATACTTCATCTTCACTTGCATGCATATACTCTTCAGCAAGTTCATGACTTAGATCAAATAATAGATCACACAATTCCAGATCAGTATAAACATCCTCTATTGTGTTCATCTCCTTGCCCAACGCTTTTTTGAGCTTTGTCATGATAAAATAAGATGGAAGATATAACATAAATTTAACAATAATTGACATGAATTCCCATCAAGTTGTATCTGTAACCTAATTATGATTTATAGTTTGTAAAGAACAACGAATAGTGGAGAAAATAGGAAAGATATAAATCCTTAAATAAAATAAATATGTAACTCCAAATAAAGCTTAAAGGCTCAAGCCCACCATATCCACATCTCGTGAGGAAAACATCATACTAAAACAGTGTTTTACTAAGCAGTAATCTCAAAATATCCCACCATACTCACATCTCGTGAATTCCAACTAGTTTGAGAAGTTTCTCATGTAATAAATAAACCAGTCTCCACCAGATTAACTACTTGCATAACAGCAAATCATAGGACTCAAGCCCAGCAGAAATTAATTTTTCTATCTCAAAATAAAAGGAAATTATTCACATAATTACAGCATGATCAATAGTGAAGTCATAATCGCAGACAAGAAGAATGAAAATAGCTGATTTTTTTATAGCAATATTGCTTCATCCATATTTATAATTACCAGGTACAAAATCCCCAAAAATTCACATAAAAAATTCCTCAAAATATCCGAGAAACTAGTCATATTAAGATACACCAAGGTTTCGAAAAAGAACCAACAACTTTTCATAATTGATGACTCTTAAAATAATTAAACATAACGAACATCAGACACCAAGCCAAATAATTTGACAGATGAAAGCCAAGAGTTTTAATTAATAAGGGAAATGAGTGGGTAGAATACACGATACAACTAAACAAGAACTTGAAAATCAGAAGCGGTGAAGAGCAGCGGTGAAGAGCGTATTATCTGAAGATGGGGTTTTTCAGCTGTAAATGAAGAGGTTAAATACATGATAATGATTATTTGAGAAGAGTGTAAAAATATCATTTTGAATTAATTAAATTTTTGTAGTATTTTAATTGAAATATATAAGGGTATTAAAGGTATTTTACACAAAGTCAAACTTTAGTAGGGGAGGGAGGTAGATGCTATTTTTTATACTAGAGGGGCTAAAATAATAATTATTAAAACTAGAGGGGTTGTATACGTAATTCACCCTATATAAAATTATAAAATTAGTGGGCCTTATTCCAAAATGGGGCCTAAAACAAATGCCTTACTTGTGGGGCATCGTCATCTTAATCCTCAATTAAGCATATAATTAAGTAAATGATATTCTTTACTTAACAGAATTAAGATCATACGACTACTGATCAAGATTTCCACAACGTCTAACTATTACTTAATTCTCATACAAAACATAATGTACATCATTTACATGTCAACATCGGCTAGGAAGTTTAAATCTCGATCAATATATCTCCTGACAGCGGAAGGTAGACTCACTATCTTGGCCTCCCCATCTATGAGTCCCTACAGAACAACCACATAATATGCGTATATAGATGATGTCAACAATGCAACATCAATAAATGCATAAATACGGTATGAAAGGCTTCATGTATTTCATGCATTGAAATACTCCTCCTTGGTTGTTCTTGTACACACATCAAATCACAATATACAACAATATGTCATGACATGTCCGATGAATCTCATTCATCACCCTGTTATAAAGGAGCCAATATGATATTGTCTTTCCGCTCAATATGTCAGTGGAACGTCCTCACATCTTCATATTAGCAGCATATATCATATCTCCAGCTCACGCATATAACAACCTTATATCATGCCTCAACAGCATTATGCCTCACAACATCAATCACATGCATCAACAACCTCTCATGCCTCAACAACATCTTGCCTCACATCATCAATCACATGCCTCACAGCATCAATCACGTGCCTCAACAACATCAATCACAATGATATATATATATCCAACAATCATATATATCACATACATATCATCAATACTCGTACGTCTGCACGTACTTGCCGTCCATTCAAACGTTAGGAAGTCAGTATTTACTGCTTAACCTCATCTCTGACATGTCCCCATAAATATCAACAATTAAATGTCATATTACATTTCATCATAACATTTCCAAGAAAATATTTTTTTTCAACAAAATAGGTCTCGCGATCTATTGACTTGCGATCGATCGCCTCACGCCTAAAATAAATCAAACTTTCTACCTCCTTGTGATCGATCGCCACACCTCACGCGATCGCTCGCCAAGCACGCGATCGATCGGTCGTTGACATGCGATGGATCGCTTCGCTCTTCACAAAAATAATGTCTAGTCGCAATCGGTCGCTTATCATTACGCGGTCGATCGATCACCCGAACTTCAAATCGCCTTAAAATTTTATCAGTTTCAGCGATCGATCGCCCCCTGGCTAGCGATCGATCGTGATGCTCTGCAATTTTCAGGATATGTCGATTTTCATGCTTATCTTCATGGTTTACCCTGCATACTACAAATAATACCACCAAAACTTCATAAAAGCAACACTACATCATCATATGAACATGTTTTCCTAACAACACAACTTATTTCATTGAATTAAACTTCATATCAATTCAAACTTGCTTCAACATGCTCTATAGATTAACCTACTCATGTATGTTTCTATACAAGCTCACACATCATGAAATCCTTAGTAATCAACAAGAACTTCAAACTAGGATCAAGTTTCTACTTGATTTCCAAGCCAACTCCAAGAAAAGATGCAAGAGATATGTGAGAGTTTGAAGAGAGCTTTGTAGGATTTTTGTGTGTGAACTATGAGTTTTAAATCTAATTCTTTCTATATATACTTAGTAGAAATCATACAATGTCAAGTTTACTCCATGTGTTCGACGATGCATCAAACCCATCCCTTCCATTATGAGGTACTATTAAACCATATACACATAACTTCATAATAAGTCATGTAACACAACAAGTCCATGTAGTTTTTCCCAACTAAACATTCTATTATATTAAAATCATTTACCTTACCATTTATACAATGAACTAGGGATGGCAATGGGGCGGGTCCAAACCCGGACCCGTATTGAACCCGACCCGCCGGGGCGGGTCCAAACCCGCTTCAACCGGATTTGGAAGCGGGGCGGGGCGGGTCCTGGGATTGGCAACCCGCCCCGCTATGCATTTTTAATTTTTTTTAAAAAAAAATTAATATTGAATATACATTTCACTTCTTTGATTGTACAATAATGTGTTATTGTTTAATTTCATATCAAAATTCATGTGTTTATGGTAAAGAAGTTGAACATTTTGAATGGAATAAAAACTAAATAATAAATATTTGATAGTTTAAAGATAGTTTTACGATACTTATTATAAATATTTACTAGAGGAAAACATTAAATTCAATCTCAAAACTCAATTTGTGTGTTTCAAAATTAATTTCTACCAAATTTTTTTTTTTATAAAAAAAAAAATTGTTTGCGGGGCGGGGCGGGTATGGGTTTTATGTGTAGCGGGGCGGGTCCTGGGATTGGCCAAACCCGTCCCAAACCCACCCCGTTGCCATCCCTACAATGAACATCATTCCCTTTGCCATGTATACAGTGATCCATATATTCTCTCATACTCGGTTCAACCCGAACCCGAGTCCACATCATATTGTAATTAACTCATAATTACACAATAAGCCTATAATCATGTATAGCATATTTCTAAGCATTACAATTCTCCCATACTCAATGAATTTCTTCCTCGAAATTTAACCACATACGTACCAACATTGCAATAAGAAAGTAAATCATATACTTACCACCATTGCAACAAGAATTTAAAGTGAACATACCAGAAAATAACTCAGGATACTATCGTATCATATGCTGCTCCATCTCCCACGTCGCCTCCTCGACACCCTGCTTATCCCAGTTTACCTTTACCATAGGTATCACTTTGCTTCGCAACTTACGATATACTCTATCCAAGATCCTAACTGGTCGTTCTACATACGACACATCTATACCCAACTGCATTTCTGACGGTTGCAATACATGACTTGGATCTGGCTCGTATTTCCTCAACCTCGAAACATAAAACACATCTTGGATACCAGTCAATGATGGTGGCAATGCCAAAAGGTATGCCAATGTACCAACACGCTGTAACACATTACGGACCAACATACCTTAGGGATAACTTTCCGCTCATTCCAAACCGGACAACACCCTAAAAGGCGATATTTTCAGTAAGTCGCTACATTGACATTCAAGAGGCCTACACCGTTTATTTGCATAAGCGGTATGTCTATCCTGAGCAGCCTTTAATTTCAATCTGATCAGTTTTACTTTCTCTTCCATTTCTCGTAGATATCTGGTCCACACACAGCAGACTGATCAACATCATCCAAATACCAAGGTGACCTACATCGTCGTCCATACAACGTCTCAGACGGTGCCCTATTGTTGAGCCTTAAACGCATGGTTGTGTTTAATGCGCTAAATTATCCCCGGTCAATCTTTGAGTTTTGATGATCAACAAAACTTGTGTTTGTTATACTAATGCATCTACTTAGTGTGCAGATTAAGTGATGAAAAGTGGATTGGAATGATGATTTTCAAGTGTGTGCAATCTGGTCTGGATCGCCCCAGGCGATGGTGATCATCGCCCCAGGAGATGGGTGTCAGGCCAGGCATCGCCACGCACATCGACAGAAGCGATGGCTAGGCGAGCATGCGGGGAAGATCGCCCCAGGCGATGGTGACCAACGCCTGAGGCGATGGCAGCCACAGGGACTTCGCCCCCGCACATCGACTGAAGCGACGCCGAGGCAATGCGCGGGCATGCGCGCGGGGAGTTCGCCCGAGGCGATGTCACGAACGCCTGAGGCGATGGGCTGGAACGCCTGAGGCGATGTGGAGTTCGTTTGAGGCGATGCATGATTTCAGGCTGCTGAAGCTACGGCATTGGGATTTGACTTGGATCGCCTGAGGCGATCCGTGATTTTTGCTGACCGTTGGGGCGCGGCGATGGTGATCGCCCGAGGCGATGTCCGAGGCGATCGAGGAGTGATTCAAGCCTTTTGTTTAGCAACGGCTAGTAGGAGCCTAGGGGGCCTTCTACACTATAAATATGGATGCTTTGGAGCATTTTGAAGCTAAGAAACAAGTCTACAAACTATACCAAAGCTTTGATTATTAAATTCTTGAATAGCATTACAAACTCCATACATTGTTGTTGTATTGGAGCTAGTAATTGTTTTCATTTGTTAAGTCTTGTTGTCTTCGTGTGAGTACACCGTGAAGGTGTTTTTGGTTTGATTTCTTGTAAAGGTCCTCCAACACCAAAGCAAGTTGGAAAATTGTAAAGTCGCCAACAAGTAAAGTTGGTGCATGTGTTGTGGCTATCCTTGGAGCCCTTAAGGCCAAGAAGACTCGTGAAGAGTGTTGGTAGCTCGGGAAGAGCTTTGTATACTCGGGAAGAGTATTGTGCTCGGGAAGAGCTTGTGTACTCGGGAAGAGTAGTGTGCTCGGGAAGAGCGTTGTAAACTCGGGAAGAGTTGGGTTGTGGCTAACTTGGAGCCCTCAAGGCCAAGATCGTTTATTCTAGTGGAACCTCGGTTGGAGGTTATCTAACCGGGAAGAGGAGACGTAGGCGATTCATCGTCGAACTTCTATAACAAATATCCTTCTCTTTTATTGCTTTATTTTTCATTATGCATTTATTTATTTATTCTTTTTATTTATCGATTGACTAAAGGCTTCCGCAAAGCGCAAAATATTTTTATTTTACAAACTCATTTTAAAAAGCTAAAGTAGCCAAGGAATCTCATTCACCCCCCCTCTTCGATTCCAACAAGTGATATCAGAGCCATTTGATTTTTGTTTTAAATCAAAATCTTTTTATGGCTAATCTAGCAAATGAGTTTGCTCAAGGTCAATCGACAAATCGCCCTCCGCTTTTCACGGGTGATAACTACGGTTATTAGAAGAATAGAATTTCTCTATACATCCAATCCGTAGATTATGATCTATGGAAAATCATAGTGAAAGGTCCACATATTCCTTTAAAGGAAGTTGGGGGAATTAGTGTTCCCAAATAAATGGACGATTTCACTAGAGCGGATATGATATTAATTTCACAAAATGCTAAAGCGATTAATATTTTGCATTGTGCCTTAGATATGAAGGAGTACAACCGGATCTCGATGTGCTCAACCGAAAAGGAAATTTGGGACAAATTGCAAATTTGTCATGAGGGCACTAATCAAGTGAAGGAGACCAAGATTGATCTATTGCAACTCAAGTATGAAACTTTTGAGATGGAGTCCGGAGAAGATGTGGATTCCATGTTTAGGAGGCTCACCCAAATCATCAACGAGCTTGCTCAACTTGGAGAGAAGTACCCTCCAAAGCAAATATGGAGGAGAGCACTAAGGGCCTTACCTAAAGAATGGGATGCAAAGAGGACGGCCATTATCGAGTCCAACAAAGGAGAAAGTGCTTCCTATGATCTTGATGAGCTCCATGGCACATTGGTGACTCATGAGCTTGAAGTTGCCACAAGGAGAGAAGTAAAGGAGGAGGATAGATCCAAGAGAAATGGGATTGCCTTGGTGGGAAGGAAAGACCACTCCGATGATGAAGAAGATGACGATGAAGAGATGAGGTTGTTCACAAAGAAGTTCAAAAAGTTCTTCACCAAGCATAGCAAGTCAAAGACCTCCAATGCTACCAAACAAGAATCCAAAAATGAGGTAACTTGTTATAATTGTCAAGAAATAGGCCATTATGCTAACAAATGTCCTAGGAAGAAGAATGAGGACAAAGGGAAGAAGAAGGCGTTCATAGCTACATGGAGTGATAGCGACTCCGATGAAGAAGAAGCCAAAAATCTTTGTCTAATGGCTCTTGGAAATGAAGATGAAGAGGATGATGATGAGGTACCTTCTTATGATGAATTATTAGATGCTTATAATGAACTCATTGATTGTCTTGGCAAAACCAAGAAGAGCAACAAAGTACTTAAGCTAGACTTGGCTAAGAAGGAAGAAGAAAATACTATTTTGAAAAACCAAGTGCTTAATTTAAAGACATCTTTTGCCAAGTTTAGTGAAAGTAGTATAAAGATGAATGAATTGCTTGGCTTGCAACGTTGTAGCTTTGATAAAGCCGGGTTAGGTTTTTCAAGCAAATCAAAATCTTTTTCAAGCTTGTTGGCCAAAGCTAAACATGATTCTACTACTTGTAACTATTGTTGCAAAAATGGTCATACCAAGAACAAGTGTAGGTTTGCTAGAATCCAATACCAACCTAATAAAAGGTGGAAATGGATCCCAAAAGTGCAATTGAAAGTTAACCCTCAAGGACCCAAAATCAAATGGGTACCAAAGAAACTCCTATTGTAAATTTGTCTTGTAGGGACAACAATGGAATGAAGGATGAAGGACCAAGCAATTCAAAGGAAGAGTTTGTCTTGTTCACCACCATAGAAGAAGCAAGAGGCATTGGACCAATGACAAGAACTAACTCTTGTCATAAAGGGTAAAATTTACTTTTTACATATTAAAAGAGCAATTTCAAAATTTATTGGCACAAATCAATTGTGATCAATAAATATTGAAGCTTAATATTCATTGGAGTAAAATGCATAACCCCTTAGCAAAAATAGTCAAGTGCATGATGTATGCTTATCTTTTTATAGTAAGTAGCTTGATATGCTTTGCATTCAAATTTGAATATGCTATGTGAAAATGTGCAAGTATATGATTTATTATAATGCCTTGATATTTTTATTATCTTGTTTTTGGCATGAATGCATGAACAAATGCACACATTGCTACTTTTAGAATTAATTGTTGAGTGCCTTAAACACATGGTTGCGATTCACCTCTATATAACTTAATCTTGCTTGATAAGGAACATGTGTAATTTGAAGCTATATGTCAACATATAAAATATGCCATGTTTATTTGAATTTTATGCTTTTTGATTATCACAAAAAGGGGGAGAATTTTGTGATAAACTTGAACCTTAATTCATGCATAGTTTAAGGGGGAGAGCTTGAGTATGCATGGTTTGAGGGGGAGAGTTATTTGCTTGATTAACTTGTAGTGTATGCAATTGTTAAGGGGGAGTTATTTTTACTCACATTTCATGCATATTACTTATTCAAGTTTATCAAGTTTTGTGATCATCAAAAATGGGGAGATTGTTGAGCCTTAAACGCATGGTTGTGTTTAATGCGCTAAATTATCCCCGGTCAATCTTTGAGTTTTGATGATCAACAAAACTTGTGTTTGTTATACTAATGCATCTACTTAGTGTGCAGATTAAGTGATGAAAAGTGGATTGGAATGATGATTTTCAAGTGTGTGCAATCTGGTCTGGATCGCCCCAGGCGATGGTGATCATCGCCCCAGGCGATGGGTGTCAGGCCAGGCATCGCCACGCACATCGACAGAAGCGATGGCTAGGCGAGCATGCGGGGAAGATCGCCCCAGGCGATGGTGACCAACGCCTGAGGCGATGGCAGCCACAGGGACTTCGCCCCCGCACATCGACTGAAGCGACGCCGAGGCAATGCGCGGGCATGCGCGCGGGGAGTTCGCCCGAGGCGAATGTCACGAACGCCTGAGGCGATGGGCTGGAACGCCTGAGGCGATGTGGAGTTCGTTTGAGGCGATGCATGATTTCAGGCTGCTGAAGCTACGGCATTGGGATTTGACTTGGATCGCCTGAGGCGATCCGTGATTTTTGCTGACCGTTGGGGTGCGGCGATGGTGATCGCCCGAGGCGATGTCCGAGGCGATCGATGAGTGATTCAAGCCTTTTGTTTAACAACGGCTAGTAGGAGCCTAGGGGGCCTTCTACACTATAAATATGGATGCTTTGGAGCATTTTGAAGCTAAGAAACAAGTCTACAAACTATACCAAAGCTTTGATTATTAAATTCTTGAATAGCATTACAAACTCCATACATTGTTGTTGTATTGGAGCTAGTATTTGTTTTCATTTGTTAAGTCTTGTTGTCTTCGTGTGAGTACACCGTGAAGGTGTTTTTGGTTTGATTTCTTGTAAAGGTCCTCCAACACCAAAGCAAGTTGGAAAATTGTAAAGTCGCCAACAAGTAAAGTTGGTGCATGTGTTGTGGCTATCCTTGGAGCCCTTAAGGCCAAGAAGACTCGTGAAGAGTGTTGGTAGCTCGGGAAGAGCTTTGTATACTCGGGAAGAGTATTGTGCTCGGGAAGAGCTTGTGTACTCGGGAAGAGTAGTGTGCTCGGGAAGAGCGTTGTAAACTCGGGAAGAGTTGGGTTGTGGCTAACTTGGAGCCCTCAAGGCCAAGATCGTTTATTCTAGTGGAACCTCGGTTGGAGGTTATCTAACCGGGAAGAGGAGACGTAGGCGATTCATCGCCGAACTTCTATAACAAATATCCTTCTCTTTTATTGCTTTATTTTTCATTACGCATTTATTTATTTATTCTTTTTATTTATCGATTGACTAAAGGCTTCCGCAAAGCGCAAAATATTTTTATTTTACAAACTCATTTTAAAAAGCTAAAGTAGCCAAGGAATCTCATTCACCCCCCCCCCCCCCCCCCTCTTCGATTCCAACACCTATCATTGGTAGAATTCTCAAATTTGCACACACGTACTCAACGTACCACACAGACCACGTAACTCAACTCCAATACACTGCATCAATTCATGCATACGTCATGAACGAAACACCAAATGCGAGGACATCGACCTTGCACGAACTCTTGAGTGGAGATATTCGCCCAAAACGAAAAAGATGTTAAAATACCTCGATGTTAACTAACCAAAAGCACTCAATTAACCTCAAACTGCTTTCTAATCTAATCATACCTGATTCCAACATAGATATCACCTCTATGACATCTCAACCATTTGTGCTTTACGACGCAAAACACACAACGTTTCTAAGGAAACTACATGTATACATCATTATGACTATCCCGAATTCCAGGACAAATGGGAATCTTACTCACGATGATAAAACTTGCACCGTTTGCTACTTAATCGGGCAACCCTCGACAATCGATCAACGCAGATACGTATCTACTCAGATGTCAACACTAGTGTGTTCCATGAAATCATATCTTGGCCCCATCACACAACCGAATTTTTTTACAAAAAACACATGATTCCACTAAGAACATGCAAGACACTCAATCACATTCTCACAACTTATGTCGACATCAAATACCAAATGAATTAAAGTACTGGTAATCCCTTGTTTACCCCTTAGAATCAACAATTCTAATACAAGGGTAACTGTCAAATCACATTTATCAATAACATATGAATTGCAAGATACCTATTTAAACGAGGTACGCCAATCTCTTCGTAAGGGAGAGTCAACCAAAATTACAACATAACCCCTCTGCATAGATTACTCCATCGAGACCACCAATCTCAAGGATCACAAAATATCTTTCAAGATGTCCACCAATCCACATACACTTCAAGTTGGTCAACAAGCATAAAAATGCTAGCAAATAAATATATATACACATTGATATCACTTACACCACAAGCATACTCGATCCAAACTCGACCTGGGTATTTCCAACAATTCCCCCATGCCTCAGACAAGAATGTCAATCACTCAGTTATTTTCACACAGAAGAAAATCAATACCACAATAACTCATCGAATCTTTCAAAGATTACAAACATGTATCTCAATACTTCTTTCCTTACAAGGAAAACATCATGCATATACGACTTCCAAACCCGAACCATCGTTCGCACAATCAAAATGCATTACTATCGAAATGCTTCTCTGAACCAGTATATGCATAACTAACTCATGATAGTGCATTAATGTCACTATCGAACCACTCTCAAATCCGTATACACGACGTATACAAACTCCAACGATGCTCTGTAATAACATAATAGTACTCAAACACTCTCAAGCATCTCTCTAGGGACGTCTCGTCGTATGTCTCACATTTGACCCCCAAGCAACTACCAGACTCACATAGCAACGTTCAAGGCAGTCACTTCACCACCAACACGCAATCAATACCATACTGGCTCCACGCCAGGTATTGCCCCCAAACAAAAAATCAACAGAGTAGTGTTATCACACTAGCTATGGTCCACAACTCCGGTTACGGTTCACCAATGCATCCTCAGTGCACGACCAACCCAATGGAGATAAGGATAAGTCATATCATTGCATTCCCATTCGTAATCAGGAACACGCGTACCATTAGGGTCATGGTACATGCCAATTGAGATTACTTGCATTGCCAAACACGTTGGTACAACCAACAAAACTGAATTGTCGATAATACAATTCCTCAACGCATAAACACATACAAACGCTCTCTTGAGGCATCTCTCACCTCAAGCTCAAAAGTGTTATAGCGACTACACCGAGTCCACTATAATCTCTCATCGTAGCATCATACGAGTCACCATACTCGGTACCCACTATCCATCTAGTGGAGACAACAAGCTTACTATATTGCCATGATAAATCATCACCTGACTAGCAAACCTCGTCCTCATAAGGTTTAAACAAAACCACCAACATGTCATATGTTAAAGCCTGGTAAAACATATCGCACCATTCCCGTCCTACTACCACTCATACCATTCATGAATCCTACCATGAATTAATTATCGTAGTACAAACAATTAGAGATAGTAGATCATCTTCTAACCAATCTCTAATACAGATACATACAATCGGACATTACAATGTCCTCAACCATCACCTCACACCATGCAGTACACATAACTGTATTACACAACCATTTACCTATCGAGCAAAGCTGCTCGGCATAATGAGCTCGTGTCAACCTGTGACACCCAATCTTATGCCAACCAGTGGCACTCGATTCATGTATATACATCTATATATGTATTACTCATCACAACGGCGGCACCAGTTACCCTATCGCTCGTCATACCGTACTCATTGTTCGTTAAAATTGCGGCACAAGTTACCCATCGCAATTCCTAACAACGTTCTCATACTTTCTAGAGTAGGTTTCTGGACTTGACCTACACCTCCATTAGCATCACTTCCGATCTCTGCCAACTCTGCTCAACATAGGGTTATTAGATATGACCCTATCGAACAACTCGGCCTTCAATCCCATCAAGAAATGTCTGATTTTGGCCTTGGTGTTAGCACACATATCTCAGCGAGGACGAATATTGTAAAGCAAAATCAGCTAGCTTCCCAGTACTCTGTTTCAAATTCAGAAATTCATCTTCTTTCATCTGTCTGGCAGCAACAGAAAAATAGTGACTCGGAAATCAAGTTCTGATACATTCCAGTCTACAATCCGCCCCCGAGTTCTCAGTTCAATTACTATCGCCTTCCACCACATTGACGTTTTCTTAGTCAGCTGAAATTCAGCCAGTCTCAACCAAGCTGATTTTGCACACGAAACTGACACAAAGATCTGTTCAATACGCTCCAGCTATTCATCAGCTTGCTCACCAGATTCAATTCCTTCAAATCAAGGCGGTTGATAGCCGAAGAACCGAGTCAATGTCAATTCCCTAAGTAATAATAACTTTACCATTGACCCTAGGCCCACTGGTGGTGGTGGCAAAGAAGCCTGACAAACACTTACATTTACACTCACAACATCCCCTGCTTGTTCTTGGGGATTCACAGGTATTCTCGTTGCAGACTACAATTCAATGGTTAACAACAATACTCAAGCAATTTAAAGCATGTTAGTATAACACATTATACTTCATCAAATGCATAAACATGCTTCTAAGTGAACACTCATCTCACTAGTTCACTTCCTCTACCATTTGTTCACCCCCAATCATCTAACCATTGCTCTGATACCACTAAATACGGGGCCTCGCCATCTTAATCCTCAATTAAGTATAAAATTAAGTAAATGACATTCTTTACTTAACATGATTAAGATCATATGATTACTGATCAAGATTTCTATTACGTCTCTCTATTACATTATTCTCATACATAACACAATGTATATTATTTACATATCAACATCGGCTAAGATGTTTAAATCTCGGTCAATATATCTCCTAACAGCTGAAGGTAGACTCACAATCCCGGCCTCCCCCGTCTATGAGTCCCTACAGAACAACCACACAACATGAGTATATAGATGATGTCCACAATGCAACATCAATAAAATGCATAAATACAGTATAAAAGGCTTCTTGTATTTCATGCATTGAAATACTCCTCATTGGTTGTTCATGTACACACATCAAACCACAATACAACAATATGTCATGACATGTCCAATGAATCTCATTCATCACCCAGTTATAAAGGAGCAAATATGATATTGGCTTTCCACTCAATATGTCAGTGGAACCTCCTCACATCTTCATATTAGCAGTATATATCATATCTCCAGCTCACACATTATAACAATCTTATCTCATGCATCAACAGCATCTCATGTATCAACATCGTCATGCCTCACAACATCAATCACATGCCTCAACAACCTCTCATGCATCAACAACATCATGTCTCACAGTATCAATCACATACCTCAACAGCATCAATCACATGCCTCAACAGCATCATGCCTCACCACATCAATCACAATGATATATATCCAACAATCATATATATATATATATATATATATATATATATATATATATATATATCATAATACTCGTACATCTACACGTACCTGTCGTCCGTTCAAAAGCTAGGAAGTCAGGAGTTACTGCTTAACCTCTTCTCTTACCTGTCCCCATAAATATCAACAATTAAATGTTATATTACATTTCATCATAACAATTCCAAGAGAATAATTTTTTTCAACAAAATAGGTCACGCGATCGATCGGCTATTAACTCGCGGTCGCTCGCCTCACTCCTAAAATAAAATCAAACTTTCTGCCTCCTTGCGATCGATCGCCACACCTCATGCGATCGATTACCAAGCACGAGATCAATCAGTCGTTGACACGCTATCGATCGCTTCGCTCTTCACAAAAATATTGTCCAGTCGCAATCGGTTGCTTATCATTACACGATCGATCGCCCGAACTTTAAACCGCCTTAAAATTTTATCAGCTTCAGCGATCGTCCCCTGGCTAGCGATCGATCGTGATGCTCTGCAATTTTCAGAATATGGCGATTTTCATGATTATCTTCATTGTTTAACCTCCATACTACAAATCATACCCCCAAAACTTCATAAAAGCAACACTACATCATGATACGAACATGTTTTCCTAACAACACAACTTATTTTCATTGAATTAAACTTCATATCAATTCAAACTTGCTTCAACATGTTCTACAGATTAACCTACTCGTGCATTTTTCTATACAAGCTCACACATTATGAAATCCTTACCATCAACAAGAACTTCAAACTAGGATCAAGTTTCTACTTGATTTCCAAGCCAACTCCAAGAAAAGATGCAAGAGATATGTAAGAGTTTGAAGATAGCTTTGTAGGATTTTTATGTGTGAAATTTGGTGAATTATGAGTTTCAAATCTGATTCTTTCTTTATATACTTAGTAGAAATCATACCATAGTCAAGTTTACTCCATGTGTTCTACCATGCATCAAACACATACCTTCCATGTAGAGGTACTATTAAAACATATGTATATAACTTCATAATAAGTCATGTAACACAACAAGTCCATGTAGTTGTTCCCAACTAAACATTCTATTATATTTAAATCATTTAACTTACCATGTATACAATGAACATCATTCCCTTTGCCATGTATACAGTGATCCATATAGTCTCATACTCGGTTCAACCCGAACTTGAGTCCACATCATATTGTAATTAACTCATAATTACACAATAAGCCAATAATCATGCATAACATATTTCTAAGCATTACATTACTTGCCTAAAAGATGAGCCGACCCTGTTTACAAATTTGTGACCCTGTTTACAAATTTGAGATTAATGTTACATAATCGATAATTAATGGGTCTTGCACTCCAAAGATGGAAATCGCTGCCTTCACTTGGTGGACACCATAGTTTTGTTTCGATGTTGCTGTCATCTGGAACTGAAGCAAATGTGGAACGATAGATTTTGTTAGGTCAGATGATATTTTTGTAATGTTCCTCTACTATCTTTGGTATTGTACAATAAATAAATAAAAAAAGACACTGCAAGCTGGTATCATTTGGTGTACAAGAATTCAACCTAGTCTACCAAAAAAAAATAGCAATTCATTTAAGTCTTTTTCCTCTTGAAATGACAATAATAACCCTGTCCGGTTATTATAACACGTAACTATAGCGCGTGCATCATCGTTATTGTATCACTGATTACTGTAGCATGTGCACCCACATGCCAAAATAAATTGTGCACCCACATGCCAAAAAATCGTGCACCCACAGGCAAAAACAATCGTGAACCACATGCCAAAAAATTGTGCACCGCAGGCCAAAAAATCATGCACCACAGGCCAATCGTGTACCAAAAATAAATTTTAGTGCACCAATGTCCAATTTTAGTCCACCGATGTCCAATTTTAGTGCATCAAATGTCCAAATTTTGTGCAACCATGTCCAAGGCTAGTACATCCAATGTCCATTATTACTGCACCAATGTCGAATTTTTGGTTGATGCACGCTCATGATTAAAACATCGTGCAACGCATGGTTATAAAATCGTGCACCACAGTGCATCAAATGTCCAATTTTAATGCATCCAATATACAAAAAATCGTGCATCATAATACAAAAAATCGTGCACCCATGTACAAAAAATTGTGCATTAATGTCCAATTTGAGTGTATCAAACGTCCAATTTTAGTGCGCCAATATCCAATTTTAGTGCATACAATGTCCAATTTTAGTGCACAAATGTCCAATTTTATTGCATCCAATGTCCAATTTTAGGGCATCAAATGTCTAATTTTAGTGCACCAATGCCCAATTTTAATGCATCAAATTTAAAATTACGTGCATCCAATGTCCAATTTTAGTGCACCGATGTCCAATTTTAGTGCATACAATGTCGATTTTAGTGCACCAACGTGCGGTTAGTGTGGCAAGTGCACCCACGGGCCTAAACGAATCATGCACCACAGGCCAAAAGAAAACCGTGCACCACCAGACAAAAACAATCGTGCACCACCAGACAAAAAAAATCGTGCACTCACATGCCAAAATAAACTGTGCACCACCAGGCAAAAAAAAATAGTGCACCACCAGACAAAAAAATCGTGCACCCTCAGGACACAATAAATCGTGCACCCACAGGCCAAACAAATCATTCACCACATGCCAAAAAAATGTTGCCTTTTGAGATTTTTTAGTTATTATGCATTGGTGTCCATGATTCTTTCTCATTTTCAGAATTTACAATCTGAAACTTGCAACGAAGAAGATGACCTAGAGAATTATAAAAAAATAAATGGTGCACGAAAGTTATTAACAGTAACTGGTGAACGAAAAATTGAAAATCAGTAACTGATGCACGAAAACTGAAAATCAATAATTGATGCACGAAAATTAAAATCAGCTACTGATGCACGAAAATTGAAAATCAGTAATAAATGCACGAAAATTAAAATCAGTCACTGATGCACGAAACATAGAAAAAGTATGTGATGCACGAACCATAATCGCAAGTGGGTGATGCACGAACCATACAATTAAGTAAGTGATGCACGAAACATTTAATTTCGTACACCAGTTTAAATTTCGTGCACCAGTTTGTTTTTTGCAGATTTTGTGCATCAGTTAATTAACACAAAGTCCGTGCACTAGTGTTGTATTTTCATGCATCAGTGTTATATTTTCGTGCACCATTAACTTTTTATCATTTTCATTAACTATTTATTTTTATGATTTTCGTGCACCAATGTTATATTTTCGTGCACCAATTACTTTTTTATCATTTTCGTGCACCAGTTACTTTTTATGCTTTTCGTGCACCAATGTTATATTTTCGTCAACCAATTACTTTTTATAATTTTCGTGCACCAATTACTTTTTCCCTGGGTCATATTCTTCGTTGCAATATCTTGTTGGCTGTAAATTTTGGAAATGAGCAAACAAGCTCGAACACCAATGCATATCTTACTTCTCCATCCATATGCATCAGTCAAAGCCATGAGGGATTTTTAAAAAAAAAAAAAAAAACATACCAACAGACTTTCGCTATCTAAAATTTAACATCGATATTCTAATTTATAATCACATACACACACAGTATACACACACACACGATGGAATGTGCAGAGCAGATCCGGAAATTATATGTGCAGAGTAGTCCGATGTCTTCTTCGATTCAAAAAGATTCCAAATGCTACGAACAATTTAGATGCTTCGATTCAAACATATTACATGTGCATAATATTTTAGCAAATAATTTTAGGTCGGGGCGACGAGATGAGGCGACAAGATGATGAAGAAAATAATGATCTGAGAATCGTCGAAAAATTGGAGATTTTACGTGCAGAGGGGGAAAAGAGATGACGTAAAGAGTTAATCTGAAATTAGGTTTTGAGTTTTTTTATAACTTAAGGGTATTTTGGGAACTAATAAAGATCTTTGCAAACCAAATATTTAAAAAGTGAACTTATGTAAATATAATTCTATCCTACGTGTATTTTTTGTAAACATTATTTTTTGCCATACTTATTTGAATTAACTTTCTAGAGACAACACCAATATGCAATTTCCCCTTCTGTTATTGATACATTTTGCAATTTTATTATAAAAAATTTCTCAAACCCTGAGAACTGCTACTGGTGTGTTCTATATTTAATTGGGCCGCTGAGTTTAGGAACTAATTGGACAATTGGGTTTATTAACGTTTTAGAATTTATTGGGCCGCATCTGAAACCTATATCATATGCAATTTATAAAGGATAAAAGGCGGGCTGGTTATTGAATTTTAGAAAAAGGGGCCAGGAAGCCCGGTCCAACACAAACACAACATATATTAGTCACCTGAGCACACGCGATGTGCAACTAACTGGGAGCAATTCTGACCTATATCGGTTGACAAAAAACATTTTTCGACCCAATCTATAAAAAAAATTTTAATTTTCATGTTGAAAATAACAAAAATAGCCTTACGTAGTTTCATTCACCACTTATCGATGCACATATGGTTTTACGTGCACCACTTATCGATGCACGCGAGGCATTGTGCATCACCTACCGGTGCATGTGGGGTTGCCTACCGATTTGCTTGTATATTAACCCAATTACAGAAGCCACTGATCTAAAAAACCTAGAAAGAAAAATAACATGCATCAAAATTAATCGATTTGCTTTTATATCAACCCAATTACAGAAATCCATATAATAAACTAAACAAAATCCATTTTCATAATCAGAGGCACAAAAGTCTTACGTGGCCATTTTCTCTCCCCGCTTCGAACCAGATCGCCACCATTTCGATTTTCGAGACACCTACGTTTGCAGAGGTCGTAAAATAGTAGAGTCCTGAGTGAGCATGCAATGGCCTGCGGAACCCTACATTCACGTCGCGCCATTGAATCATGTACCTTCCACCTCCAGGGCTGGAGGCCATTTCAGCTACACTGTAAAACTTTGGATAGCGATTCACCCAACCCATTTCAACTAGCAAATGTCTTTGCCGCTGCGACTGAAGTCTGAACCACCTCCTTTTCCATCGATGCCATTCTCGATATGTCCAAGCTCAGGGCGGAGACGTGACGGAGGGCAAGAAGTATCTAGCCCGGTGATGGTGGATGGGTATTGTTGCGACTACGGCAAAGGAGAGTGAAGTGAGAGAAAGGAGTCGAGCCTGAGAAGAAGAGAAGGCTGTAGATTTTTTTAAAATAAGGGGTGTTTTAACAAAAATAAAGTACGTAATAGAGTAAAAGTGTAAAAATTGGAACTATTTGAATAAAATTTCTTGTATTTGAATAAAATTTCTTGAAATTGAATTTATATAGAAAACTATTTCTTTTATCAGATTTAATTAAATATATTTTTGTAACTGACGCCTTTTTAGAATTCTCTCTAACTAATAATTTATTGACCAACCAACTTATTTGAGCATAAATTATTTAATTATAATAAATTTAGTGAATTGAGAAAATTATTTAAAGTAAAGTTATGGGTGGTTATTGAAAAATAAGGGATAATATATTAAATCGTCCTTATAGTTTTGGGTTCATTCTCGTTTAAGTCCCTTAAGAATTCAGTGACATGGTTTAATCCAGAAAAAATTAAAAAATTCTTGGTTCATCATGTTGGGCTTTCGAGAGAGCTATAATTATAAATAATAAGAAAGATCTTCCCTTACGCAAATGTAAAGGGACTGATTCGAAAATATTTTGAAAACTTTAGGGACTAAATATGTCTTATTTGTTCACAATTCAACCGCTAAAGTTTTAAACATATTATCAATTCATTTACTTCCTGCTTGCCTTTTGCGTCCGACTTAACATCAGGTACTGCATTGAGAAATTTTTAAAACTTTAAGACTAAATCGGGTCATTGAAATTTTTTTACGGATTGAATCAATAATAAACTCAACTATATAGATTTTTTAAAGTATTTCCCCGAAAAATAAAAATAAAAGTAGCAGATGCTATGGAAAAGTAAGAGAGAAGTTATATGAGGGTTTTTTAATAAAATATTCGATTTTCGAAAATAATTTAACAAATTAATCATTTTTTTTTATTATGAAAGTAACATAAGTCGCCATGTCAGATGGCGACTTCATTGGAAGTCGCCATCTGACATGACGGCTTGTATAAAAATTATTAAAAAAATATATTTTTTCGATGTGGCCATGTCAGATAGCGATTTCACCTAAAGTCGTCATCTGACATGGCGACTTCCATAAAAATTCTTAAAAAAATATTATTTTTCGATGTCGCCATCTGACATGGCGACATCTTTAAAAAAATAAATTTTTTTTGATGTCGCCATGTATGATGGCGACATCATATTAAAAAATTGTTTTTTCCACTGGTGTCGGTATATAACGACATAAGTTTTTTTTTGTTTTTAAATATTGTCGCCATCTGAGATGACGACAATTAAAAAAAAATATTTTTTATTTAATGTCGCCATTTTAGATGGCGACAATAATTAATTTTTTTGTCTATAAAACCGAACAAAATGTTACTCATTTTGAAATGTAAAGCAAAATCTATTCGGCATTCGTAAACAAATTCTCTTCAGAATTCGTGAATATTCAAATTCTCTTCAGAATTCGTGAATATTTTCTCTGCAGGTACGTTGTTATACAAATAATCAAATTTAATAATATTATATATAATGTACTAATTTATAAAATTTGTGTTTATTTTTTAAGGTATGTCAATTAAAGTTTTGTTGTATTGGGGAGGCGATATATTACAAGATTCAGAATCTGTTAGATATGATCGTTGTCCGCGAAAGGCATAACAATATCTCGCACTATTAATTATTTACAGTTAGTGAACGACGTATATGATATTACTGGCATCGACCGTAACCAGTTCATTCTGAAAATATATTGTAAATATATATTTAGTGATTTTTCTGGATAAAACAAACAATTTTTCCGTTGACAGTGATTATAATTTAGCATGTGTATTGGATTCTGAACAAAATTATAGTTGTTTGGAGATGTATATACAAACAGAACGAAGAGCTTATGATTTTATTACAGAAATGCCAATAAGTGGTAGTGGTCCATTTGTAGTAGATACAGAAAGACCAACTACCTCTAGGATTCAAGATGATGCTCCTATAGTTGCTAACAATATTGTTCCGAGCCACTAGCAGACAGTTTTGTGGATTTTGGAGATGATATTCAGACTGAATCGGAGGGAATTCCATCTGAGGATGAGTCTGATGACGATGAGGTTGATATTGAAGAAGTGCCAGATAATGTACCAGACACAACCACGACAAATACTCATGTCCTTTATCCAACAATTCCATTATTCTCAATGACACATCCAGAAGTATTTGGAGACTCATTAGACATTTCAACAGGTAGATGAGGGAGTTATTACGACTACTCCAAAGGGGATATCCATCTAGATATGGTCTTAAAAAATAAAGCTCATTTGCAGGCAGCTGTAAAGGATTACTCTGTACGTGTTGCGAAACGGGAGTACCGCGTTGTCAAGAGTACAAAAACATTGTGGAAAGTGGTGTGCTAACACAGTACAGAAGATATGCATTGTAGATGGTACCTGCGGGCCTCGTTGAAGAAAAAAGTTGGATTATTCAAAATCAACAAGTATAGAGGTTCTCACACTTGCCTTTTGAGTGAGTTGTCGGTCGATCATGCAAATTTGGACAAAAACATGATTGCTAGCTTGTTAGTGGGAATTGTTCGGCGTGATCCAGCTTACGAAATAAAGTATGTAATTCAAACAATGAAAGATAAATATGGATTTGAGATCTCATATGCAAAATGATGGTTTAGTTTGCGACGTGCTGTTGAGAATGTGCACGGAACATGGGAGAGCTCCGTGAAGAAATTGCCTTACTATATGGAAGTTTTGCAAAAATGGAATCTGGCACAGTCGTTGAGTGGGTTCACCTTGAAAATGCCAGACCAATAGAAAAGACTTTGAATTACGTGTTCTGGGCATTCCATCCATGTGTACAAGGATTTCAACATTGCCGCCGGGTAATAAGTGTGGATGACACACATCTGTATACGAAATATCAACATAAGATGTTGACTGCCGTGGCAATGGACACGAATAATCAAATCTTACCTTTGGCATTTGCAATTGTTGACGAAGAAAACTTTATGTCATGGAGATGGTTTTTGGAGATGATTAGCAAGCATATTGTGAGAAGATCTGAGGGTGGTGTATGTTTGATTTCTGACCGTCATCCAGGTCTCATTGCTGCAGCCGATTGTATTCCTGACTTTAAATCACCCCGTGGAGTACATCGATTTTGTTTGAGACATGTTTGTTCAAACTTTAATAGTCGCTTCAAATGCGTTCATTTGAAAGACTTATGTTGGAGAGCGGGATCAGAAAATCAGGTCAGAAAATTTGATCGCACAATAGAAGAGATTAAACTTATAGAACCAAGGGCTTTTGATTACTTGAGTCGTATTGATAAGTGTCAATGGTCGCTTGCTCATGACGGAGGCTGGCGTTGTGGTATCATGACCACAAATATGTCAGAATGCATAAATGAAGTTATGAAAGGTGCTCGTCGACTTCCAATCACCGCCATTGTGCAATTAACTTTTGATCGTTGTGTGCTATATTTTTTCGAACGGCTTAAGAAGACAGAGCGAATGATTCAAAATAATCAAGAATGGCCAGATTATGTGTTCGAAAGATATGGTCGTGCTAACTATCATTCCATCCATCATGATGTCCAGATGTTCGATCGTAGACGTCTAACCGCTTCTGTTATCACAAGAGTACAACCAGGACGTGGGGGTAATACGCATGTTGTGTATTTAAAATCCGGGGAATGCTCTTGTGGAAATGGAAAGAGTTCGGAATACCTTGCTCGCACGTGATCCAAGTGTGTCGAAAGTATTGCTTAAGCGCTAAAACTTTTGTGAAGCCATATTACAATATGAATGAATATTGGAGCACATATCAAGGACAATTCGAACCAATGTGGGGGGAGGAGCATTGAGACACCCCATGTTTTGAGTTGTACCACAACTCCACTCTGCGAAAAAGCAGAAGAGTAGGTCGAGATCGAACAACGCGCATTCAGAATGAGATGGACTGGCTAGAAGCCCGTGCAAGACGACAAATTGCTTCAACTTCTCGAAATCAATAAATTTTTTAACGTGTAATTGATTGTATGTTTATTGTGTAAATGATTTTACGTTATTGTGACATTATTGTATGTTTACGTTACGTTATTGTGACATTATTGTACGTTTAATTACGAAATTATTGAATGTTGATTGTATGCTGAAAGAACAAACATTTTTTCAAATTTAATCTATAAGAATTGGTTAATATTTACAACATAATGAAGACTTCAACGACGACGACGAGCTAAATTTCCTCCAGTACCACAAGGAGGAGGATTTGTCTGTCTTCTAACTCTTCGTTGTTGAACGACTTCTTCGCCCCTTTCCCTTGCCACAGGTGTGTTGGCAGGCTGCTGAATTGGAGTCAATTGAGGGAATAGAACTGGCGAGACATCGAAAGGTGAAGTCATAGATGCATATGTCGCAAACCCAAGACTGACATCTGTATCCATGCTGCTGAACTGGGGTTGAGTGGACATGGAGGGATATGGCGTGAAGGGAGATAAATCATATGATGGTATAGGTACAGGAATATAATAGGCTGTACACATATTTGGCTTCGTCCACGTAGATGGACCTGCAATATCTGTCTGCATATGTGTAGATGGAGTGCCTGCATGGAACCGACGTGTATCAACAGGCTGGGCTTCATTGTATGCCGGGAAGTTTCTGTCTCGTCGTTCACGAGCCACTCGCACCACATTGTCGAACATAGTCATGTGTTGCCTCATCGACTCTGTCGTAATAGGCACTCCATCAGCCAGATGGCGGTCATAGCTTGTAGTTAACTGCTTTATCTGCTCAATCTGCAAAGTCCAAAAGTCCATATGAAATTTATACATCTAAACACAAATATAAAAATAAAATTTCATGTAATTAACGTACCACATGCTGCCATGCCGGGCCATCACCATGTTGATATCCTGTCTGTACAAAATATTCTTGCCGTCCAATGTATCTACGTGTGACTTGTTCATACCACTCACTGTATCCGCCAACAACGTAGTAACCACCGTCAGTAAATCGTGGTATGTCTACACGTAGATCATTTGCCCTCTCCCAGCAAAGTATGTATGCTCTATGCCTAGTGCTCCAGTTTTTGTTGACATTTCCCCTTCGACCAACATTATGCAATGCCTCATCCCCCGATGGTGGATCTTCTGGGATATCTTGTAGCATCCCAAATTGTCGCAGTACTCTATCAGACCGTTGCATTTCAACTATTTCGAAGAAAATCAACGGTCCCTTATATGTCCCTAACTCAGTGATTCCTTCAGTGTACTCATCAGGGTACGACTGCCAATTAAACTGCAAAACAACATTGCTTTACATACTATGAAAAAAGTGTATTTTTGTACAAACTAATTTAACAGCATGTTTACTTGAGTTACTGGCTGCTCATCGAGGATGTCACTTATGATGCGTATGGAATGACTCCCAGTTTCTGTAAAGTACATGACCACCTGTCTAGATTCAAATAAATGATTAAATGCATTAACACATAAAATCAATTATAAAACAATGTATATTCGTATTACCTAACACCATATGGAGCAGAAGGTAACACATTGTCTGGGCCGACCATTATTGGCCCAATATCAGATCTTTCGCTACCCAATTGCGGAGTCAAACTTGAGATTCGTGACCATGCACAAATCTCATTTATTGTAGTGACATCAATAATACAAGTTAGATTGACCAGAAACATATCTTAATTATTAAAACAAACAAACATATTATTTACCTATAAGAGTTGCAATGCACCACCTATAACTTTTTCCCTCTCTCTGATGACGTGCACAACTCACGATATAAGTATGCCAAAACAGCACTGCCCCAACTATATGTACGGGCTGAGTCGATATCCTCCAACTTCTGTAAATACAATAACCTAACAAAATTGCCTGATGAATCAGGGCACATAATTCCCCCTAAGATCAATAACACACAAACCCGTGTAAACTTAGCAACATCATCTGGCGTACTATGTACCCCTAAGGGATTTTGCAGCAAATGATTTTTCAAAACAACTAATCTCAACCTCGCACCTTTAAAATCTTTGATATTTGGTATGAATCTTAAATATAAATGGCAATATTCTTGCCATTCGGGTCGAGTCCTATCATAATCTATCCCAGACACTACGATGCCATCTACTGGCAACACTCATATTACTGTAATGTCTTGCAGTGTGATGGACGCTTCTCCCGATCTAAGATGAAATGTGTGTGTTTCACGGCGCCATCTCTCAACTAAAGCCGTAATCAGTGCATGTCAAGTTCAATCTTACCACACCTATATATACCATAAAATCCAATAACGTGCAACAAATTAACAACATGTATATCTAATGGACACATATCCCAAAAATAGATATCTGGGTTTCTCACACGAAGTATACTTCCATATCACCTCCCCATACATCCTCAGATCGATGTGAAGACTGCAACGACAAAATATGTGTGTCAACCGAGCCTGGTTGTCTCATTTGATCCATCCTGAAATATAATACAAAAATTAACAACATTAATCTCAATATTACAAAAACTACCCGCTGACAGTCTACGACCGTCGCCCACCGCCGCCAACCCACGCCGCCGCCGGCCGCAGGCCACCGCGCCCACAATGCAACCAGCCTTCTTCCGGAGCCAACTTAAATTTTAATCATTCACATCACAAAAATATACTCCAACAAGTAATATACTCCCACTAAATATATCAAAATCATAATTATCTACAATAGACAAATAACAAAAATAAAAAGCTTACCTTAAATATTTTGGAAAGAAATGACTTAATTTTTGCAAGAGATGTTCGATTTTCGTAGCTTTTTCACCGAAGAAAGAAAATGAGAATGAGAGCTGCGGACGGAAGAAAAAAAATGAGAGCGGCGGACGAAATAAAATGAGATTGCGAGTGCGGCGGCTAGAGTTATAACACTGGTGTCGCCATCTCAGATAACGACATCAATAAATTAAATTGATGTCGCCAACTGAGATGGCGACACCAATAAATTACTTTGGTGTCGCAATCAGAGATGTCGACATCAATTAAAAAAATTTGGTGTCGCCTTCTCAGATGGCGACATCAAAAAAATAATATAATTTTTATACAAGTCGCCATGTTAGATGACGACTTCAAATGAAGTCGTCATCTGATATGGCGACTTAAGTTACTTTCATAATAAAAAAAAATTGATTAATTTGTTAAATCATTTTCGAAAATCGAATATTTTATTAAAAAACACTTTATATGAGGTTAACATTTAAAATATTAAAATATAACATGTTTTCACGTAAATAATGCCTATATCATATTATTAGGATATAAGCTAACTAAAAGATCAAGCAAAAGCTTAATTAGGAAGGTGACCGCCGCTAAAGTTGTTTGGATAGTTGAGCCTACTTACGAAATATTATTACAATCTATGGCACAAGATTAGATCTTTTTGGATAATGTGTTTTATGCATTTTTTTCTAAAAAAAACTGATAATATATTTATGACTTGAAAATGTTTATTTTTTAATTTTCAAAAATAATTTCGGGCAAATTTTAAAACATATTTGTGGAAATGATAGGAGAAAATTTGATTTTGCAAGTTAGATAAAAATCAATTTAAAAAATAATAATGACAAATAATGAATTACTTTTTTTGATTAAAGAAAATGTACGTAACACATGTTCGATGGTCCCCGTTACAGAGTTGGTTTTTTTTAACACAGTTGCGACTACAAAGGAAAATAGCAGTAGACTTGAACTCGAGTCTCCATATTCATAGGCGAGTTGTGCTAGATGGGTTCGATGCCATCAGCATTAAAGAGTTGATTGACGATATGCTATATGTAGAAATATATTTTGTTTGTTAATTAAAAACATAAATGCAACTAATAATTTTGAAAAACTTCAAATAAAAAAAATTGAAAATTCAAAAACACTCAAGTATTTTACAAATAAAATTAATATTTTCAATAGCTTATTTTTGTTATTTTTCTTTTCTTTCCCATTTTTTTCTTTAAAAAAAATAATATTTATATAAATGGAGTTTGCCGGAAGCCAAATGCCCACACCGAAGTTCATAATGATACAGAAAATCCCGGAAAAAATTAGAAAAAAGAGAGAACGGTAGAAATCACGAGAGTCTCTGCTAATGGGTTTGCTGATATGATAATGAGGAAGTCCTTTATGTATTCGTATTGATAAAGTTCGCATTTTTTTAAAAAAATTCTGGTATTGGAAGGTTTGCCTTTTTTCCCTTGATTTAAATTTCAATAAGTTTCTTTGTAATGTGTACAATTTTTCCATTTACCTGTTTGTTCGGATTAAGCTATTTGATGTTTGAAGAAATATGTTATGTTTTGTTGTTGGAATGTGAAGCGTAATGTGGTGCGAGTGGAGGTGTCGTTCTTGTGGCTGCATGTTTAGATAAGCTCTAGTATATTTTTGGGATTTCATAGTTCCTGTTCTCTAATAGTTTACTGCCACTGAGTTTTTTTTTTTGTTGGTTTCTTAATTCTGACTTCGACTCTTTTTGCTGAGGTAGGAATCTTGTAAGTGGTAGAATTCATGTGTATTAATGCATCTGTATTGTTGTGCCACATTTCTGCATATATTGTTTACAAAATAGATGAATAATTTGTAAAAAACAGTGCTTGCATAAATTGAATTCTGCTGGAGAAATGTTTCCTTTTTTGCTTTTCCTTGTTCTTGATTTTCTCTTTTGGTGCCATTTTTTTTCTCTCTCTGTTGAACTTTAGTTTGACTCAGATCTCTTTCTCACAGACTGTGCACCAACTACGCTATGGTGGCCACGGCAGCAACTTCTGCATTCCTTCCAGTAGTGTCTCCAACCTCGGATTCCTCTGGAAAACCATTGGGGAAGATCAGGAGAAGCATCCCTGCTAGCATTGATGGTCCTGGAAATGGCATTAGTTCAAAATCCCCATCTTTGGGAAATTTACGGGTTAGGGCCAATGCGCAAATCCCTCCCAAAGTTAACGGGTCTAAGGTTGGAGTTATGGATGGTTTTGAGACTGACGAGGTGACTCCATCACCTCCACCTCGAACGTTCATCAACCAATTGCCTGACTGGAGCATGCTCCTTGCTGCCATCACAACACTATTTTTGGCTGCTGAGAAGCAATGGATGATGCTTGATTGGAAACCAAAACGACCAGATATGCTTGTTGATCCTTTTGGTTTTAGGAAAATTGTGCAAGATGGTTTGATCTATCGTCAAAACTTCAGTATTAGGTCTTATGAAATAGGAGCTGATCGAACAGCTTCTGTAGAGACATTGATGAATCATTTGCAGGTAATTGATGAAAATCATTTTTATGGCGCATTGGTATGTTAATTATGTTTATTACGACTACAATTATTGAAAGTCTTACCTGATTATGGTTAATATGGTGTAACCTTTATATAGGAAACAGCTCTTAACCATGTAAAGAATGAAGGTTTGCTTGATGATGGATTTGGTTCAACACCAGAGATGAGTAAAAGAAATTTGATTTGGGTGGTTACTAAGATGCAGCTTATTGTGGATCGTTATCCTGTATGGTAATTCACGATACCTGTCCAATCTCGATTATTCGACTATGCTTTAGCTTGAGGCCTACAAAATGTAATTAAATCTGTAAAGTTCGATGGCCTTAGATGTTTGTCATGCAGGGGTGATGTTGTTCAAGTTGATACCTGGGTAGCTGCATCTGGTAAGAATGGTATGCGACGGGATTGGCTTGTACGTGACACCAATACGGGTGAAGTTCTAACTAGAGCTTCCAGGTGAGAATTGCCTGATTGGTCCACTTAAGAAATATTTTATTTACAGTTTTTATAATTCTCCATCATTGTAGTAGCCTACTTTGTTCTCAATTAGTGGATTTATACTAGCAAAACAACATCAGGCCCAATGAGTGAGCAGGTTAATTAGATTTTGAGGGTGAAAGAAGAGGAGCCAATGAAAGGCATTCTACTTCCAAGCTTCAATCAACAAGGGGTGACTTCTTCAGGACTTTTTGAGTAGACTGATGGAATTTGTGGCTAAATATTTCATAGCATTTGAATTTATCCCCGACTCTGAATAATTTACTGAACTTTTTCTTGTCGGATTGCCGGCAGTCTGTGGGTGATGATGAATAAAGAGACGAGGAGACTAGCTAAAATTCCGGACGAGGCCCGAGAAGAAATAAGTAGCTATTTTGTGGATTATCCTCCTGTTGTGGACGAGGATAGCAGGAAGTTTCCGAAACTGAATGAAAACACTGCAGACTCTATATGTACTGGTTTAGCTGTAAGTTGAGTCTGTTCTATATTAGTAAACCACTTCGTCCATTACAAACATCACATGTTATTTTTTTCATTGCCTTGAAAGGATCCTTTCTTTGTATGCAGCCCAGATGGAGTGATTTGGATGTGAACCAACACGTGAATAATGTGAAATATATTGGTTGGATTCTTGAGGTAAATAGTTATTTTACCTTCCCCTTCACTTTTACTTGTCAAATGTTGCTTATTTTAGTCCATCAGAGCTAATATGTTAGTAGATTGATGAATGATATTGACAAACTTCACTTTGTTCACAAGATAGATCTTGTCCATGAGGGAATTGCTGAGTGTGGAATCTATTTTGAGTTGTTAAATGCCTTTACTGCATAGAATATAAGAGTGATGGTACACGAAACTATTCGCATCATCCCCGGTTTTTTAAATGCATTGGTTCGTCCTGATGTTGGCGGCCAGTTTCTATGGCATAATCTTGAAATTATGTTTTATATATCAACCTAAAATGCTTTTACATCTCATTCTTTCGTTACTTGTTTCATTGTGATGCATTTTTGTCATCTATGTTTGTTGCAGGGTACTCCATTAATGGTTTTGGAGACTCACGAGCTCGCCGGTATGACTCTGGAGTACAGGAGAGAATGCAGGAAGGACAGTGTGCTGGAGTCGCTCACTTCAGTTGTGGAGAATGGGGTTGGTGATTTGGCAAATTCTGGCTGTATCGAGTGTCAGCACTTGCTTCGATTAGAGGGTGGTGGTGAAATTGTTAAGGGAAGAACTGAGTGGAGGCCTAAATCTTATAACACAACTGGAAGATCGACTCCGGTTCCTGCCGAAAGTGCATAGTGACTTTGTCTTTTCACAGCTGCAATGGAGGTACTGTGAATCAGATACTGCTTTTGCATTTGGTTGTGCATTGTCTGGTTATCCCATGTAATATTCAAGACTCCTTTATGTTTCTCTTTTAAAAATTTGTTAATTATTTTATTTTATTCCTTGGGAGAAAGGTGCTAACAATATTAAGTGATTGCAAGTAACCTGTCTCCTTCTGCCATTTAATTTCCAGCTCAATGAAACTCAAGATGGTACCATTATTTTGGGGCCATTTTTCAGTCATTTACAAATAAAGTTGGTCTGTACTCTGTAGGGGGTTAGTAGTCTATTTCTTTAGTGTCCAACCGGTTTCTGCTTTATTTCAAGAAGTATTAATTGAGCTGCTCACTCATATATAGGCTAGGCTTATTTGAGGCTAGAAATTAGGTGATGCCAACTCCAACCAAGAAGGAAAATCAAATAAGATAGTTGGCCATTTTATTGATAATAAGTAGATTCCTTTTAAAGGGTTATTGTTTTTTTCTTTATTTGATCATAAAGATCATTTATTTAAAGTCCAGGCAGGTCAAAATGCCTTTCATGATCTCCGGATGCTAGTCTAAAAGAGGATGCCTTAAGATTTTTGTGTACAAGAATCCGGGTGACTTAAACTAAGGACCTAAAGGCAAAAATTGCCCACACCACAATGCATGTGGCAGGTTTCTTGTATTTTGAAAAGAGGCGCACCTATCTTATTTGGTGCTTTGAACCGAACCGAATAATTTCGGTTCGGTTTTCGGTTTCTTAAAAAATAAGTTCGGTTTTCGATTACAGGGTCCGGTTAACCGAACGGAACAGAAAACGAAATTAAAAAAAAAAAAAATTTGAACATTTTTTTTTTGTTTAAATATCTTTTTAATGGTTTCGCTCCTGATTGTATTAATAAGAACTCGTGAATTAACAACGTGTTTCAAGTATAATATAATTTACTTTGTTGTCTAATTTAAACTCGGTTTTTTGTATTAAATAGCTTCAAAATGATATTAGAAGTTTAAAATTAAAAGGTCAAATGTTCAGAATTCATTTGAATCCAATGAATGATGTATTAGTGTTTGTATTTACGTTGATTTTTATCAATTAATCATACAATTTCGAAACAAAAATTGAAAAATTTGAAAAAAAATGAAAAAAAAAAAAAAAAACTATGGTTCGAACCGAACCGAAGAAGTTCGGTTAAAACCGAACCGAAGTTCGGTTAAAACCGAAATCGAATCGAACAATTTCGGTTCGGTTTTCAATTTTTTCAAAACCGAAATTTCGGTTAACCGCACAACCTAAGTTCATCGGGCTCTAGAGGTGTAAAAAAAAACCGCACAATCCGACCTGACCCGACCCACGTGCTCGTATCATTGACAATAAATACCTTAGTTAAGAACTTGTAAAATGCACTAATTGTAATTTATTTTTATTTGACCTACCAATCGTCTGCATTCGTCGCCCGCACCCTCGTATCCACCCAAACCGCGCGCTTTTGTATATTTATTGTGTAGTTGCGGTTTAACAAGTCAACAACCCGTACGTATTATGTTGGGTTGTTTTTTAATACTATCAACCCAAACCCATCTACATACACCCCTACTGGGTGCAATAAATTTATCACCTGGGTACAGTCTGCTTGAAAGGATAATGGTCAGATTGTATGGATATATGGGAAATACTTCTGCGGACCAGGTGTGGATCCCATGTCACTATAAACCTGACAAGTTTATCATGGTTTGATTGGCATGTCATGTTTTTATATAAGTAGGTGTATATATGTGGTACACACTCTGGTTCATAGAAGCATTTCCGGGATATATGAAGTTGATTATTATTCAAAAGTGACTATTATTTTTAAAATTTGGTACAATGTCAAATCTTCTGACATGTGGTTTCACTTTAATTTTTCTTGCAAATTGTTGCTCAGAAAGCATGAAGTTGGAGCATAGCGGCGGGCCTGTTGGGTTCCGTAGGAATATGTCTGAAAACATTATTTGACGAATATATCAAACAAAGTGAACATATTATGTAAACATATCCTCATCTCTTTCGTAATATCGAATAAATCAAAATGAGTGAATTAAAGTATGCCTTACTTGGATCTCATTTATTTCCTTAATTCTTTCTTCCTCGTTGTTTGTTTTCATTGAGAAATGAAAGTACAACAATAATCACGCTTGTGCTAACTTTAAGAGTAGTGTCTTTTAAGACATATATACTCTACATGTTGTGCACCAGTTGTGTATATTTAGTCAAGGCATTACACCATAAGTGTTGGATTAATAATAATTGGATTATTGGGTTAATAATAAGAGCCTAATAATTATGTTATATTTTGTTAATGAGAACAAAATTATGGTAAGTTATTATGAAAGGCAATTAGGCTAAAGAAATCCCACATTGAGATTATGATACACTTATGGTTTGTTTATAATGAGATATAAATCAATAGAGTGTAGTTAAGTAGTAAAGATGGGTGCTCCTCGCGCGCCGTCCGTCCGCTCCGCTCGGCACGGCACGTCACGTCACGTCACGCCTCGCCTCGCCTCGCCGCGCCGCGCCGCGTTGCGCCGCGTCGCGCCGCGTTGCGCCGCGTCGCGCGTGTCGCTGCCGCGAAGGCAGTCCTATCTTTTTACTACACGGATTTCTGAAATGACTTTTCATATGCCTGACTTTTCATATTCTGCTGAGTATTAAGTTTGAGACTTTTTACCTACCTGCAGAATTGATGTCAGATTTAAGTGTGAGACTTAAATCCGAAATGAATATGATGTTAAGTGTTGAGACTTTTCATCTAACCCACTATGCATTGTCATTTAAGTTGTGGCCTTTGGTAGGCCTGCTGTTGCAGCTATATAAGCTGCTCCAGCCTCATTCTTTATCTAATCCCGAATTTGCATTTGCATATCATATCATCTTCTTGAGAGTACTACACACTTCTTAGTGTTCGAGTGAGTCTGTCTGGGTTTCTGCTTCAACCCAGACTTCTTAGTGTTCGAGTGAGTGTCTGGGTTTCGCCTCGCCTCGCCTCGCCGCGCAGCGCCGCGTCGCGCCGCGTCGCCCGTGTCGCTGCCGCGTCGCGTCGCGCCGCGTCGCGCGTGTCGCTGCCGCGAAGGCAGTCCTATCTTTTTACTACACGGATTTCTGAAATGACTTTTCATATTCTGCTGAGTATTAAGTTTGAGACTTTTTACCTACCTGCAGAATTGATGTCAGATTTAAGTGTGAGACTTAAATCCGAAATGAATATGATGTTAAGTGTTGAGACTTTTCATCTAACCCACTATGCATTGTCATTTAAGTTGTGGCCTTTGGTAGGCCTGCTGTTGCAGCTATATAAGCTGCTCCAGCCTCATTCTTTATCTAATCCCGAATTTGCATTTGCATATCATATCATCTTCTTGAGAGTACTACACACTTCTTAGTGTTCGAGCGAGTCTGTCTGGGTTTTCTGCTTCAACCCAGACTTCTTAGTGTTCGAGTGAGTCTGTCTGGGTTTCTGCTTCAACCCAGACTTCTTAGTGTTCGAGTGAGTCTGTCTGGGTTTCGCCTCGCCTCGCCTCGCCGCGCAGCGCCGCGTCGCGCCGCGCCGCGTCGCGCGTGTCGCTGCCGCGAAGGCAGTCCTATCTTTTTACTACACGGATTTCTGAAATGACTTTTCATATGCCTGACTTTTCATATTCTGCTGAGTATTAAGTTTGAGACTTTTTATCTACCTGCAGAATTGATGTCAGATTTAAGTGTGAGACTTAAATCCGAAATGAATATGATGTTAAGTGTTGAGACTTTTCATCTAACCCACTATGCATTGTCATTTAAGTTGTGGCCTTTGGTAGGCCTGCTGTTGCAGCTATATAAGCTGCTCCAGCCTCATTCTTTATCTAATCCCGAATTTGCATTTGCATATCATATCATCTTCTTGAGAGTACTACACACTTCTTAGTGTTCGAGTGAGTCTGTCTGGGTTTCTGCTTCAACCCATACAGAGGTGTTTGGGACGTTGTACCTTGGAACTCTCTTGTCCAGGAGGCCAGAAGTTGTAGGCGGGCAATTTAGAGTTTACGGGCACACGGTTTACTGTGGCCTCGTCCAACAACAAAGTTTCTGCCCAGTTTATTTAAACTGTTTGTTGTAAGTTTTTACTGTTTCGAGTATTTTATTATAACAGAGTATTTGTGATCTTCTTATGCTTTGTCTATTTGTTTTTCTAAGAAACAGAACCAACAATAAGGACCAAGAATTACATGCTTTTATATGATATCCAACATCAGAAAGACGTGACACTTCTTTCTTGCAAGGAGGGTTAATAACTTTAAAATTTATGTGATTTGTTTTTTGATATTCCTCTCCACTTTATTTTTATTTTTTTGATTTCTTTAGCACATAAAACTCGAAAGCTAGTAGCTCAGCTAACCATGGACGAATTTAGAATTTTGTTTAGAGGACAAAAACAAAAACATAAAATATTGTATGGCAAAAAAAGTTTAGGGGGTTCAAAATTATTTTAGGGGGCAAAATGTAATTTTTGGGAGGTAAACTACAATTTTGATGCGACAAAATGCAAATTGAAATACATAATGGCGTAACCTTTGGAGCCGACACCAGATTATAGAATATATTGAGCTATTAAAGAGGAATAAAATATGTAGTATTGTAAATATTCAAATTATTTGACTTGATGGTTTCTTAAACTTGAATCTCTAAATTTTTCGTGAATAAAATAACTTAAGTTATGATAAAATGAATCCCAATGCACCTGAAACCATTATAATTTAAAGAAAAGTAGTTGTATCATTTGTACTTGATACCCTGCAGTAGAATGATACTACCTCACCTTATTTTACTTGACTGACCTCTCGATCTGACAAGGTAAAAGTGATCAGATCACCAATAGTTATGTTACCGACCTCCCGACCTGCTTGGGTAATAGTACAGATCATGACCTGCTTGGGTTAAAGTACAGATCATTCAGCATTGATTACAAATCATTCAGCATTGATTCCAACCTACCGACCTCCTGACCTGCTTGGGTTAAATACAGATCATTCAACATTGATTCCAACCTACCGACCTAATCATCGTTTTGTCTCCGAGATGATCACAACTTCAAAACAAGAAGACCTAATTCTCCGAGCTCCTATCTGATCAATCAATGATGATGCTCATTAACCTGGAAAGCTCCAGACATCTTGGCTCTGAGAATGATTTGACCAAGTCCACATTGATCAGGCACGTCCCGAGATTTCAGGAAGTGGAAATGAATAATGACTTTATCAGTTGGCAGACATGCTCCGAAATCCCGGGAATCGTGTAAATCGTGGCCTTACTGCGTTAAGATGTATCTTCATGAGGTAAACTCTATAAATAGGGCACCACTAGAAGATTTCAGGTATGCTTTTACACATATACACGCCCGTCTACATCAGCTATTCTATTACGATTTTTCTCATTTTCCCGACATCTGACTTGAGCGTCGGAGGTGACACGCCGGAAAAATCTTCCGGCACCCTTCTTGCACTTATTTCATATCTTAAACAGGTCATTCAGGATATATATCTTGTTATTTAGCCCACTGAAAAGCATAAGGAAAGGTAATCTCACTCTTCATTGATACTCTGCAAATCATCACCATTTTTGGGAGCATCAATTGGCGCCGTCTGTGGGAACTTGTTCGAGCTAAGGCGTGGATATGGCAATAGGAAGAAGAGGACGCGGAAGAAGGAGAGCATCCAAAGGGAGAAACCCCCTTGAATCATCGGAAAACTGTGAAAATATTCCACCGGTATCAGGAGATCAGGTGCCTCCAGTAAACAGAAGGGTAGGAGATCTCACTTTGGAGCAATTGGCTCAGTACATTGCTCAAACAGTGGATATGGCAGTAAGGGGCAACCAGGTACCACCCCGTCATCCTCCTCCCATGAATTCGGGAGCCCAGCAAGTTGAACCAGAGCAGTTAACCGCTGATCAGCCGATGGTTGAACCTACGATACCAAATCAAATGGAAATGGTATGGGAGGAGATACGAAGATTGGGCCAACAAAGGGGAGAAAGAATGTCGATATCCAGACTAGAAAGCCCTTTTTCCCCTCCAATCCTGAGAGAAGATCTTCCTCCGAATTTCCGACAACCCATGGTCGGGGAATACGATGGGAGCACTGATCCTGAAAAACATCTTGGGAGGTTCGAAAATGCAGCATTGTTACACCGGTATTCAGATGGGGTTAAGTGTCGAGTTTTTTTAACAACACTCGTAAGGTCGGCTCAGCAGTGGTTTAATTTTCTCAAGCCAAATACCATTCGTAACTTTGAAGACTTCAGTGCTGTTTTCCTGAACCAATTCGCCAGTAGCAAGAGGTATCAAAAGACCTCTTTGAATCGTTCACTACCAAGCAGCAGGAGCAAGAGTCCCTGAGAGAGTTTTTTGCAAAGATTTAACAATATCGCATTATAGGTACCTACTGCCACTGCTGATGTCCTCATCAATGCATTCACTCAGGGATTGAAGGCGGGGGAGTTTTTCAAATCATTAGTTAAAAAGCCTCCTCGGAGCTACAATGATCTCCTTGGCCGAGCTGAGAAATATGTCAATTTGGAGGATGCGCAGAAACAAAGGAGGATAGAAATGAAGCTAGAGATAAGGAGAGAAAGGATGGAATCAGGAAAGAAAAGGCTATTTGAAAGGGGTGATGATCATGGCAGAACCAGAGGACAGCTTTTAACTCGCACTCCCTTGACGATGAGTTTAGAGAAGGCTATGGAGTTTTGCGATGAAAAGAGGAGATTAGAAAGGCCGAAGAAGGCAGAGAAATGACCTCGCTTGCCTCCCTCTGAAAAATATTGTAGATTTCATAGGGAGTACGGACATTTGACCAATGAATGTCAAAGGTTGGAAGAAGAGGTCGAGAGGATCATTCAAGGGGATCCTCAAATTAAAGCGGTACTAACCACAAAGCCAGAACCTTACATTCCAAACAGAAGAGGAAGAGATCGAGGTTGGGAAATAATAGACGAGAAGCACGGCGAGATAACCAACCTCATCATCGAGGTTGGGAAATTTCACCGAAAAGAAATGACAAAGGGAGAAGAGAACAGGAGCACAATAATCCAAATTATACATATGATTTCAGGGGGAGCTACAGATGGAGATTTTGGACCCAGTGATTTAAGAGGAGTTGTTGCACCACACACCGACGCCTTGGTAGTCACGGTTACCATCGCAAATTATGATATAGCTCGGATATTTGTTGACACTGGAAGCTCAGTCAATGTGTTGTTCAAAGAAACTTTGGATCAAATGCAGATAGAAGGTTTCCACTTTGAACCTGTCATGACACCTCTTTACGGTTTCACAGGGCACGCTATTAAGCCTATGGGCCAAATAACCCTCCCTTTGTCAATGAGAAATGGTTCCAGACGAGTTACTAAAATGATTGACTTCACAATAGTAGATGCTCCGTCCTCATACAATTGTATAATTGGCCGACCTGCTATGAAGGATTTTCGAGCTATTTCGTCTACCTATCACCAAAAATTAAAATTCCCATCTGGCACGGAGGTAGGTGTACTACAAGGAGACCAAAAGACTGCTCGTAACTGCTATATGAGTGAGGTAAAAGAGGAGATCAAGAGATCAAAGTTTCAGGTTAGTGCAATAGCAGGAGGTAAACCCCCAGAGCAAAGTCCAAAAATGTTAACTCTAGACTGCACAGATGAAGAGCCTGATTTAGTGGAGCTCAGTTCTCCCCAGAAAATGGTTAAAGTGGCCAAAGACTTAAGCCAGGAGGTCCGCACAAAGTTAATTGTGTTCCTAAAATCTCATGAGGACGTATTCGCGTGGTCAGCTCGGGAGGTCGGAGGCATAAATCCTACTATTATGCAGCATCGCCTTAACATTCTCACTGGTGCAAAACCTGTAAACAGAAGAAGAGGCACTTCGGCACAGAGAAGGATAAGCTAATTAGAAAAGAGGTAGAGAAGTTACTCCGAGCTGGGCACATACGTGAGGTACAATTCCCAACTTGGTTATCAAATGTGGTCCTGGTACCCAATAATTCAGGAAAGTGGAGAATGTCTGTTGACTTTAAGGATCTTAACAAGGCCCTGCCCTAAGGATTGTTACCCTCTACCACGGATTGATCAATTGGTGGACTCCACAGCGGGACATCAATACTTGTGTTTCATGGATGCCTACCAGGGATATCATCAGATCCCATTGGCCCGAGAAGATCAAGATAAAGTGAGTTTCATCACCTCAGACGGGACATTTTGCTACGTAGTAATGCCTTTTGGATTAAAAAATGCGGGAGCTACATATCAAAGGCTCATGGATAAGGTATTTACGACACAAATTGGAAGGAACATAGAGGTTTATGTAGATGACATTTTAGTAAAATCAAGGTTGGGAGATGATCTCATTCCTGATCTCACAGAAACATTCTCAGGGTTACGATCGTACAACTTGAAGTTAAACCCCCAAAAATGTCTCTTCGGGGTGAAAAGAGGAAAGTTTCTGGGTTATATTGTAACAGAAAGGGGGATTGAGGCTAATCCAGAAAAAGTGCAACACCGACTTTTAGTTTTAGATGTTAGGATTAAGAATATGGCTACTAGAATTAAGCATAAGTTAGAACCTAGAATTAAGTGGTGGCGGTTAAAAGAAGGTAACGTTGGAGCTTTTGTAGAGAAGGTAGTCGAGGAAGTTAGTTGGACGCCAAGACATGATCCTGATACCACCTGGAACAAAATGGTTCGTGGCATTAAGATGGTAGCTACAGAGCTCCTTGGTGAGTCAAGAGGATATGCTCCACCAGGTAAGGACGCATCAGTGGAATGAAGACGTAAAGAAGGCTATCCAAATCAAGAGGGACGCTTACAGAGAGCTGAAGAAGAACAATGGGGCCACCTTCGAAAGATATAAGCTTGCCAAAAAAAGAAGCGAAGACAGCGGTTCGAGATGCTAGAGCTAAAGTCTACAAAGAAGTGTACGATAAATTGGATACCAAGGAGGCAGAAAAAGATTTCTACAGGATTGCCCGAGAGAGGGAGAGGAAGACAAGAGACTTATGTGCAGCGAAATGAATAAAAGATGAGAACCATAAAGTCTTGGTTCGAGATGAAGACATCAAAACAAGATGGAAGAATTATTTTAACAGCTTGTTCAACGGTGGCTTTAGCCAAGATTTAGGTGATCTTAACATCCATCAACATGATGTAAACCGTGAGTTTACTCGAAGAATTAGAGAATTTGAGGTTAAAGAAGCTTTGAACAAAATGAAAGCACGAAGAGCAGTTAGTCCTGATGGAATCTCTTTTGAAGTATGGGGATGTTTAGGACCGACGGGGATAAAGTAGCTAGCAGATCTATTTAACAAGATTTGGAGGAGTAACAAAATTTCAAATGAATGGAGAAATAGTACTCTCATCCCTATGTATAAGAATAAGGGTGACATTCAGAGTTGCACCAACTATCGTGGTATAGAACTCATGTGTCACACAATGAAGCTTTGGGAGATGATAATTGAATGTGTTTAAGGATGGAGGCTAAGATATCGGAGAACCAATTTGGGTTCATGCCAGGACGGTCAACCACTGAAGCTGTTCATTTACTTCGTCAACTTGTCGAGCGCTATCGTGAGAGGAGTAAAGATCTGCATATGATCTTTATAGACTTGGAGAAGCCCTACGATAAAGTACCAAGGGAGATATTATGGTGGGCTTTGATGAAGAAAAAAGTTCACATCAAGTATGTCAATTTAATCAAGAACATGTACGAGGAAGTAACATACAATGTGAGAATGTGCAGTGGGGTGACAAGTGAGTTCTCGATCACTATTGGATTGCATCAAGGTCTGCGTTGAGTCCTTTCCTGTTCGCCCTAGTGATGGATGAGATAACAAAAGACATACAAACTGAATTACCTTGGAACATATGATAAGTGCGTAATTGAACTTATATTTTATTCTATTTTCTTATACGTTTATTTTGATATTCGAGCAGAATTACGTCGTTTGTTGTTGTTTTGTTATTTTATAAAAATCCAAGAAATTAAGCATTTTATGACTAAAAAATGATCAAACGTGCATAAATACGGCAATAACCCAATTTGAGACTTAAAAGTCGGACAGGAAGTGCACGGCACAAGCATGTGAGATGATATGGAAATATCTTGAATTAACTTGTGACTCTTTGACCAATCATAATAGAGCACACCAGATTTTACTTTTGACCAATCATAATAGAGCACACCAGATTTTATGCATAAAATCTTCTAACCAAGTCAGTAGGATTTTTGGGAACATGATAAGGAAGGAAAATATTATTTTATTGGAGATTGAAAGTAAGATTATATTATATTATAATATAACATATATGGTCAACTAGAAAAGTGGAAAAGAAGGATACTTTGAGGGAAAATAAAGAAGATACCTACAGATTTAGAGAGGTAAACAGGAGAGGAGACTGGAGGGAGACGGACGAAACTTGGAGAAGAGATTTTGACGTACAGATTCACGTAGGAGTACACGAACGTGAGAGGATAATTCTTCACACAATAGACGAGCCGCAGAATTGTCGTGAAGAGAAAGAACAGAAGATGAACGTGCAGATTTGGACGTGAAACCAAGAGCAGTGAGAGAGAGCAACAACCGAGGGAAATTCAGAAAAGAGGAGGAGATCGTTCGAGGCGGTGCGCTTACACCGAAGGGTAGAGATTTTGACGACGGAGAAGACGACGGCGACTACCGGAGACGAAGGGCCATCTTCATATTCGTTTGATTATCTCTTCCCTTATGTTTATGATGATTAAAGACATGTCAATGTGTTTATTTAATGTATTCATGAACTAATTTATTATTAGAGTTAGACAAATCTTGACTTGAAACTATGTCATTGATTATTGATTGAATATATTATGGTTTTTTGTTTGGTTTTATTTGTAATTTCTGATTTGAATGCGTTTCAATTAACTGATCACTAGTTGAATCGTCACATTTATTTAGAATCTATCACTCGAGAGAGGGGTTTTGAATAGGACCGTAGGAATTTTTGGAAGTTTATATAGTTGAGAGACATATAACTGCAACGAAGCCATAGAACGAATCTTGCGCTATTGAAATTGTTAACTAATTGATCTTAGGTGGACATATCAAGATGATTGTTGAATGATTATTTCTATTTAACACTCGAGAGAGGTAATAGAATAACATAGGATTCGTGGTTAATAAATTAGAAGAACACGACATAGTAGATAGTTAAGTGAAGTCGAACCTCTAGAATCCGTTCTCATTGATTTTCTCCACTTAAATTTTCATCTTGTTAATCTTTTACTTTATTTTAGTAGATTAGTTTAATAATTATGCTATTGATTGTCTAGATAAAGTTGAGACTATTTTTAATTACAGTACTTGGTATAACTTAATTTTCAATCCCTGTGGGTTCGACATCCGTACTTTCAAATTCCTATACTAACACTTGACACCGCACACTTGCGGTACGTTTTACACGCATCAAGTTTTTTGCGCCGTTGCCGGGGATTGATATAATTTTGTTTACTGATACTGTTACCAAGTAGTCTTGATTTTAATTTAGAATTTTATTTTATTTTTTAATTTAATTTTTATGATGTTTTTCTTGTGAGGTACTTGGAGATGTTTCATCAGCAAGTTTCCACAAGCTTTGCCCAACAACCGTATGAACCATCCCATGCTTATCAATTTTTGAGTGACGTTGTTGGAGCGACGAGCGTTAACTGCCACTATCTCGCCAAGCTTGAGGGCATGCACAACCAAGACCCATATGTAGTGTCATATGATACTTACTATGGGCGGAAGCCGCTATTTGAAGGTTGCTTCGCATGGTCTGGCTGAAGACTTTAAACAAAGCGATTCTTGGGAGGCAACCCAAGTCCTATACCCTTTTATCTTATTTTAGTTATTAGTTTTTTAGTATTTTAATTTTTAGTAGGATGTCTTATTCAGAGCCGATTGATCATTATTTGTCTATATTGCAGGTCTATATTGATGCGGAGGTCTCCATCATCATCTTCTCACCATACCCATGAGCATGAGATGGGCGACGATTACTGATGATCGTCGTCGCAGGTAGGTGTGACGTCCCTTATTTTATACATTGTATGGTACATTGAGGACAATGCACGATTTTAAGTTTGGGCGGTGTTTAAACATTGAAGATGTTTTGTATCCTGGATTCCTACGTGTGTTGGGTTTTGTGTTTTTTTTTGTCATTTTCTTTTTCTTTTTGTGTCATAAGTCGTGATTTGAAGTAATTGTGAAGGCCAATGATGAAGAATTGATCTTATTTGTGAAAATTTAAAATTTTTGTTCACTTTACTCTAGAGTTTCTCACATCTTCATGCATTAGAGACCATGACCATTTAATTAATCAATGTTGATTTGAATGAACACAAATATGATATAGGCTATTCTTCATAACATTTTGGACATTTATTCAGTAGCCCATTTGAGCTTAAAGTAAAAGAATGAGATTTGAATTGGTTGCAATATCTTTTAGAATCTCATTCAAATTTGTTTCTGATATTACCTTGGTTTTGAGATATAATTTGAGCACAATTGGGTAAACCACATATAAGTTATTTGTGAATTGAGAGTAGTCTAGAACTTACTATAGTAACCTTTGAGTCAAAATACAGACATATGTGGCTTAGGAATGATTTAGGCAAATTTTGTTTTTTCTCGTTTGAGCATTTGAAGCCACCAAATGACATCATTTTATCCCTAGCTACCACTTTTGAGCTTAAAAAAAAAACGAATGGTATGTGCAAAAACACATAATAACCCCCATTCGGCATCATTTCAAAATCCCACATCGACCACCTTGTTGAAAACTTATACACTGTTTCCTACCCTCAAGTGAGTAAGACCCATATTGCACTTTAAAATTTCAAATATCCCCCATGTTCCTAATTAAAAATAGAAGGGGGATAATAATGAAAAAAGAGCGTGGATGCATTAAAAAATCTTGAAGAAGGGAATAAATAAGTGATTGAAAGAATGAGAAAAATATTGAGGTGAATGGTGAGGCGGATGAGAAAGGAGGGTGAATCCAAAATGTGAAAAAAATGATGAATTGTCAATAGAAGGAATTATGAGATGATAGTGCACAACTATGATATATTTAACTTACTCTCTTGTTTTGAATATCCTATCATTTTATTGAAGGCATGAGCCAAAGCCTAACATTACAAGCCTATTAAGACCAATTGACCGCCACATTCGTCTAATATACTAGTCGAGAAGGATGCAAATGGTAAGCCTATGGACGCTCGAGAAACACTTGTAATGCATATGATTTTGACATTCACAGAAGCACATCTCATTACTTTGATTTTATGCATTATTTATCGTTTATCAAACTTATACTCCTTTTTATGACAATGCAATTGAACCTACACCTTGCCAAGTCCTATAGATTTGTGTGGAAAAAAAATTTGTTTTGGAGTTGAGTTAAATGGAAGTGGTAGTACACACACACTTGAGAATTCTTGGGTAGACTGATATGCATACTTGACTTAAAATTTTTAGACAATTGATCTTCGAGGCCAATTTGCAATTATAACATTTCATCTTGCATTAGTAATGTGTTCTTTTTATATATTAGTGTTTTTTCTATTCCTATTTTGCTCGGGACTAGCAAAGTTTAAGTTTGGGGGGTTTGATAAATGCATATTTGTACTTATATTTTATTCTCTTTTCTTATATTTATATTTTGGTATTCGAGCAGAATTACGTCATTTATTGTTGTTTTTGATAGTTTGTAGGAATCTATGAAATTAAGCATTTTATGACTAAAAGATGATCAAATGTGCATAAATACGACAAGGACCCAATTTGAGACTTAAAAGTCGGACAACAAGTGCACGGCTTAAGCATGTGAGATGATATGGAAATATCTTGAATTAACTTGGGACTCTTTGACCAATCATAATAGAGCACACCAGATTTTATGCATAAAATCTTCTACCCAAGTCAGTAGGATTTTTGGGAACATGATAAGGAAGGAAAATATTATTTTATTGGAGATTGAAAGTAAGATTATATTATATTATAATATAACATATATGGTCAACTAGAAAAGTGGAAAAGAAGGATACTTTGAGGGAAAATAAAGAAGATACGTACAGATTTAGAGAGGTAAACAGGAGAGGAGACTGGAGGGAGACGGACGAAACTTGGAGAAGAGATTTTGACGTACAGATTCACGTAGGAGTACACGAACGTGAGAGGATAATTCTTCACACAATAGACGAGCCGCAGAATTGTCGTGAAGAGAAAGAACAGAAGATGAACGTGCAGATTTGGACGTGAAACCAAGAGCAGCTGAGAGAGAGCAACAACCGAGGGAAAATTCAGAAAAGATGAGGAGATCGTTCGAGGCGGTGCGCTTCACACCGAAGGGTAGAGATTTTGACGATGGAGAAGACGACGGCGACTACCGGAGACGAATGGCCATCTTCATATTCGTTTGATTATCTATTCCCTTGTTTATGATGATTAAAGACATGTCAATGTGTTTATTTAATGTATTTATGAACTAATTTATTATTAGAGTTAGACAAATCTTGACTTGAAACTATGTCATTGATTATAGATTGAATATATTATGGTTTTTTTGTTTGGTTTATTTGTAATTCCTGATTTGAATGCGTTTCAATTAACTGATCACTAGTTGAATCGTCACATTTGTTTAGAATCTATCACTCGAGAGAGGGGTTTTGAATAGGACCGTAGGAATTTTTGGAAGTTTATATAGTTGAGAGACATATAACTGCAACGAAGCCATAGAACGAATCTTGCGCTATTGAAATTGTTTAATAATTTATCTTAGGTGGACATATCAAGATGATTGTTGAATGATTATTTCTATTTAACACTCGAGAGAGGTAATAGAATAACATAGGATTCGTGGTTAATAAATTAGAAGAACACGACATAGTAGATAGTTAAGTGAAGTCGAATCTCTAGAATCCGTTCTCATTGATTTTATCCACTTAAATTTTCATCTTGTTAATCTTTTACTTTATTTTAGTAGATTAGTTTAATAATTATGCTATTGATTGTCTAGATAAAGTTGAGACTATTTTTAATTACAGTACTTGGTATAACTTAATTTTCAATCCTGTGGGTTCGACATCCGTACTTTAAATTCCCTATACTAACACTTGACACCGCACACTTGCGGTACGTTTTACACGCATCAAGTTTTTGCGCCGTTGCCGGGGATTGATATAATTTTGTTTACTGATACTGTTACCAAGCAATCTTGATTTTAATTTAGAATTTTATTTTATTTTTTAATGTAATTTATGATGTTTTTCTTGTGAGGTACTTGGAGATGTTTCATCAGCAAGTTTCCACAAGCTTTACCCAACAACCGTATGAACCATCCCATGCTTATCAATTTTTGAGTGACGTTGTTGGAGCGACGAGCGTTAACTGCCACTATCTCGCCAAGCTTGAGGGCATGCACAACCAAGACCCATATGTAGTGTCATATGATATTTACTATGGGCGGAAGCCGCTATTTGATGATTGCTTCGCATGGTCTGGCTGAAGACTTTAAACAAATCGCTTCTTGGGAGGCAACCCAAGCTTGTCCTATATCCTTTTTAGCTTATTTCAGGTATTAATTTTTTAGTATTTTAATTTTTAGTAGGATGTCTTATTCAGAGCCGATTGATCATTATTTGTCTATATTGCAGGTCTATATTGATGCGGAGGTCCCCATCGTCATCTTCTCACCATACCCATGAGCATGAGATGGGCGACGATTACTGATGATCGTCGTCGCAGGTAGGTGTGACGTCCCTTATTTTATACATTGTATGGTACATTGAGGACAATGCATGATTTTAAGTTTGGGGGTGTTTTAAACATTGAAGATGTTTTGTTTCCTGGATTCCTATGTGTGTTGGGTTTTGTGTTTTTTTTTTGGTCATTTTCTTTTTCTTTTTGTGTCATAAGTCGTGATTTTAAGTAATTGTGAAGGCCAATGATGAAGAATTGATCTTATTTGTGAAAATTTTAAATTTTTTGTTCACTTTACTCTTGAGTTTTTCACATCTTCATGCACTTGAGACCATGACCATTTAATTAATCAATGTTGATTTGAATGAACACAAATATGATATAGGCGATTCTTCATAACATTTTGGGCCTTTATTTAGTAGCCCATTTGAGCTTAAAAGTAAAAGAATGAGATTTGAATTGGTTGCAATATCTTTCAGAATCTCATTCAAATTTGTTTATGATATTACCTTGGTTTTGAGATATAATTTGAGCACAATTGGGTAAACCACATATAATTTGTGAATTGAGAGCAGTCTAGAACTTACTATAGTAACCTTTGAGGCAAAATACAGACATATGTGACTTATGAATGATTTAGGCAAATTTTTTTTTTCTCGTTTGAGCCTTTGAAGCCACCTAAATGACATCATTTTATCCCTAGCTACCACTTTTGAGCTTATAAAAAAAAAACGAATGGTATGTGCAAAAACACATAATAACCCCCATTCAGCATCATTTCAAAATCCCACATCGACCACCTTGTTGAAAACTTATACACTGTTTCCTACCCTCAAGTGAGTAAGACCCATATTGCACTTTAAAATTTCAAATATCCCCCATGTTCCTAATTGAAAAATAGAAGGGGGATAATAATGAAAAAAGAGCGTGGATGCATAAAAAATCTTGAAGAAGGGAATAAATAAGTGATTGAAAGAATGAGAAAAATATTGAGGTGAATGGTGAGGCGGATGAGAAAGGAGGGTGAATCCAAAATGTGAAAAAAATGATGAATTGTCAATAGAAGGAATTATGAGATGATAGTGCACAACTATGATATATTTAACTTACTCTCTTGTTTTGAATATCCTATCATTTTATTGAAGGCATGAGCCAAAGCCTAACATTACAAACCTATTAAGACCAATTGACCGCCACATTCGTCTAATATACTAGTCGAGAAGGATGCAAATGGTAAGCCTATGGACGCTCGAGAAACACTTGTAATGCATATGATTTTGACATTCACACAAGCACATCTCATTACTTTGATTTTATGCATTATTTATCGTTTATCAAACTTATACTCCTTTTTATGACAATGCAATTGAACCTACACCTTGCCAAGTCCTATAGATTTGTGTGGAAAAAAAATTTGTTTTGGAGTTGAGTTAAATGGAAGTGGTAGTACACACCACTTGAGAATTCTTGGGTAGACTGATATGCATACTTGACTTAAAATTTTTAGACAATTGATCTTCGAGGCCAATTTGCAATTATAACATTTCATCTTGCATTAGTAATGTGTTCTTTTTATATATTAGTGTTTTTTCTATTCCTATTTTGCTCGGGACTAGCAAAGTTTAAGTTTGGGGGGTTTGATAAATGCATATTTGTACTTATATTTTATTCTCTTTTCTTATATTTATATTTTGGTATTCGAGCAGAACTACGTCATTTATTGTTGTTTTTGATAGTTTGTAGGAATCTATGAATAAGCATTTTATGACTAAAGATGATCAAATGTGCATAAATACGACAAGGACCCAATTTGAGACATTAAAAGTCGGACAACAAGTGCACGGCTTAAGCATGTGAGATGATATGGAAATATCTTGAATTAACTTGGGACTCTTTGACCAATCATAATAGAGCACACCAGATTTTATGCATAAAATCTTCTAACCAAGTCTAGTAGGATTTTTGGGAACATGATAAGGAAGGAAAATATTATTTATTGGAGATTGAAAGTAAGATTATATTATATTATAATATAACATATATGGTCAACTAGAAAAGTGGAAAAGAAGGATACTTTGAGGGAAAATAAAGAAGATACGTACAGATTTAGAGAGGTAAACAGGAGAGGAGACTGGAGGGAGACGGACGAAACTTGGAGAAGAGATTTTGACGTACCGATTCACGTAGGAGTACACGAACGTGAGAGGATAATTCTTCACACAATAGACGAGCCGCAGAATTGTCGTGAAGAGAAAGAACAGAAGATGAAACGTGCAGATTTGGACGTGAAACCAAGAGCAGCGAGAGAGAGCAACAACTCGGAGGGAAATTCAGAAAAGAGGAGGAGATCGTTCGAGGCGGTGCGCTTACACCAAAGGGTAGAGATTTTGACGACGGAGAAGACGACGGCGACTACCGGAGACGAAGGGCCATCTTCATATTCGTTTGATTAACTATTCCCTTATGTTTATGATGATTAAAGACATGTCAATGTGTTTATTTAATGTATTCAGGAACTAATTTATTATTAGAGTTAGACAAATCTTGACTTGAAACTATGTCATTGATTATAGATTGAATATATTATGGTTTTTTGTTTGGTTTATTTGTAATTCTGATTTGAATGCGTTTCAATTAACTGATCACTAGTTGAATCGTCACATTATTTAGAATCTATCACTCGAGAGAGGGGTTTTTGAATAGGACCGTAGGAATTTTTGGAAGTTTATATAGTTGAGAGACATATAACTGCAACGAAGCCATAGAACGAATCTTGCGCTATGAAATTGTTAACTAATTGATCTTAGGTGGACATATCAAGATGATTGTTGAATGATTATTTCTATTTAACACTCGAGAGAGGTAATAGAATAACATAGGATTCGTGGTTAATAAATTAGAAGAAGCACACATAGTAGATAGTTAAGTGAAGTCGAACCTCTAGAATCCGTTCTCATTGATTTTCCTCCACTTAAATTTTCATCTTGTTATCTTTTACTTTATTTAGTAGATTAGTTTAATATTATGCTATGATTGTCTAGATAAAGTTGAGACTATTTTAATTACAGTACTTGGTATAACTTAATTTTCAATCCCTTGGGTTCGACATCCGTACTTTCAAATTCCTAACTAACACTTGACACCGCACACTTGCGGTAACGTTTTACACGCATCAAGTTTTTGGCGCCGTTGCCGGGGATTGATATAATTTTGTTTACTGATACTGTTACCAAGTAGTCTTGATTTTAATTTAAATTTTATTTTATTTTTAATTAATTTTATGATGTTTTTCTTGTGAGGTACTTGGAGGTTTCATCAGCAAGTTTCCACAAGCTTTGCCCACAACCGTATGAACCATCCCATGCTTATCAATTTTTGAGTGACGTTGTTGGAGCGACGAGCGTTAACTGCCACTATCTCGCCAAGCTTGAGGGCATGCACAACCAAGACCCATATGTAGTGTCATATGATACTTACTATGGGCGGAAGCCGCTATTTGAAGGTTGCTTCGCATGGTCTGGCTGAAGACTTTAAACAAGCGATTCTTGGGAGGCAACCCAAGTCCTATACCTTTTATCTTATTTTAGTTATTAGTTTTTAGTATTTTAGTTTTTAGTAGGATGTCTTATTCAGAGCCGATTGATCATTATTTGTCTATATTGGCAGGTCTATATTGATGCGGAGGTCTCCATCATCATCTTCTCACCATACCCATGAGCATGAGATGGGCGACGATTACTGATGATCGTCGTCGCAGGTAGGTGTGACGTCCCTTATTTTATACATTGTATGGTACATTGAGGACAATGCACGATTTTAAGTTTGGGCGGTGTTTAAACATTGAAGATGTTTTGTATCCTGGATTCCTACGTGTGTTGGGTTTTGTGTTTTTTTTTGTCATTTTCTTTTTCTTTTTGTGTCATAAGTCGTGATTTGAAGTAATTGTGAAGGCCAATGATGAAGAATTGATCTTATTTGTGAAAATTTAAATTTTTTGTTCACTTTACTCTAGAGTTTCTCACATCTTCATGCATTAGAGACCATGACCATTTAATTAATCAATGTTGATTTGAATGAACACAATATGATATAGGCTATTCTTCATAACATTTTGGACATTTATTCAGTAGCCCATTTGAGCTTAAAAGTAAAAGAATGAGATTTGAATTGGTTGCAATATCTTTTAGAATCTCATTCAAATTTGTTTCTGATATTACCTTGGTTTTGAGATATAATTTGAGCACAATTGGGTAAACCACATATAAGTTATTTGTGAATTGAGAGTAGTCTAGAACTTACTATAGTAACCTTTGAGTCAAAATACAGACATATGTGGCTTATGAATGATTTAGGCAAATTTTGTTTTTTCTCGTTTGAGCCTTTGAAGCCACCAAATGACATCATTTTATCCCTAGCTACCACTTTTGAGCTTAAAAAAAAAAAACGAATGGTATGTGCAAAAACACATAATAACCCCCATTCGGCATCATTTCAAAATCCCACATCGACCACCTTGTTGAAAACTTATACACTGTTTCCTACCCTCAAGTGAGTAAGACCCATATTGCACTTTAAAATTTCAAATATCCCCCATGTTCCTAATTAAAAATAGAAGGGGGATAATAATGAAAAAAGAGCGTGGATGCATTAAAAAATCTTGAAGAAGGGAATAAATAAGTGATTGAAAGAATGAGAAAAATATTGAGGTGAATGGTGAGGCGGATGAGAAAGGAGGGTGAATCCAAAATGTGAAAAAAATGATGAATTGTCAATAGAAGGATTATGAGATGATAGTGCACAACTATGATATATTTAACTTACTCTCTTGTTTTGAATATCCTATCATTTTATTGAAGGCATGAGCCAAAGCCTAACATTACAAACCTATTAAGACCAATTGACCGCCACATTCGTCTAATATACTAGTCGAGAAGGATGCAAATGGTAAGCCTATGGACGCTCGAGAAACACTTGTAATGCATATGATTTTGACATTCACAGAAGCACATCTCATTACTTTGATTTTATGCATTATTTATCGTTTATCAAACTTATACTCCTTTTTATGACAATGCAATTGAACCTACACCTTGCCAAGTCCTATAGATTTGTGTGGAAAAAAAATTTGTTTTGGAGTTGAGTTAAATGGAAGTGGTAGTACACACACACTTGAGAATTCTTGGGTAGACTGATATGCATACTTGACTTAAAATTTTTAGACAATTGATCTTCGAGGCCAATTTGCAATTATAACATTTCATCTTGCATTAGTAATGTGTTCTTTTTATATATTAGTGTTTTTTCTATTCCTATTTTGCTCGGGACTAGCAAAGTTTAAGTTTGGGGGGTTTGATAAATGCATATTTGTACTTATATTTTATTCTCTTTTCTTATATTTATATTTTGGTATTCGAGCAGAACTACGTCATTTATTGTTGTTTTTGATAGTTTGTAGGAATCTATGAAATTAAGCATTTTATGACTAAAAGATGATCAAATGTGCATAAATACGACAAGGACCCAATTTGAGACTTAAAAGTCGGACAACAAGTGCACGGCTTAAGCATGTGAGATGATATGGAAATATCTTGAATTAACTTGGGACTCTTTGACCAATCATAATAGAGCACACCAGATTTTATGCATAAAATCTTCTAACCAAGTCAGTAGGATTTTTGGGAACATGATAAGGAAGGAAAATATTATTTTATTGGAGATTGAAAGTAAGATTATATTATATTATAATATACATATATGGTCAACTAGAAAAGTGGAAAAGAAGGATACTTTGAGGGAAAATAAAGAAGATACGTACAGATTTAGAGAGGTAAACAGGAGAGGAGACTGGAGGGAGACGGACGAAACTTGGAGAAGAGATTTTGACGTACAGATTCACGTAGGAGTACACGAACGTGAGAGGATAATTCTTCACACAATAGACGAGCCGCAGAATTGTCGTGAAGAGAAAGAACAGAAGATGAACGTGCAGATTTGGACGTGAAACCAAGAGCAGCGAGAGAGAGCAACAACCGGGGAAATTCAGAAAAGAGGAGGAGATCGTTCGAGGCGGTGCGCTTACACCAAAGGGTAGAGATTTTGACGACGGAGAAGACGACGGCGACTACCGGAGACGAAGGGCCATCTTCATATTCGTTTGATTAACTATTCCCTTATGTTTATGATGATTAAAGACATGTCAATGTGTTTATTTAATGTATTCGTGAACTAATTTATTATTAGAGTTAGACAAATCTTGACTTGAAACTATGTCATTGATTATTGATTGAATATATTATGGTTTTTGTTGGTTTTATTTGATTTCTGATTTGAATGCGTTTCAATTAACTGATCACTAGTTGAATCGTCACATTTTTTTAGAATCTATCACTCGAGAGAGGGGTTTTGAATAGGACCGTAGGAATTTTTGGAAGTTTATATAGTTGAGAGACATATAACTGCAACGAAGCCATAGAACGAATCTTGCGCTATTGAAATTGTTTAATAATTGATTTTAGGTGGACATATCAAGATGATTGTTGAATGATTATTTCTATTTAACACTCGAGAGAGGTAATAGAATAACATAGGATTCGTGGTTAATAAATTAGAAGAACACGACATAGTAGATAGTTAAGTGAAGTCGAACCTCTAGAATCCGTTCTCATTGATTTTCTCCACTTAAATTTTCATCTTGTTAATCTTTTATTTATTTTAGTAGATTAGTTTAATAATTATGCTATTGATTGTCTAGATAAAGTTGAGACTATTTTTAATTACAGTACTTGGTATAACTTAATTTCAATCCTGTGGGTTCGACATCCGTACTTTCAAATTCCTATACTAACACTTGACACCCGCACACTTGCGGTACTTTTACACGCATCAAGTTTTTGCGCCGTTGCCGGGACCGGGGATTGATATAATTTTGTTTACTGATATTGTTACCAAGTAGTCTTGATTTAATTAGAATTTTATTTATTTTTTTAATTTATTTTATGATGTTTTCTTGTGAGGTACTTGGAGATGTTTCATCAGCAAGTTTCCACAAGCTTTGCCCAACAACCGTATGAACCATCCCATGCTTATATCAATTTTTGAGTGACGTTGTTGGAGCACGAGCGTTAACTGCCACTATCTCGCCAAGCTTGAGGCATGCACAACCAAGACCCATATGTAGTGTCATATGATACTTACTATGGCGGAAGCCGCTATTTGAAGGTTGCTTCGCATGGTCTGGCTGAAGACTTTAAACA